>PJEM01001386.1:149977-317703 GCA_004023845.1 Helogale parvula | reverse complement strand
CACACACACACACACACACACAGTCACACACACACACAGTCACACACACACACACACACAGTTACAAGCACATGTACATGCTTACCCTCACTTCGGGGATCCTGACACCTCATTAAACATGGCGATCTTTGGAAGGTCAATAGAAATGACCCAACAAGATGGCGAGTCTGTAGGGGCAGAGGACATGGGATTTGTCCCTGTTGGGCAGCGAAGAGACATCAAAAAATCTAAAACAATGAAAGTGGTTCATTTGCTTAAAAGAAGAATACAATTTTGTTTTTTAGCTGTCCACAGTCCCCTAACATCCAAATAGGAATTAATGTGGTGTTTCAGAAACAAAGACAGAAAATGACGGTGTCTTACATTTGCGTTTCCCTCAAACTATCTCCGCATCTGCCCCTAAGCACGTATTTGAAAGCCCTAGTCTTTCATCATTTCTCTTAACTGCCAGGCATTTCTCAACCCATTGCAACCTGGCTTCATTCCATAGCACTGCACTGACATGGCTCCTAATAATTATCTCCTAATTACCAGCCCAGTGCTTTCGTTTTTGGTTTCAGCCTAGCTGAGCCCTCTGCAGCACGTGACGCTATTGACAAATGACCTTACCACACGTGCGTGCACACACACACACACACACGCGCGCGCGCGCGCATACATCCTTACCTCCTAGAACATCTCTCACAACTCTTTCTCTGGCTGCTTATATTTTGCCCTTAAGTGTCTAGATTCCCCAGCCTCTTTCCTGGCCTTCTCCTCATTTATTCTACATGCTTTCCTTAGACAATGTCCACTCTTGGCTTCTGCTTCTACACTGAAAACGCTCAAACTATCCTCTGACCTGGCTGTTCCCCATTGTTTCTATTCTATATCTCCAACTGCCTCTGGACATCTCTTCTTCTCTATCGCATTAGCATCTTGTACTTGACATGATTAAAACCAAACTGAAGATAGATAGATGATAGATACATAGATAACAGACAGATGATAGATTGATAAAACAAAAATCTCTGTCCCTTGTATTTTTTCTTTATAAGAGTTAATGGCACTGTCTTAGTCAGCTCAGTCTCCCATAACAAAATGTTACCGTCCAGGTGGTTTGAACAGTAGACATTCATTTCTCACAGTTCTGGAGCCTCGGAAGTCTAAGATCAAAGTGCCAGCAGATTCGGTTTCTGGTGAGAGCTTTCTACCTGGCTGGCAGAGAGCTGCCTCTTCACTGTGTGCTCACGGGAGGGAGAGAGAAAGAGAGCTGGCCCTCTTATGCCTCTTCTTATAAGAACCTAATCTTATTGGATCAAGACCCCACCCTTATGACCTCCTTTTGCCTTAACTACCTTCTAAAGGCCCTATTTCTGAATATAGTCACATTAGGAGTCAGGATTTCAACATATAAATTTGCAGGGAACACATTCAGTCCAGAGCAGCTATCATGTTCCAACTAGGTCTTGTCTTGCTTGAGTCTTCCTCTCCCCCATATCCAGCTAGATGTCCCAATTCATGGGCTGTCATCCCTTATTTTCTCTTTGGCCCATTCCTTCCTTCCACGTCTACCTTTACACTTCCACTTCACCGCCTTTATGCCTCACCTGGACCACATCCTTTGGTGTTCCTCTCTTCCCCCTCCCTCCATCTTCCTACTATGGTACTGCCAGGTGAGCATCCAAAATCACAGACCCAATCAGGACGCTCCAAAACTGTCCTATGAACAGCCCATAAGTGCCATCTACTCACTCTGGTCTCATCTCATTCCTAGTCATTGTCCCCACACATCATGCTCTGGTCACACTGCGCTTCTAGCTGTCCCACCTTTGCACCTGTTTTCCTTCCTTTGTCCAGAATTTTCCTCTATTTGGAATGTGCCTCCCTTCTTCCTTTACTTGGTCAGGTCATACCCATCTTACAGACCTCAGGTTAAATATGATGCCCAAGTATGGGGAAATAGGTTCAAGAATTCCTTATACTTACATAAATGGGTTAAAAAAGCTTAGGGTACAAAGCCACCACCACAGGACGAAAGCGCCCAAGGTCAGTTAGTGAGATATTATAATGGATCACAAGTAACTTGTTATATCACCTGCAAGAAACTACTTTCCATCTGGTGCCAATGTACTTTGATCACAACTTCAAACTCCACTTAACCCCAGACCCTTTGCTTTTTACATACACAAGTTAATGATTACTATCTGATTTTCTGCACATTCACCACATGTGTAAGATCTCAAGAGCTCAGTAAATACAGAGATGAAACCCCTGTTCATCTGACATTAGCCTCTCTTGTATTCAATTCTACATCCACTCTCTTGCTGGACAAGAGAGAACTCCAGACTCATAGTCTGCAATACCCGAGAATCATTTCTCAACACCTCCACTTAGCTACCCACCATCCTATTCATACCGTGTTGCAGGACTCGCCATAGTTATACATCAGTCCCTCATGAGTAATGACAGACTGGCCTTTGATGCTGAGCACCTGAGCCCCACCCATAATAAGTTATTTGATAAATGTAAGTGGAAGCAGAGCGTAGGGATGTCGAGGGCAGGGATGCTCTGTAGCCTTTGTCCTTGACTTTTCTCAGCTAAAAAGTAAATCTTCAATATTTTCAATTATGCATTTGTGTGGACTATTTCATCCTGAGTACAGAGTATTAGACTTTAAGCATCCCTCTTATATATATAAAACAATGCTATTTTTTTTAATTAGACCATGCAAATTATAAGGTGACTCTTTCCAATCCCAAAAGAAATGTATGTTACTTTTTACTAGGATACTTCATGTAAAATGTGATTTTATGTCTAGTATATAAAGGCAAGGGCCAGGATATTTTAGTTTCACCCACCTATATTACTTATTTTAGGTGACATTCTAAAGAAACCTAAGAGGAAAAGGTTACAAATGTGCTCAGTTCAAAGCTTCCCCTGGAGTGAATGGCCTGATCTCTGCTCCAGAGCACCAGAACTTTTAATTTTATATAAAAGGTGGGTTGACATTTAAACAAAAAAAAAATCTTCTTAATTAGCCAGAATAAATCTTTGTGCATTTCTGGCCATATGCTCCTGGAACAGAACCCTTTGAAATGTGTACCAGACATGGGAATTTCAGACAGAACCACATGGATCTGTGTGAGGCGAACAAGCACAGATCGCCAGGCAGCCTTTACAAGAACTGCTTCTCACCTATTAAGCCGGACTTTCTTGAGCGAAGCAGCTGTGTGAAAACCCTTTTTTGTTAGCAGTCTTCCTAATTGTGAGGAAACTGAAAGACACAAAAATGTTCAGGAATCAGAACATTTCTATGACCTTAGATGATGCTTAAATATTCCCTATGCTTCACATGATCTGGGAGTTTTTACCTCATGATGCAAAGGAGAAAACTGCTGTCCCTGCAATGAGAGGAATATCAGTCAGGGCACAGCTAGGCCTTCCAGCATCCAGGGCTTGAATAGGCCAGAAACTGGGGCCTTCTCGCATGGCTGGAGGAGGCTTTGTTCCCATGGAGGTACCAGCTTTGTGAAACTGGTCTAACCAATCAGGGCTCGGCTGTGATCGGGACCAGGGGACTGACATGGGCTTGGGTGCTCCACTGGGCTTTTCCAGAAGAAGGAAACGTGTCATTTGTCTTTAGATGTTGGCGCACACCCCCGAGGCCTGGACCTGTCCGTCCCTAGTGCGCCTTTCTCTTCCTGCTTCCTGCTTCCTGCTTCCTGCTCCCGGCGCGGCTGGCACCACACCAAGGCCTCACTCGGCCCCTGTTGCTTCTCATCTTGATACTTCTGCCTGTGCCCCACCATGATCTGAAATGCCATTTTGATACCCCACCCTGCCCCTTCACCTGACAGCTTGCTGTTCAAGTCTTAAAATTTAGCTCCATCATCTCTTCCAGGAAGCCTTCTCTGACTGTCCTCCCTACAGCTGAGGTAAGGGGCCTTATGAGGGCTGTGAGGGGGAAACTGCTCCATGCCTGTTGCAGCTTCCGGTGGTCTTCTGGCAATTTCTGGTGTTCGTTGGCTTGTAGAAGCATCGTTCCAATCTGCCTCCATCTTCACATGTGTTCTCCCTGTGTGCCGGTGTTTACAGGCTCCCCTTTTTACAGAGACACCGGTCATATTGGATGTGGGCCCTCCCTAAGGACCTCACTTTAACTAGATTACCTCATTAAAGATCTTATCTCCAAATACAGTCACATTCTGAGGTACTGAGGTTCAACATATGAATCAGGCAGGGGGTGGGTGGAGGCACATATTTTAACCCATAATGGATTCCATTACCTTTATTTCCATAAAGCCCTTGACATATCCCTATCACCACTTTATAACTATACAACCAAGGGACTGTCTTCTTCACTGGACTGTGAGCTGCTTTGCAGAAGGTGTTTTATGTGATCTTTACACCCAACACCCAAGGGCACAACATAGGAACCAAATGGATGGATGAATGAGTGAATGAATGAATGAATGAGTGAACGGGGCCATGGAGAAGAACCAAAGCTTTATGAATAAGCTACGTAGAGATTCACTTCAGAGCCAACTTAAACGTGCAGTTTTGTGTTTGTTTATAGATATGAAATTTTACATCACGTGCAGGTATAATTCATGTGCAACCACCAATCCCTCTTCAGTTGTGTATTTACGAAGTTTCTCTCAGCTCTGAACCAGGGCCTTGCCTTGCCGTTTGCCTTTCTGGTTTTATCACCAAGAGAGGGCTTCTTCTGAAGCCTTGCTCTTTCCGCCCCAGTAAGTGGGTTCTCTGCTAAATGCAGGTCCGTCTGGCAAATGCAGGGCACTCCCCAGTGCTCCCCATGCAGATCATGTTTCCATCGCTATTTCTGTTCCTGTTGTCTTTGCACAACTCCATGCAGTGACCTTGGCCTTTCTTTGTGCTGCCCTCCAGCACTTCTTGCTGGGCTAGTTTCTCCCCTGGGGGAGGTCTGGTCAGGAAGGGAAGGGCCTGGAGGCAGAATGCTGCCCCGAAGGCCATCCCAACCCCACATAACTTAGAGATTGTTGATTTCATAATTCCTTCCCAATTCTCACGGCAAGGATTTGCATGGCAAATACAGAGACCTCAGACCCAGCCACTCTGGGGAAATGGCAGCCTCCTGGCCCTCAGATGCAGACAAACTCTCCAGCTCTTTCGCTCCTGTGGCATTTGTGTTAAAATGCTTAGGATGTTTTTCAAAAGCTCTGGGCAGCCTTCAAATTTGGGGTCGTTCTAGTTCCTTCTTCATCACTCTGTGCTATTTACACCTCTAGAAGCCTTTGCTACCTTTCCCTTCCAAAAGAAGGGCCTAGCACCCAACACAATAGGGTCAGATGCAGGAAAGAAGAGATAGCATACGTGCACGTGTCATTGGTTTTTTTAATTACATACGACCTGAGTCCTATAAATATTTCTAAATAACATACACACTTACATTAAAACTCAAGGATAAAACTTGTGCAGGGAATGCTAGTGTGGCTCTGAGTTTTCCTAGGAGGGAAAGCACTGACAGAAACATTAATCCATTTGGAAACCTGCTCTTGACTTACATAAGGGCTAGCTGAGCTGACCCTTTCAGTGACTTGACCTCAGGCTGTCTCCAGAGATCATGCTTAGCAAGTTTGAGGCTCCGAACTTTTCTTTGACACTTCTTAGGCAGGGGGCTTTGGCTAGCTGCTCTGTACCTCTTCTTAAGGTGGGAAAATACATGGGGGGGGCTCACTCCCACCACCCCCGTGACTACAACCCACCCTGGGCACCATATGCACCTCTGATCAGGGCCCCGTCGTGTTCCACATTCTGGCCTTTATAAGGAGTGGCAATAAAAGATAGAGTTGGGGGTTAGGGAAGGAGCTGATAGGAAACAAGAAGAAAGAAAAAGAAATAAAGGCAATAAAGGGGGGAAAAGGGGGGGGGAGAAATATTCCTTAGGAAACTGAACCTATTCACAACAAGGGAAGAAGCATTTTAAAAATCAATAGACAAGTTTTTCATATTCCTCTCTCATGTACACACATATACACTGAGGCCCAAAATAGAAAAATTGCTATTTTACAATAGCCCATAAAAAAATTCTATATATTCTGCCCAAACCCCAAAACAGTGAGATCATGATTTGGGTTAGACCATGCATCTGCATATATTAATATTTTTGTTTTGTTTTGTTCACTAACACAAGCCCTAAGACACAGTACCTTGGGCCCGCCTTCAGAAATGCAGTGGCAAACTCTGCCTTCCTCATGTTCTTGGATCCCGATGGAAACTAACAGGCTCAAATCAGCCCCACTGGATCATAAACCCCAATAGAAGAGGCTCCAATAGTTTCTTCATGAGAATCCGCTTTGATGTTGTCCTTTATTGGGGTGGGGGGAGACAAATGGAGGAAGGGAGGAAGAAATGGGAGACGAGGGAGGAAGGGACAGAGTGGGGTATGGGAAAGGAGGGGAGAGAGGGAGAAAGAAAGGAGGAGGTTGGTCTTTGATAAGAAGGCTGAAGGCACACATTGGAAATGAGGATGATGTGTGTGGCCAGCTATGATTTTGACATCAATCAATAGATTATCACTGGCCTGTTAGGTGACAGCTGCTCTATTCACACGGCACCTCCCCCGGATCCCACACAGGGCCCAGTGTAGTGCTCTGAATGGCGGTTCATTCACTGAGCACCCTGCAGGCACTGTGCTCAATGCCACACTGTTCCAACTCCCACAAAGTTCACCCTCCGGAGGGGAAGAGAGATGGGCATTGACAGGAACCTAAAAACACCCCCGTTCTATTTGAACACACAGATATAAAGTCATACACACTCACACACTCACTTTTCAGCCCCAATTTCCACTTCTCATTGCTGGAAAATTAGAAAAGAGTGTTGATCTCTCTGGGTAGACAAGTCCTCCAGGCTCCAGGGAGTCCACACAATGGATCGTGGTGGGCAAGTTCGCTATGCGCGCTCTAGATGTCTAGAGTCCAAGGGTAGAGGGTGTGGGGTTTATCCTGGATTCTGAAGGGTACATAAGGTAGCATCTCTGGGTATGTTGTCTGCTAACTTATAGAGGGGGAAAAATGAAAGTTAGAGACTGAATATTCCTTTGTAATTTTTTTTCGAAACACCAAGTGAAGGTTCCATATGATAAAAGAACTTTTTGTTAATGTTTTCGATGCCTATCTAGGTCCCTGTGGATGCTAACGGGTATTTCTTCTTAATCCAAATGACAGAGCTCTACATAACTCATAAAGAAAAGTTGCTCTATTGTGGTACTCCATTTTACTAATTCAGAAACCTGACATTTCTGGAGGAACAGCGACAAGTAATTTCACGATGATAAATTCTAGAAGACAAAATACTGTTCTATGGAGCTCAGGAGTAATTTAAAAGAAAGATAAACAGTTCCAACATTTAATGGGTAAACAAATGTGGTAGGATAATTTATTGAGATATTACTTTGTGATTTTTTTTCTTGGTCCTACAAGAGCCTGGCAAGATGGCAAGGAATTGTCCTTCTCCCGGGCAAGAAGGTGGGCATGTTTCGAATGTGGATTCCTTTGCCCGGGTTATTAACAGCATCTCATTTTGAGACCTGCAGTCAAAGCTGCCAAGCACCCACCAGTGAAAAGAGCTGCAGTTCCAGAGGGCAGCAAAATTGGAGTGGCCTGGCTTAGCAGGCTGACAGAAGTCCCACAGGATGGCAGGTGCGAGGCTGGTTGTGGTGATTCTGTACGTGGCAGATCTCCATACTCTACAAGTTCACAGAATCCCAAGAAAATAGGGAGACCAGAAAGACCCCGGAGGGGTGGCACCCGTCTTTCTCCCTAAATTGCTTCATTGGAACTACCTTGGTCCTAAATGCTCAATGCTGCAATCCCAGCCTCATCCCCAGTGTGATCTTTGGTCGTGAGTCCTCCAAACCTGCACTGGCCCAGGCTTCTCTTCTGAGCAATATGTTCCGTTAAACCACCTTAAGTTACATTTCAAAGACTGGTCACAAAATCTTGGCATCTCTTCTCATAAAGAAAAGGAGTCTGTATATTTCTAATTCTGAAATCTGGCTTCGGCCATGCAACTTGCTTTGGCCAACAGAACACATGCAGACCCTGAAAAGTGCCTGCTCCTTTGGGCTTCCCTTCTCTTACTGCTTTTAGAACATAGCCCCCATGTGCAGACACCTAAGATTGATTGGTAGATGCTGGACAAACCTGGCCCGGGGGCCGGCATTCCCACAGCCAACCACCAGACATGTGAGTGAGGCCACGGGGACCAACATCACCGAGGAGATTGGTCCCTTAGCTCTCTGGTTTGCTAAGTAATGCAAAATAAAAGTCTCCATCAAGCACTTTCCCAGGCCAGTGGCTATGAATTAACCACTCACATGAGTTACTTTTCTTGGAAAAAAGTAGTTCTGATGAACCCGGAAGACATAATGCCAAGTGAACTAAGCCAGTCTCGGGACATATACTGTATGATTCCATTTACATGAAATCTGAACTAGTCAAACTCATAGAAGGAGAAAATAGAATAGTGGTTGTTAGGGGCTGGGGAGAGGAGGAAACGCAGACTTCTTCAATCGGTATAGTTTCATGTATGCAAGAGGAGTAAGTTCTAGAGAACTGCCGAGCAAACAGAGTGCCAGAGTGCCTACAGTTAACAATACGGTGTTGCACACTTAAACAGTTGTTGAGAAGGTAGATATCATGTCAAGTGTTCTTACTACAAAAGAGAGACAGAGAAACCAGGAAAAGTAATTCTGCTCCAAGGCAAGAAAAGGTCTCTTGTATCCAGAGACATAATGACATAACTTTCCCTGATTTTTAAGTAAAAAATGTCACTGTACATATATGACCCTGTGAAAGTTATCCTTTCTCTTCTGATATAGGTTTAATCTTTTATTGCAAATTAGAAGTTCCTATATGTATGGGTCGATTTCTGGATTTTCTATTCTATTCTTTGATACATCTCTCTTTACTGTAATACTATACTATATTATTATAAATTTTGTAATAATTTTTGAATCAGCTAGTACTTTTGTTCTTTGTCAGAGCCCCCTTGCCTATTTTAGGTTCCTCGCATTTCCATAAGAATTATAAAATCAGATTTTGTATTTGTACAAAAATTCCTGCTGGGATTTCTTTGAAACGGTGCTGAATCCATAGATCAATTTGGGGAGAATTGACGTGTTAACAATATTTAATCTTCTGACCCATAAACACATTTATTCTTTCATTTCTCCCAACTGTGTCTTATAGTTTTCACTGTTTAGGCATTGCATATCTTTTGGAGATTTATCCCTAAGTATTTGATATTTTCAAAGCTCATTCGTATTACACTTCATTTTTGGATTATTCATTCCTAGTTTATAGAAATGCAATTAATTTTCATATATTGATCTTGTTCTATGAAATTTTCCTAAACTCACTAATCAACCTAGTAGCTCTTTTGCAGACTTCATTAAATTTCCTTCTGCAAATAAATACATTTTTACTTCTTTCCTCACAATCTGGATGCCATTTATTTCTTTTCCTTACCAGTTACACTGCCAAGACTTCCAGCATAATGTTAAGTAGACGTGATGAAAGCAGACATCCTTTGTTTTATTTCTGAGCTTAGGGAGAAAACATTGAGTCTTTCACTGCTAAGAATGTTAGCTATAGATTTTTCATAGATGCTTTCTATCATGTTGCAAAAGTTCCTTTCTAATCTTAATTTTCTAGGACTTCATATTAGGAATGAATGTTGAATTTCCTTAAGTGCTTTTTCTGCACCTACTGAGATGATTAAACAATTTATCTTTTATTATTTTGTTAATATGGTGAATGACATTGATTGACTTTCAGTTATTAAACCAACCTTGCACTCATGGGATCAATTCCACCTAGATAAATCTCCTTTTGTGTATTGATGGATTTTATTTGCTATAACTTTGTCAGGATTTTTTTTCATTTATAGGAAACATTATTCCATAGTTTCTTTTGACCCCTTTGCATTATGAAATAGCAGCTCTCTATCTCTGTTACCTTTTTTGCCCCAAAATCTGCTTTGTCAGATATTGTAGCCAACTCTTTCTTTCAATTAATGTCAACATTCTCTATCCTTTTTGCACTTAGTTTAAACATGTTTATATTTTTATATTTAAAATGTGTTTAAAGTGTGTTTCCTGTAAGTAGTATAAAGTTGGTCTTTTTAAAAATCTAATCTAAAAAATATCTGCTTTTTAATTGAGTGTTTAGACCATTTATATTTAATGCTTTTATTTATACATTTATTTTTAAATCTGTTATCTTGCTATTTGCTCTTTATGTGTCCTATTGACTGTTTCTTTTTTTCTCTTTAACTACATTTTTATGGATTCCTTGTTTACTCTTTCATGTTTTTTCATTTTTCAGAAATGCAGATCCAACTCAATATCTGAAAAAGATACTCAACTCAATATATGAAAAAAGAAGACACTCTAAAAATGAAGAGACTCCTTTAGGAGGTAACGAATTTCTTGAAATGTCCAAGTAATGTGATGTAACTGCTTGTCAAGTAGAACCACTCTATTTAAAACAACAATACTGCTTACATTCACCCCACTATCCCTAGCTCCCTCCTTATTTCATTTTTTTCCACAACACATATCACTTTTGGCTATATTGCATAATTTAATTGTGCGTATGCTTATTATTGGTCCTCCTTTGCTAGATGTAAGCTCTGTGTAGGCAGGGCTATTTTTATTTTGTTTTGTTTTATCTGATTTGTTCACTATTGTACCCATTGCACATGGTAAACGCTTATAAATATTAGTTGAATGAATCAGTCGGATGGGAGGCTAAACTCTGTGAGCTCTAAAGATTCCAAACATTGTTAAAATGGGTGAGTCTATATTTGGGCACTTCCTTCTTCTCCTTTCTCCCTTTCTCCACTCCTACCCAAGAAGATCACTTACCCATCCGTCATCACATGTACAAAGCCAGCACTGTACATCTAATGCTAACCTTGGCAGGCTCAGCGTCTGCTGGCAAGAAGTTCTTTAGCCATGATTTACTATTAAATCTTAATCGCAGACTTCTCCTGCAATCAAGAGCCTTGATTAAGTCCATTCACAGTCCTGTAAGGTCAGAAATCAGGAGGCAGAAAGTGTAGGGAAATCAGAGGGTAACAATCATTTATATCTCCATAACTTTGACCAAGCAACTATTTCATTTCTTGTTAGTCCCTAAGTGATTACATGCCGGGATTCTTACTCTCCTGCCATGTGCCTTCCCTCTCAGAGATTTTCCTGCTGTGAGTCCCACTGTCCACCACTTTTCCCAAGCACTTCCCTACCACCAAGAAGGGATCCCACACAAAAAGCAAGCAAAGCGAAGAATGGACCTGGTCAGGCAGGAGGGATTCCTTCTCAGGTAAACTTCTTAGTGATGAAGAGGGGGAAATCAGTACTTTAGCACCCACAATGAATGATTCTGTGTGTTCTTGCCAAGACACACTTCCCTCCCCAAATCATTCTTTCAGCCTCCTTAGCAGGATTCTATCTGTTCTTAAAAGCAGCTGTCTGACTGCATCTCGATGATGAACCTGAGGTTGAAGCTCTCCATTCTCTCTGTTGCTTTTTCTCTAAGCCATCACCATGTGGGATGTTTTGGTCTTGAACCTGACTAAGAAACCTATAGTAGCCATGGCAAAGCCATCACATTAAAAATTCTTGGCTGTTATTCAAAATGTTCTATGTGCTAACCAGCTCTCATCAAGTTCATACCATCTACAAAAGCATCCCGAGGATAACTTGTCTTGGAGGAAATATAGAACCTTGGACAAAGCAATGTGTTGAGCAGCGCCCCCCTCCCCAACAAAATGACCATGGGCCTGTGGGTGGCTGAACCCCATCTTATGGGAATCCAGAAAGTTTTCAAGGAAAAGGAGTCATGGAGAGAGGCCTAAAAGGAGAAGAAATATTTCAACAGGTGGAGATGGGGGTGTGAATATAAAATGCTCATCTGAACATCTCAAACATTCACACCTTTAAATTTTCCACTGAAATGTGTTGGGCTTAATTAATTCAGTCTAAACCCCTCATTTGCCTCTTTTCTTTTCTTCTTAAACTGCAGTGAAATGGGAACGATGTGTTCCTGCTTCCTCCCACTGGTGCACAGAAGCGGCGCGCAGAAGCGGCAATGTTGGGAGGGTGCGTCACAGACTCCGTTCGTGACATGCGGCCCCGGTTGTGGAGTGCTGCTCCCCAGTCTCAGAAAATAGAGCAGCGCTGATGTTTTTAAACCAAAAATATGCGTAAGCCATGTAAGTTTCGTGAGTCTGTTAGGCAGGACCCTCTTGTTTTGATGAATCGGAAAGGCATCGTTTTCACTTGTTAGCTGCCGCTCATGTCTGGAGCACGGGTCACTCACAGCATCTGAGTGAAGTCGAAACTTACGGGTATTGAGTTACCCCATAAGGTCAAAGCAAGTGCCGGGGAACAGAACAGAGCCCACCATTGAGCTGCCCTGGAGGCCCAGCCCTCTGCCCCAACCTGGGCGCTTCTCGCGGTGCTCACCTTCCCTCTGGGTGTTGCAAGAAAAGGCAAATGATGCCTGTGTGCTGTGCGTTCGTTAACCAGTTCTGCCATTGAGCACTGGCATCAACAACTGGACAAATGTTCACGGCTCTTCTTGTTTTCTTTGAAATCAAGATAACTCTTGATAACGGAGCCCCTGAGTGGCTCAGTTGGCTAAGCGTCCGACCTCAGCACAGGTCATGATCTCACGTTTCATGGGTTTGAGCCCCAGGTGAGCCCCATGCTGATGGCTCAGAGCCTGGAGCCTGCTTTGGATTCTGTGTCTCCCTTTCGCTGCCCCTCCTCTGCTTACACTCTATCTCTGGCTCTCTGTACCTCTCTCTCAACAATAAATAAACATTAAAATTTTTTTAAAAAAGTAACTCTTGATAACAGCATCACGTCTAGAACATACCATTAGGACTAAAAACAAACCGCATTATGCAATGTCTCCTCTAATTTCAGCGTTAGGACACTCAAGGGTTTAAATTCACATTTTCAGGGAGTGGCAAGTTCTCTGATTATTCTGGAGTATGTTTTCATTTCAATGTTTGTACTAATATAAATATAACCTCTGGGTAATCACCTTATAACCTATAAGCAATTATCTCCCCAGATTTCATTGCTCCTGTTTGCAGTTATGACTAGTTCTGTTGGAGAAAAGTAGAGCTATCCAAGTTAATGAGAAAAGAAGTGATATTAACCCATAAATGAAGCATTTTCACTAAATGAGAACAAACGAATGCTAAAACGATCCACTATGTAAATGAAGATTTGTCACACTTTAAATAGGAAAAAACGGGGGGGTGGGGGGGAAGTGGGGAGAATTGATTAACCACACAGCCCGTGGGGAGATAGGCTGACCAACCTGTTACCATATTCAGGGAGTAAATAACAATTCTATTTTAGCCAAACTCAAAGAATGACAATATATCCCACATCCAGTTAATGCTGTCAAATTAGTTTTTTAATTTTTATTTGTATTAACTATATGAGTTTGATTTTAATGAATCATTTTACAAGAGCTATAAACATAAGGGCTTTTAATCCTAGTTTTATGTTGGTATGGGTTGCAGTAAAACAATATAAAAATGATTTAAGTCAAAAATTAAAATCTCAAAAATGTTATTAACCTTTGCTCAAATTAGAGAAATAATGAAAGATGCCTGATTCTTTTTATTTGCCTAAAATGTGAAGGGCCATTTTTCAAGCAATTCTAACTAAAAGGGAAGAATTTTAGTATAATCAAAGGAAAAATGGTAAAAAAGAAAAAAAGAAAGAAAGAAAGAAAGAAAGAAAGAAAAAGAAAAAGAAAAAAAAAACCCAGGAATTCAGATCCCAGCTGTGCCACTTGAAGGCTGACAATCCTTGTCAGAATCTGCTTTCTCTTCCACGGACCTCCATTTTATCATTTGTGAAATAAGAAGGTCTTAATAGATTATTTTTCTTCCAGGTTACTTCTAACTCCTAAATATTACGATTCTGCTGGTCCTTTATTCTGAAGAGTTAGCTGGCCGCCTCTGGCTCACAGAAGCCTGCCCTCTGCTGGCCATATCCCAGAGCTGCAATCCTGACACCCACCTAATGGAAAAACATATCTGGGGGGATCCTGGAGTTCTGAGAAACCTAGTTTGCTTCTCTTTCCCATCCCCTTTCTCTTGTTTCCTTCCTTCTCAGAGTTTCGGTTGAAGTCAACTGAATCTTGAGGATGTCCTTCGGGGGTGGCCTCATCTCTCCCTTCTCTTTAGAAAAGAGCCCTGTGGTACCCATCCATCGCCTACAATGAGGAGGTTTATACCACAAGACCCCCACCCCTCACTACAGCTGACTGTCAAATCAAGAGCAGCTCATCTTCAAGCGACTCAGCAGCCAGGCTGGATGGCCTAGAGTTTTGTATCCGAATTGATCAAATCTGAAGCTAAAGTGGTCTGGTAACCCACTCCCGAGACGTCCCCAGGGGTCCCCACTTCCCGACCTGCACGCCTTTGTGCCATCCGCTCACACACCGACTAGGGCTGGCCTGTGGAAGCAATAGGCTGTGGCAAAAATGACAGTGTGTGCCTTCTGAGGCTAGGTTGGATCACTCCCCGTGGGTGGGAAAAGCAAGCAGTGTCTTGAAGACACTCAGGAAGCCTGTGGAGAAAGGTCCACGTGGCGAGGCACTGGGTCCTCCTGCCAATGGCCATGTGAGGGAGCCATCCTGGAAGAGGGCCCTCAAGCCATCGTCGAGTACCTCAGAGCCTGGAACCTGCTTCAGATTCTGTGTCTCCCTCTCTCTCTGCCCCTCTCCCCATCTCAAAAATAAATAAACATTTTTTAAAAAAAACTTTAAAAAAGAGGGTTTAGAAGTTCTCACAGGATAGTCATAAATAGCTGTGTATGGAGGCAAACACTAGAAAATAAATCATGGTAGTTCTCTGATCAATTACATAAATAAACATCATGTAAAATCATCACATAAGAAATTAGTCAAGGAGGGGCACCTGGGTGACTCAGTCAGTTAAGCATCAGACTCTTGGTTTCTGCTCAGGTCATGATCTCGCCATTTTGTGAGTTCAAGCCCCACATCAGACTCTGTGCTGGCAGCATGGAACCTGCTTGGGGTTCTCCGTCTCCTCTCTCTCTGTTCCTCCCCCATTCGCCCTGTCTCTGTCTCTTTCAAAATAAATAAATAAACTTTAAAAAAGAAATTACTCAAGGGAAACACAAAATTTAAATTCATGTGTAAAATACTTGGCAGGCTTGGCCATAAGGCATACTAAGACAAAAGCAACACATCTGGAATGAATGTATGTGTGTTTATGTATACATTCAAAGGGCTGGAGGGGGGTGGGGACAGACATGTATGCTGGGATTTAAGACAAGGACAGATATAAAAACCAAGCCTGAGAAATACAGGGCTGGGGAAATTGCCAATGCTGGAGGCCCAGTCCCTGTAAAAGAGACTGAAAAAGGCCAGCCCACTGTGTCCAAAGGAGCATGGAAAACCACTTGCTTGGGGCAGAGATCAGTATCTGGGGAAGTTTTGTCTGAATGGTGGGACACCTCAACAGCTCGTCAGGTCTTGGGCAGTCAGTCCATCAACAGACTGTCTAGTCCGTGCTTAGAACAACAGAGACCAGAGCACAGCTGGGGAAAATGTTCGGGCTTCCTTCCTCAATAGAAGTGGGGTTTAGGTCAAGCCTCCTGGCTCACGAGGGAGACTGAGGCAGAGTACAGATTGGATCATCTCGAAAGGACTGCGGAGAAGGCTGGGACTCAGTAGATACATATGTGTCCACGGCTCAGCCAGACACAAGGGTACCAAGATGCACCTGATTGCTGATCCCTGGAGGTTAGGGGCTGATGCCCGACCTGGCTGGACTGACAAGACAAGCTCTGACAGAACCTGGAGGTGGCTAAGAACTATTGTTCCACCAGGGTTGTTTTAAATAAACCAACTGAGCAAAATATTTACTGATGGTCAAAAGGTATAAACAAGGGGAAGGGTGTTTCCCCTGACGTTTTCTGGAAAGCCATTCTTCCTGTGGCTGCTCTTTAGAATCAGATGGACTTTCTCTCGGTATGTGATTAGATATCAAGACTGATGATGTCTCACACTCACACACACACACACACACACACACACCCAAGAGAGTATAAAAAGGGCTATTAATCACATCATAAGACTTTCTGGGGAGAGCAAAATAAGATTCCCAAGCTAGTCCAAAAAGTGGCCAGAGAGAGCAGGGAAGGACTTTGTGTTGTGGTTGGGGGAAAGGTTGTGCTGGCCAGGTCTGCACCTTCTTCCCGCTTCTGCCCACAGGACGCAGACCCCAGGCTTCCTTATCAGCTTGCCTAAATATAAGGCACAAGGAGAAGGGAGAGGCTGAAGCCTCAGAGCTGCCGGCAGTCATGTATCAAAAACAGAGTCAAATTCTAACCCTTGACAATCCTTTGTATTATGTATCGCATTTCACATTTTTCAAAGAACTTTCATGCTTTTTGCAATAGGTTTGATTTAAATGGAAGCATCTAAATGACTAATCAGGGAGACTCCATCAACTTTTGCCATAAAAACACATTTTTATTTGATATCACCTTACTACACATTTTTCAAAAACCAGCTTAAATGTCAGAGAATTCGTAGAATTACAAAGGTACACAGTATATCATGAATCTGATAGTTTATGATCAATTTTCTAGTGTTATCAGAAAACGAATGGTAACATGATTATTTTTGCCAGAGTCAACTAAAGCAGATGCTGGTGGAGTCACGGAGTGGTGAAGCACGGCTAACCCAAGACGTGGGTCAAGAACATGTCGGGGGTTTTGCTTTCATGCTGTGCCAGGAAGACAGAAGCCACCGTCAAAGCCAGAGTCAAACACAGAAAGTGGCATCCAAATAGCGCTTTGTGGCTTAAAAATGAATTTGTGTTATGTTTATTGTTCATCTCCCCATATTAGAATATAAGCCCTATGGGAAAAGAGATTTTGCTTCTGTGTTCAGGGCAACAAACAGTGCCCAGTGCCCAGTACACGGCAGGCACGTATGAATGAATGAATGAATGAATGAATGTGTGATCCAAAGAGATTAAAGAGAACCAAGATTTGAACCCACATTTTTTATGTGAAACCTTAAATTCTTAGCCACTGTATTCACCAAGACAAGAACTGCACATCTGTCCAGGAAGGAACCCATCCTAACCATGGCATATAATGAACAAGGTGTTGGATGGCCTGGGTGGCTCAGCTGGTGACGCGTCAGACTCTTGATGTCGGCTCAGGTCATGATCTCACAGTTCATAAGATCGAGCCCTGCATCAGGCTCTGCACTGACTGCATGGAGCCTGCTTGGAATTCTCTGTCCCTCTCTTTCTGTCCCCCCACCTCAAAATAAATAAAGGAACTTTAAAAAAAAAAAAAGATGCTGGAAATAACTCGTGGAGGACCATTCTGTCTCGCTGCTCTGGATTATCAAGACATGTCATGACTTCTCACAGGCGGGTGTGATCCTGTTACAAGATTTCAGCAACCGTATAAAGTCAAATGCTAGCATGAGTAACCACATCCACAATAATTTACATTGGACATAACAGAGGCAACCACTGTGGTTACCAAAAATCCGTGTCAAGTGGATAAAACACTCACATTTAAAGTGTGATGATTAAGTCAAAGAAAGATAAATGCTGTATGATCTCACTTACATATGGAATCTCCAAAAGCCAAACCTATAGAAACCAAGAGCAGAACGGTGGTAGCCAGGGCTTGGAGTGGGGGATGGGGAGAGTGGGGAGACGCTGGTCAACGGGGACCCACTTCCAGTTTAAGAGAAGTAAGTTGTGGGAATGTAACATGCAGCACGGTGACAACGCAGTAGTGTCTACTTGAAACTCGCTGAGAAATCTGACCTTAAACGTTCTTACCACACACGCACACACACGTACACACACGCACACTGGTAACCATGGGAGGTAATAGATGTGTTAACTCACCTCATGTGGTAAGCGTTTCACAATATGTACATATACCAAGTCGTCATATTATACGACTTAAACTTACACAGTGTTATATGTCAATTATATATCAATAAAGCTGAGGGGAAATAAATCAATTAAACGCTTAATGAAAACTATGTGTAGTAACGTCTAATAAAAAGAAAAGGAACGTGGATATAGATATATGCACAGCAGATACCTGAAAAGGTGGAGCAAGTTTTGTCCAATGGCTGCTATTAAGACGTAGATCGCTTCTCAGCCTTTTGGCAAAGATCAAGTGTAGTACTATTAAGACGTAGACTTTTGAAAGGGCGACAGGAGTAAGGGATCAGTATAGAGCGTTCTGAAGACTGACTCGCTCTTTCCTTAATATGATTTTGAATTGGTTTAATTTTTTTACACAAACATAAAATTTGTTATAATTTTTAAATGTGTTACAATTACAAAGTCCCATAATGCTTTACTCTCTATATCACATGTATGGGATGTCAGTTGGTGATGTTGCCAACATGCTCGTTAGGACCACCCAGCCCGATTTGCCTGAACACTCATCTCGTTGTTCATGTATTTCTGTTTCTAGAAATACACACCTTACATACATTTTTTAAAGTTTATTCATTTATTTTTAAAGAGAGAGAGAAAGCAGGAGAGGGGCAGAGAGAGAGAGTTCCAAGTAGGCTCCATGCAGTCAGCACAGAGCCCCGTGAGGGGCGTGAACTCACAAACCATGAGATCAAGACCAGAGCCAAAATCACGAGTCAGAGGCTTAACCGGCTGAGCCACCCAGGCACCCCTACATTTATATTTTTATAAATTAAGCCTCTGCAAGCATCTGCACTCATTTTAGAATTGTCTCACACTGATAACTTAGCATGATTTCTAAACCTGGCACAAACAAAAACTCTTATCATAAAAAGAGACAGTAAGTGCTGGTGGGGATGTGAAGAAATTAAAACCTTGCGCACCGTTGGTGGGAGTAGACAATAAGGCGAACTCTATGGACCAGCATGGAGCTCCTCAACTACCCTGGAAACAGAGCTACCATATGACCCAACAATGCCACTGCTGGGGAGAAACCCAGAGGAATTGAAAGCAGGGTGTCAGGGAGACACTTGTAACCACATTCACAGCGGCACCAATCACAGTCACCTAAAGGTGGAAGCAATCCAAATGTCTATCGACAGAGGAGCAGATAAATAAAACCCAGGGTATACGGACAATGGGTTATTTATTCAGCCTGAAGTAGGAAGGAGATCCCGTGATGAGCTACAACACGGATGAAGCCTGAGGGCATCACGCTCCATGAAATAAACTAGTCTTGAAAAGACAAACACTGTATGATTCCACTAATATTAGCTATCTAACATAATCAAATCCACAGAGACAGAAAGCAGATGGTGGTTACCGAGGCTGGGGGAGGGAGAAATGGGGAGCTGGTGTTTAATGGGGCAGAGCTTCAGCTCTGCAAGATGAGAAAGTTCTGAAGATGTTTCACAACAATGTGAGCGTAACACTGCTGAGCTGTGCACTTAAAAACGGCTAAAATGACAATTTTATGTCATGTGCTTTTAATTTTTTTATATTTTTTAAGTTTGTTTGTTTATTTTGACAGAGAGGGAGTAGAAGGGGGGGAGGAACAGAGAGAGAAGGAGAGAGAGGGACTCCCACGCAGGCTCCGCACTGTCAGCATGGAGTCCGGAGGGGGGGCTTGAAGCCACGAACTGTGAGAGCATGACCTGAGCTGAAATCAAGAGTTGGACGCTTCACCGGCTGAGCCACCCAGGCGCCCGTACCTTGAAATTTTTCTTAAAAACTTAAAAACTGGCACAAACTGTACTTTGATCTCTTAATAACCCTGTGAGCTAATTATTAAACCCACTTTACACGCAAAAAAACTCAGGCTCAAGGAAGACATGGCGACTCAGCTGGATCAGGCGGGCTGCAGCCCAGAACCCACGCGATAAGGCCAATCGAAACAACTGCAGGGGCCCTAGGGGGCTCAGTCGGTTGTGTGTCCAACTTCACCTCAGGTCATGGTCTCACAGCTTTTGAGTTCAAGCCCCGCATGGGGCTTTGTGCTGACAGCCCGGAGCCTGGAGATGCTTTGGATTCTGTGTGTGCCTCTCTCTCTCTACCCCTCCCCTGCTCAGACTCTCTCTCTCTCTCTCTCTCTCAAAAATAAATAACATTAAAAAAAAAAAAAGCAACTGCAGAAAAAAAGTAGACATGGCGCCAGTCAACGCAGGTTTCCAGTTATGTATTAATTGTATGATTAATTGGTGAAATGTACATTGTTCACGCCCATCAAATTACACAGGATTCCTAAGTGAGAACTAAAACAAACATTTCTTACTAGCCCCAGCCTGTCTCTGGTATTTTTGGCATTTGTACGCAACTGCAGCCAACTGAACATCTAAAACAAAATATCGCATGGCATTATGGTATTTACTGGGAATACATCACTTACTTTCCTATCTGAAGTTCAGATGCTTTTATATACCTTGAAAAAGCTTGTCCTGTTCCATTAAAATTCAGATGAACAAATATTTAAAGAATATCAGTGTGAAAGAAAACCAACTTATTGGTCTCCTCAGAGTACCAACTTCTGCCTGCTTGGCCCAGCCCCTTGCCTCAGTCAGCCTGTGATCACAGCACCGCTGAATCCTGGTCTGTCCAAGATCTATCATCACACTTAACTTCATTAATTTTTAAAAAGTTTATTTAGAGAGAGAGAGTGGGCACACATGCCCACGTGAACAGGGAAGGAACAGAGCAAGAGGGAGAGAGCAAACCCCAAGCAGGTTCTTTGCTCTCGGTGTGGAGCCCAGCTCGGGGCTCGATGTCACAATCCTTGAGACCATGACAAGAGTCAGACATTTAGCCAACTGAGCCACCCAGGCACCTCAACTTCATTAGTTTTTTAACAGAATGATCCAAAATTGTTTCTTCCACTAGACCGTGGGCTCCATGAGAGTTGGGACAGTGTTTTATCCATCTCTCTCTCCCTAAGATCCTGACCCCTTCCCGTGTGCCTGGAGCACCATGGTATCACTATATATTTGTTGACTTACTGGCTCAGTGAAAAGATGCAGGTTGATGTCTGAAACCTGGGATTAGCCCTGACCCACACCGAGGCAAGAGGTTCTAACTCAATACTACACAACTCAGCAGAAATTCAAGCTTGCCTCTGGTCAACCTGACCTTGAGCTACAGTTTAAGTAACTGAGCCTTATAGCACCCTACTATCTTAGGCTCAAAACTCAGTACTCAAAAATCCTCCTAGTTTTAGGGCTCATCTTTCTCTTGCCTTCCTTCAGCCCTCTCCCTCGCATCTGCTCATTCATTCAACATTCATTCACCAGATGTTTGTTAACTGGTTACTAAGTCACCATTCTAGGCACTGGGCGTGCATCAGCCGCGGGGAGAAAACAGACGCAGATCCTTGTCCTCTTGGAGCATTGGGAATGCCACTGGTGGTCAGGCTGTGAAGGAGAGGCCTCGCCAGAAGGTAGAAAACTCAACAAGAACGTAAAGAAGGTGAAGGCGTGAGTCCACCAGTAGCCAGGGCCAGGAAATCCCAATTTGCATTCGAGAGATGGCCACACTCTAGGGCTGGGGAGAGCTTGGCATGTTGGAGAAGACTTGGAAGAGCCAGAGAAGAGCCCTTGCTGGTGATGCCAGGGGGAGGGAGCTGTTGCATGAGCCTCCCCTGCACCCTAGCCTCTACACCATCTCCGCGGGGCATTGCAGTCGGAGGAGCCAGAAGTCAGAGAGAGCTGTCCCAGCATTCCCTTCCCACCTACCCCCACTTCATCCCTTCGGGAAGTGGTTCCCTCCTACCTGTAAAATAGGCACTTTAGGCAAGTGATGTCAATTAATCTTTTGAAATGTTCTGTGACACAAGGACCAGTGTTTCCACTGTGAAGTTAAAAACTGCAGTGTGTAGGTTTCAAGAGGATTCAGTAATGCACTCGGAACTGTCCACCTGCGAAAAGGCTGACTCAGGATTCGAACTCTGGTCATCTGACCCTAAAACCTATGTCCTCCCTCACCACCCAGGAGCTGCACTCTACGTGTGTCAGAGGCTGGTACATGATAAGGACTCAGTGAAAGGGATGCCTTGGTGGGCCCCCTGAGGTTGTCTGCCTTCTCGGAAGATCTCTGCGTGCTGTCTGCTCCTCGGCTCTTTGTTTCTTGTGAGCACCCTCTTACTCCCCAAATCAGGCCCACCGGTGCTGAATGACAGTCTACTGTCAACGCAGCATGGCCTGGGGCAAGCCACACCCTCCCTCGTACAAAACCGAGTCTGATGAGGATGCCTGCCACCTCCGATGGTGGACACACAAGAGAGAATCCCTGGAAGGTATTTCTCTCAGAGCCTCCGGCCTCTAAGCGACACTTGACACTAGTTATCATCATGCCTTCCAGAACCTGCTTTTGGCTTTCCTGGCTGGCCTCTAACTGGCAGTAGATTGAGCCAGCCCCCCTCCAAAGGTGGGGCTGCAGGGTGGGGCTGTGGGTTCTCACCCCCTATAGCCTCCTCAGAAATCCTTCCCATCGTTGGCCACAGCACCAAATACATCTAATGGCTTAAACAAGCATGTATAGTTGATACTTTTCAAGTTTTAGCTACAATTGTCGGGGGCGGGGGGGAGATGACTAACACCACAGAGGTTAGTGTAGACTGTTTATGTACTTACAGTTTTCCTGGAAATAAAATTCACTGATCTTCACAATCTACAAAACTTTCCCTTCCAGGCAGATTAGTACCAACAGGGCTGTGGCTTTGCTCAGCTCCACGAGGCGTTGTTGCCAAGTTAGTCTACATGGAGCTGTGCCACTGGTGACCTTAGCGACAAGAAAGGACAGATGTGCACCCGACCCCCAGCTCCCGTGCATGTCGGCTACAGGGCCCTCAGCTGCCACCTTCTCTGGAGAATTGTGCTTCCCAAAGGGAGCCTCAGCCAGGCCCAGGAGGCCAACAGAAGGAGAACAGAATAGTTACCACTTAGACACTCGGCGTGAGTGGCAGCGTGGTGGTGGTCCTTCGTGACATGGGCGCCTGGCTCCTCCTCCCAACACAGGACTCTTCCACGGGATGACATGATGGATCCAACCCAGCTCAGTCTCCAGTCTGCGATTTTGACCCACCCACTCTCTCAATCAAAATTCAGATGTAGTTCCCAAGTTGGCACTCTTTCCAGATTGAACAAAAGTTATGAGTCACGGAGAAAGGAGTCCAAGAAGAGACTCAGATTTCCAAATCTAAGCTGCAGAAAAATAGACGCAAAATGTTTTCTTTGGAGATCCCACATCCTTGCCCTGAAAAAAAAAAATCTCGATTTCTAACTCTTTTTTTTTTAATGTTTTTTATTTATTTTTGAGAGACAGAAAGAGACAGTGCTAGCAAGGGAGGGTCAGAGAGAGAGGGGGAGATACAGAATCCGAAGCAGGCTCCAGGCTCTGGGCTGTCAGCACAGAGCCCGACGCAGGGCTCGAACCCACAAACCGTGAGATCATGACCTGAGCTGAAGCTGGATGCTCAACCGACTGAGCCACCCAGGTGCCCCAATCAATTTCTAACTCTTAAAGCATAACCTATCAAAAGAGCTGGATTGGGCTGAGCATATTGCAGCTGTGATAAATTTCACAATGATTTAATATAATTTTAAACAATTCACATTTTAAATTATGTCAGTGACTCCAAAGACAGAACAGTCCTGTAGCAATATGCACCTATTTGTGTGTGAAATATGTCCTTATTTCCCTAAAAGAACGTTTAAAAAAGGATTTAACTCAGAATTGCTTGCATTGATTTAATGCAACTATTTGGATGCCTCAATTTTCAGCAGATTGGCCACTTTCTATATAAATCACCTTATAGCATTAAAAGATACTAAATAATGATAATGCTTATTAAGGCATAGCCCTCTCTCAAGCAAATTCTTTTAATACGAGAAATATATTTTCCGTCTCTAAAGATAATAGTAAATGCTGGGAATTTTCAGTCATTGAACTAAAAGAATATTAGAGCCCCATCTGGTGGATTTGATGTTTATTCGGGAGATAAAATGAAATTTATTACCAAGCCATTTACTGAACACCGCACTGTTATTGCTTTCAGAATGTGGATGTTAATCTCTGTGTCCTCATTTTCCACTTGGTGTGTATTTCCTCTGTCTCAATGGTGGACCTGTCCTTCCAGCATTGGCCCATCCCCTCTCTCTTGTCCTAGAGAAACAGAGAGGGATTAACACAGTTCTCTATATACTAAACATCATATAGGGACTAACATTTCAAAAGGATATATCGTAACAAAGTAGAGCAATTTAATCACACAGTTGTATCAGCATAAATGAAATATGTGATGTGTACACATTATAAATTATTTAATTTATAATATTAAAACATACTTTTAAAGTTTATTTATTTTGAGAGACAGAGAGTGAGTGGGAGAGGGGCAGACAGAGAGGAAGAGAGAAAAAATACCAAGCAGGCTCCACACTGTCATCACGGAGCCCGATGCAGGGCCTGAACTTACGAATCCTGCTATCATGACCTGGGTCGAACCAAGAGTCGGACGCTTGACTGAGCCACCCAGGCACCCCAAAACATATGTACATATTAAACTTCATATACAGCTTATAAGTATATATAAGATAGGACTGAAGAGCAAGAGGAGGAGAAAAAGAGAGACACCACATTTATTTGGTTACTGTGAGTATCAGCAATTTAGCAAGATTTGGCACTGGAGTTCCGCTAAGTGCATGCTTTAGTAGTATTTATAGCAGATACAGCACAGCTGTACCATCAGGTTTGGGGGGCTGCTCTGAATCCTGGGACCTCTGTTCAGTTCCAAATGGCTCTCTACATGTCTGTTTCTTTTTCCTCTGGACCACTGGAAGTTTCTTTCCATTTACTCTGTATGTCCTTTCTCTACCACTCAACTTCTCTTGACTCACCTTGCCCACTATTCTCTCTTGACTTCACCTGGAATGCAGCCCATTATGAGTTTCTCCTAGCTCTCTTTTTTCATAGTAACCTTTAGGTTTCAGCCAATTTTTCCTATGTTTAAAATCTAAATTTTCAAAAGAAATAAACTAATCACCAACCTGAGCGAGGAATGAGGGGAAATTTCGCCAGCCTACTGAATGGCAGTCCTTGGATCAAATCCCCACTCTTGGTCCACAAAAGGAGCAGGGTGGGAGGTGGGGATGGGATCGTGCCATGCCCACCAGCCTCCCATTAATCAGGGACTGTGGGCAGAGGATTCCTTCCTAAGGGGGCTATGCACACGGTAGATCTTCTGTAACCCGCCTGTCCAACCAATGCTTTCCTTCTTACAATTTACAGATTGATGCTCTGCATTGTGCGTAAGTTGCTTGTGGAGCCTGCGAGTTGAATCACACCCGACTCCTCTTAGTCGTATAGAGTTAAATAGAAGTTCTGAATCTAAAAATTAACTCATATGATCTACAGTTTATGGTGACTTCTGTCAAGTTACAGAAGTTATGAGGCTCAAGCCAAAACACCATCTAACTTTCCTAGACTAAATAGTCTTTAAAAAAAAAACATGTAACTACCAAAAATGGAATCATACATAATCTACTTACTTCAACCAGTGTCTCCTGAGCGCACAGATGGCCATAGCACTGAGCTGCATGACTCTGCAAACAAGGAGAAGAAAGCTCTGGGCTCTGCCTTTGAAATGCACACTCTGCGAGGGAGACTGATAGCCACCTCCATCTTCAATTCTGTATTATCATCATTTGTTTTCCTTTTCTGTATTATGGGCAACATAAGCTAAACAGAGCAGAACGATTATGCTCAAAAAGTGTGCTGCGTCTTCCCAGAAGTCCTTGAAAACATCTTCCCTGGGAGTCCGAGACATGCCTCGTAGGAAGGAGCTCCGTTCCAGTTCCAGACATCACGCAAGGGGGCAGTTACATGCATAACAAAGGCCATTCACGAGGGAGAAAGGACTAGGAAAAGGGGAGGTATTTTATCAAAAGCTTTTACAGAGACAAGAGACTCTTAGAACTCTCTAGCTCAAACCCTTTATTTTACAAATATAGAAACAGTGCTTCAGAGAAGTGAGCAGTTTGGACAGAGGCCACGGAATGAACAGCGAGTTGGGACCCATGTCTTGCACAGGTGCTGCTAGTATTAATAAGAGTTGGAATATCTGACTTGGAGAAGAGGAAACTTGGCCAGACAGGTGGTCAACGACCTGAAAGGTGGTCAAGGGAGCTGCCTTCTCCCCCCAACAGCCCCGGCACATGAACCTGGAACCAGCAAGGCAGCTTTTCCTCCTCTTCTCAGGGTCATTCGACTCAACTTCTCACATCATACAAACAGCATAAGTAACGTAGAAAACGGTGAAAGGTGATTTACACCGCGAGCTGCATCCGGCTTTGCCCGTGACTCACAGCGTGCTCTGCTTCTAGTCCGCCTGCCTTCTTCCGTTTCCAATTCTCTTTCAGTAAAGTCGACCTACTTTCATTTTCTCCTGTGTCCCCAGAGGTGTGTGAAATTAAGGATTTGACTGTGGCGCAATATTGCCACCTTTTAGGGAAAAGCAGGACACACGAACAAAGAAATACCGTCAGTACTCTCTCTTATTTACCATTTCATTAGAAAGGTTTTATCTTATAGAGGTTGTGCTGGTTCCTCGTTGATCTCCACGGCTCCAAATCCGTCTTTTCCCGCCCTGCTTTCTAACACTGGATCTACACCCTGTGGACGACGCTCCCTTGCCAGTTAGCTTGATGTTTGTCTTTGCCAACAGGGGGCGCTGGCGGGACACTGCCGCGCGAGGCAGGAGGCAGCTCGGTCCCCTCCTCTGCAGCGCTCACCTGGGCAGCCTCAGACCAGGTGCCACCCAGGCCCCCAGCACCTGACATCCGTCACCGGCAAGATGCCTGTTGTGAGACTACCTTGCCCATCGCCAAAGAGGACCTGATCCAAACTGGTGGAGGTCCGGGATCTCTTCTAAATTTCTTTTCTTCCTTTAATTTTTTCATGGGTTTTTTTTTTTTTTTTTTTTGAGAGAGAGAGCAAGAGAGCAAGAGGAGGGGCAGAGAGAGAAGGAGACACAGAATCCAAAGCACAGAGCCCGGATGTGGGGCTCGAACTCACCCTGAGATCATGAACTGAGATCATGACCTGAGCTAAGGCTGACGCTTAAAAGACTGAGCCACCCAGGCACCCTTCTACTAAATTTCTAGGTTCTTTTCTTGTTCACACCCCTTCCATCACAGCTGTAGGCAGTGCATTCTGCACCGCTCTCTGTGAGCTCCCAAGGGCTTTACCTCATCTAGTGAACCGTCTCACTAGGTAACAATTCCTTACATGCAATGTTACGGGTTTAAATTACTGGCACAGTCGCTGTCCCTTAGCTGAATATCTTTCAGTGTGACGCTGACTCTGTCCTACCCTCTACCTCCATGAAAATTAACCGCATGTTTACCCGTTCTTATTTCCCAAGCCCTGGGAAACCCTTACTCGATTTTTCATTTCCAGGACCACCCACTATGACTCAGAACCACATCGCCTCATACCTAGATGTGTTTCTACCTTTTTCTGGTGTCTCTCTTTCCATATAACCAACAGACCATTGTGAAAGTCTACACATCACTTCCCATTCAAATGTCTTCAGTGATGTCTCCTTGAATGTAGAAAACTAATCAAACTTGGTAGCTGGATGTGGCATAATATATATGTAGCCACCTCTTTGGGGTCCATTATTCTGCCTAATACGGAAGGAAAAACTATATATTTATACAATATATATCATATATAATTATATTTTATTATAATTTTATTGTATATATTATATATTTATTATATAGCATATATTATTATATATCATAATCTATGTCTTGTATATTGGATCACACAGTTATCAGAGGTAACAAGTTCCAAATCTGTAGGGGAAGCCAACAGTCTGGAAACTCCCAGGCTGAACTCGATACTACAGTCTTGAGGCAGAATTTCTTCTTTGGGGAAACCTCAGTGTTTTCAACTGATTGGATGAGGCCCACCCAAATTATTGAGGGTAATCTTAAAATCAACTGATTCTAGATGTTAACCACATCTACAAAATATCTTCACAGCAACACCTTGAAGACTGTTTTGATTACATAACAGGGTACTATAGCCAGGTCAAGTCCACACGTAAAACTAACCATCGCGCACATGGCAAGGAAGAATTAAGGTTTCAGATGAAATTAAGGCTGTTAATCAGCTGTCCTGAAAATAAGAAAATTATCGTGGATAATTTAAATGGGATGGTTAAATGGGGAAGACAGAGGCAGAAAAGTCGGTATTAGACTGAGTGACTTGAGAATGACTGCAGAAGACATTGCTGGCCTTGATAATGTCAGGAGCCATAGTCATAGCAGAAAATGTAAGAAACTTCTAGAAGCTGGAAAAGGCAAGAAAACGGATTCTCCCCTTAAATCTCCAGAATTTGATACAGCACTGCTGTGAGCTTGATTCTAGCCCAGCGAGGCTCATTTCAGACTTCTGACCTCCAGGACTATGAGACAATAAATCTATGTTGTGTTGAGGCACTAAGTTTTTGGCACTCTCACAGCCCTAAGAGAAAACTAATACAGTGAACAATAAAGCCTTTAAGTAATCCAGTCTGAACCCACTTTTCAAATATTATTTTGCACTTTTCAAGCTTACCCCCTTACTAGTTCAGCCTCCTTACTAACTAACCCATGAATATAAATGATATTGCATACAGCCCTCAAATTCTAGGACTCTCCACCCAAACTATTTTTCCAATTCATCATTACCCAAGGAGCCAAACCAGAGCATTCCAGTTCACAGGGATCTTTATTTTGAATTCACTGCACTTAGTACTTTGACAAAAGGCCTTATGGCACATCTTTCTTATCATTGTTTTGCTGTGTGCTTTAACCCACGCAGTTCTTTACTCTTCCTGACAATACGTCTTCTCTGCTCAGGAGCGCAAAGCCCACCAGAGCTGGTATTTTGTGTTAAGCTCCTTTCTATCCCCAACACCCAGCAAAATCAGTCATGCACAGCACGGCCACAGACATGGACAGAGCGAATGTCAAGGAGTAAAGTGTACAAAGATAGTAAATGCCTACTTTATACCTTTATCCATATAGGAGAATAATGAGGGTAGGTTTGTCCTGGAAGATGCATGGAATGAAGCTACAGTAATTAAAACAGAATGGCACCCATTTGCATTGTGTGTTTGTAGTTCGATCATTCCTGTTGCCACAGAGGATTCCACGGCATGAAGACACCACCTTCACTGTATCCATTCTACCATTGGCGGACGTTAGGAATTCTGCTCATTGTGAATTATCACACACAGTCATCTGAGAACACTCTCTTGTATGTCTTTTGGAACACGTATGTATTCATTCTGTTGCGAGTGTATCTAGTAAGGGTCATTTTAGTTTAGAAATTCTACCTATAAAAACAATTTTGAATATTCTCAAAGAGGCTGGTATTTTTAAATTCTGAGTTCCAGATTCAAACTTTCAGAAGTCCTTGACCACCTTCCTCTCTCTGAAAAGTAAACAGATTTCTGTGTTACACAGGGTCCCAAACATTGAAATGTATCCCAGTATCAATAGCATAGGAAGTGTAGTAAAAGAGAATTTTAGTACTTAAGTGATGTGTACCTTAGATGCAGCAGTGTGAGTTTTATTTTGGGGGAATATTCAAATTCAGTCTTTCTTACTAGACTTTAATCTCTACAGAAAATGAATCCTGGCAGCCGGAAACCAAACCCAAGCAGTTTTTGCCTTGGTTCAGTCCAAATTCATTCTCTAGAGGGCTGGTCGATTGAAGGTTGTATTCAAGGAATCGAAAAATAGGATTCTGCCGGCTGTCAGGGGCCCATCTGTACTTTTCCTTCCCGGAGCACACAGACCAAGAGCAAGGACAATCAAGGGCTGTGGGTAATAATAATAATGAACACCAGAAATCGTCTTTGTTGGAAGCACAACATGGTACAGCCACTCTGGAAGACGGTTGAGGCGTTTCTTATGAAGCTAAACATGGTGTCGCCAAATGCCCCAGCAAGCGTGCTCCTTGGTATTTGTCCAGAAGAATTTAAAATGTATGTCCACACGAACACCTGCACAGAAATGTTTGCAGCAGCCTTACTCATAACTGCCAAAACTTGGAGGCAGCCAAGATGTCCGTCAGTAGGTGAATGGATAGGAAACTATGGTACATCTACACACAATGGAATATTATTAGATAAAAAGAAGTGAGCCATGAACCATGAGATACCATTACGGTATCATACTCATTAGGATGGCTACTATTGTAAAAAGTTATTTTTATAACAAGTGTTTATAGGGTTGCAGAAAATTGGAACATTTGTTTACCATTTGTGGGTGTGTAAAGTGGTGCAGGACTATGGCAAACAGTGCGGTGTTTCCTTAAAAATTAAAAATGGGGGCACCTGGGTGGCTCAGTTGGCTAAGCGGCTGGCTTCAGCTTGGGTCACAATCTCACAGCTCATGAGTTTGAGCCCCATGTGGTCTCTGTGCTGACAGCTCAGAGCCTGGACCCTGCTTCACATTCTGTGCTCTCTCTCTCTCGCTCTCTCTCTCTCTCTCGCTGCCCCTCTCCCACTCATGCTCTATCTCTCTCTCTCTCTCTCAAAAATAAACATCAAAAAAATTTTTTAATATTAAAAAAATTAAAAATAAAACTACCATATGACCCATCCTAGGTTCTTATAGAAATATTTATATATTCATGGTCATAGCAGCATTTTTCCCATGAACCAAAGGATGGAAGCCACCCAAGTATCCATGGGTAGACGAATAAACAAACAAAAGTCATACAATCAGACAAAAGACTATTATTCAGTCTTACAAAGCAAGAACATTCTGACACATGTAGGACATGGATGAACACTGAGGACATCAGCGAAGTGAACTAAGCCAGACAGAAAAAGACAAATACTCTGGTTCCACCCAGATGGGGCACCTAGAGTAGTCAAATTAACAGAGAGAGAGAGAGAGTTGAATGGTATTTGTCAGGCTGGTGAGGAGCGGGAAATGGGGAGTTACAGCTCCAGGGGGACAGTTTTAGTTTTGCAAAATAAAGAAGTGGAGAGGGTGGTGGTGATGGTAACAATGCAGATGTACTTCATGCCACTGAACTGTACGCTTACGAATGGCTAAAATGGTAACATGTATATATCACCACAATTAAAAATACTTTTAAAGAAGGACGGAAGAGGCCGTCAAGCCAAGGAAAGACATGGAGGGAACTTAAATGCATGTTGCTAAGTGAAAGAAGTCTTTCTGAAAGTCGATGGACTCTAGGATTCCCGCTGCATGCCATTCTGGAAAAGGCAAAACTGTGAAGATAGTGAGAAGATCAGCGGTTGCCCGGAGTTGAGGGCAGAGGACACGCGTGATGCACAAGACGCTCCCAGGGGAGTTTCAGAGCAGTGAGACTGTGAGTCCGAGTGATGTTCTGATGGCAGATACATCTCCGTACCCAGTGGCTAAACCCCGCGACGCTCTGTAACACAAAAAGTGAACTCTAATGTAAACTACAGACGTTCATTAATGATAACGTATAAATACATACTTGTCCATCGATTGTCATAAATGAACCACACTGTCTCAAGCAGTTCCGGCTCAACAAGGTACCACAAACTGAGTGGTTTGTAAACAACAGAAATTTGTGGCTCACGGTTCTGGGAGCTGGAAGGCTCAGATCAGGGTGCCACCACAGTCTGGTGAGGGCCTTCTGGCTGCAGACTTCTGGTTGTATCTTCACAGGGTGGGAGGGGAGAGGGATCTCTCGGGGGCCTCTTTCATGAGGGCATTTCATTCAACCCTTCGTGACCAATCACCTCCTAAAGTCTCCATCCCTGCTACCGTCACCTTGAGCATTAGCTTTTCATCATATGAATTTCAGGTGGAGCCACAAACTTTCAGACCAAAGCACACACCAGTGCAAGATGTTATTAATAGAGGAATTGTTGATTGGAGGGCTGGGTTTACACAGAAACGCCCTATAATTTCTGAGCTATCTCTGTAACCTAAAACTGCTCTTTAAAAAATTAAGTTTATAATTTTTTTTAACTCTTTGAACCTGGGTCCCAACCAGAGAAATTCTGGAAATGCAGTTTTCCATAGCCTCTTCCCTCTTTGGGCAGGCAGGTCACTGTTGTTTTAGTGGTCACTCAAGCCTCCTTCTCTACCCCTGGTGCCTTTGCCCTGCCAACCCCCGCTGCCTCTAGCCCTCATATTGGCCCAGTATCTGACCTCACCTTGACTCTGTCTGAATTATAATCCTGTCACAGTGACAACCCTACTCCCTTGTCCACTGCTGCCTCCCTGGCCACTGGCAATGATCTTTGGTGGGGAGGACACTATCTCTTTCCCAAGAATACGGTAATAACAGACACTGAATGGGTGGCCCTAATTTCCTACTGAGGACTTTGATACTCTTTTATTAGGCTTTAGCTATTAACAAGCTGCCCTTGGAATGAACTAAGTGTCATGTGAGTGATCCTAAGCAGAATCACAGACAAAACACCCCTCTGTGCTGACACTAAGGCAATGATCGAGAAGGGGACTTATGTCTCTGCCTTCTTCCTGTCTCTGATATCCCCCGATCACCAAGAGTACCACCAAATACATGGCGAGCCTAATGTCTTCATGACAACGTCCTGAGCACTTCATAGTTAGCCACTGCAAAGCCCCTGAAACTGTTTTTCCCAATGGGATCAATGATTCTACATGAAATAGACTCCTAAGGAATCTGCCCTAGTATTCCAGGAGACTCGGACACTAGAGTTCCCAAGTGCTAGTCCGCGACAACGCTCTCATAATTCCAGAGCAAAACAAGAAAAACAAAGATTACCTACTGCATTTTTTCACAAAGCCAAACCTCAAATGTAGAAGATTGTCTTTTGTTGTAGATTACCTCCCCCCTCTGCGTAGGGAGAGGTAAGGGTAGTTAAGTGTCAGTTTGTTAATGAAATGATGATGACAGAAGACAGAAGTCATTGTTTAAAAGCCTCATTTGGCAAAATAGAAAGTCACCAAGCTTCTGTTGATCCCAAAAGGGTTTTTTCAGAATTCTTCTGATCCACAAAAAATCTGGAAGTCTGGAATCCACAGTCCTGGATGAGTAACTAATCGACTTTCTTCCTCCAAGAGTTTGAATGTGTAGAAAAAAACCTGGATACTTGGAATGACTGCCTAAGTCAGAAATTGGATACAACCAAAAGGTTCCACCACCTCCCTCTCGCACCAAGTCTTCTATAGAGCTGCTCACCCAGACAGACTTTGCTTCTTCCCTTCCTCTCCTTGTTGACTAAAACCAGGCAACAGAAGGAAGGAGGTTGAGACCCAGAGAAATGACTCACCCATCTCCTGGACAATCAGATGCTTAATCTGGGCCAAATCACCAAAGGTCTGTCATAGGAATAATCTACGTCTCATAGCATAGCAACCTGCAGGCTGAGTGTGGCTTTAAATATCATAACATGTACAAGATCACTCATCCTGTGGAACTTTAGGAAGCTTGGGCTGAGATTATTTTCCCGGAAGACCATCTCACAGGGCTTGAGGGGGAAACATTAGCCCTACTTGGAAGACAAGGGTTCATTTGCTTCAGAAGAATCCCCTGTGGGCCACTCAACTAGCAATTGCCTTTTTTTGTAATCCAAAGTGTAGAATAACTCAATTTTATTAGTCACTAGCCAAGGCTTTGGGTTATTAGACATTAGCCAAGATTTATATTAAAATTGGTATCATGGAAAATGTTGGCTTGTCTAAGATAAAAGGAAATTTCTTCCCCCATATTCATGTTCACATTGGTTCATTATTTCTCTCTGGCTTTGTGTATGATTCATTCAGTGAACTTGGATCCCTTTCTTAGTATCCTTGAAAACAGAAGGGAGGTTGCTATTAAATAATATAACCAGTTTAGGGGCACCTGGGTGGCTCAGTTGGTTAAGCATCCAGCTTCGACTCAGGTCATGATCTTGCGGTTCGTGGGTTTGAGCCCCGTGTCTGGCTCTGTGCTCACAGCTCGGAGCCTGGAGCCTGCTTCAGATTCTGTGTCTCCCTCTCTCTCTGACCCTCCCCTGCTCGCACTGTCTCTCTCTGTTTCTCAAAAATAAATAAAACAAAAAACAAAAAAAAATTTTTTTTTGAGTAATATAACCAGTTTAGAGACAGAGAAATGGAAACAGAGAAGTAATCTCCTCAGTGAGCTGACAGACCGGCTGGAAAATATCCCTTCACCCATGAGCAGAGCATCTTTCCTGCAAGGTGCCTGCCTTGAGACCACACTGTCTCTTAGAATAAAGCCCCTAAGAAGTAAATATGTAATTTTAATGTAAACATAATCCTCTGATTTCTAAGATCCTCTATCATATCACCGTCCATTTAGGTCATGTATTTGATCAAATGATATAATGATTAGCAGAGGTTTTCAACTAAACTGCATAGAGGAGTTCTCATATAGAGGGGAAGAAGGTATAGGAATGGTTGGAAGCATTGCAAAGGTTGAAACTTTCAACTTGTTCAACAAGAGCAAACCTACCTTTATATTTTTTTACAACCTGCATAACTGTGTAGTCTTTCTTTAAAAAAATTTTTTAAGAAAGTTTGCAAATCACTCATAAATATAAAAGTGTTTTACAAACTACAAGGTACTATGCAAATATAGATATAGATTTTCCTACTATATACACACAAAGAGAATGAAGTCTGCTCATTAGTGGGGATGGGCAGACTAACATTCACTGAATTTCCATTTTACAGATGAGAAAAATGAGGTAAATTCACAGATCTAGGAATATTTGCAAATGACTAATTCAAGAGCCTGCATGTTTTATTTCTTCATCAATTTCTCTAACCTTTCAGCCAACGCATATGTCCAGTCCCGCAGAAAATTCAGCTCCATCCTTCTGCTTCCAAAACATCCTCAGAGGCTCAGTAAAGTTGAGGTTGGTCATTTTGGCTTTTACAGCTGTTAATAATACTGTGACACTGCAGGGGAGGGGAAATAACTCTCCCTCTACCCTTCCAAGTTCTTATCTGAGACCTTAGAATACAAGACAGATTAACAAGAGAAAAAGAAACAGATGCTTATTTGTCTAAATTTGTCTAATGGCGCGCTTGCCCTAAACCTGCTGCCCCGGAATGGCTGCGGAACGCTAAACCGCTCGTCATAGTTGTTTCCCGCGGGAGACTAAAATCGCTGGACCCGGAAACGCAAGTCCATCGTCATTACGCCTTTGCTCCGGGCTGCCGCGGCACGGGACTCGCCTCTACTCTAGGTTAGGGCAGCAGGCACCGTGGTGCGTTAGATCGCCAGGCCCCGGGGCGCCCATCCCGGCTCTGGGCTCTGGGTGCGCTTCTATCTCGGGTCCTTCTCCTGAGGGAGGGAGAGAGAAAGGGTAGGAAAGGGGACGCACAGAGAATAAAACACAACTCACGGTTTCTGGTCAGGCGAAGAGAGAGAGAGCGATTATTAGAAAAGCTGTCATTTATATAGGTTTTTTCAGGGCGGGGAGAATAAGGTAGCTGACTTACGTCAGATACCAGGTAAACAGTGTCAAATGCATATCAAAAGGCGCCCCGCCATTGCCTTCAGCAAATGCTGGGAGGCGGAGAGTTAACACTGAATAGGTTTTGATCTTTTATGCACCTTGGCCCTCTAGTCTGGCGCAGCATGACTGACGCCAAGGAATTTTGCCATCTCCAGCTTCCAGATGCAAATCTTGTTTACTGGCTCACTCTGCTGAGAGTGATAATCCTTGCCATGAGGCAGACAGAAACATGGCGGTCCCCGACACTTATTACCATGCAATATCATATAAAGAAGGGAAAGAATCAGGGGGAAATGAGTAACTCCTCAAGATGACTTAGAATTCCGGCTTAAATACCCCCTTTATAATAGGGAGTAGGGAGGAAGATTCAGGCCTCTTTGGGGTGAGGAAACGATTTTTAGGAAAGATGAAGGGGACCTTAGAGGAAAAGATGGGAGGTACCATAGTTTGTAACAAAGGCTGTGTGGGTGTGGGGTCGATGTCTACTCTGCTTTCCTGTGACAAGAGTCTGTCTTCCCTGTTGAGGAAAGTCCCAGAGAAGCCATCCATGACAATTGAGCTCTTTTTAGAGGAGCTGAAGCTTCTCCCTGCATTTGCTGTTTTTCAAGTGCCTACAGCTCAGAATAATCTAGACCAATGAGGCATGTCTTACAGAGACATGTCCTGAGCTCCTACAGGCATATTTTGGAGGGTCATATTCTGAAACCCTCCAACACCAACTGTCAAGTACATGCTTTTAAATTGGTTTTTAAAAAAACACTTATTGTTTCTTTTCTGGAATAGTACATGACCATTTTGTATAATGTATTCCCGAACCCTTCAATAGCAACAGCTCATTAGGCTGGCCCTATGTGGTGTGTATTAGCCCCATTGCAGAAGAAATAGCTGAGAGTTCCAGTCTCTAAAAGTGTTTTATTCAGTCTGAATAGCATTTTCCTTTTCTTCATCGGCTAGAGCCCATACGGATGCAACCGTCCATTGCTTGAAAAATGATTGTCATCTTTCTCAATAATTCTGATGAGGAGCTCTATTTTTAACTCCAATCCAAAATACATTAGGGGAGCCATCTAGTGTTTTGAAGTTGGCATTTAGGAGTTATATAGAACATCCCTCCTCCCTAAATTTGATTTACCATCTGTGTTCATTCTCAGTGTTCTGAAGCGTCAACACAGGGTATATATTTCATTTTGGGGAGAAATACGATTAAAAATAAGAGCTCTTTCAGCTGCCTCACACCTGATTCCCTGGTATTTGGAACAAGGAACTTAGCTCCTTGTCAGTTCCTTCTTGGGGACCAGCAAGGTAACACAGAGGCAGGCAGTCCATTTGAAATAAATACATTTCAGAAGGTTCCTAAACAGGAAGACTGGATTATAATTAGACCTTTTCCTATGCCAAAATAGGGCCAAACTTGGATATAGGCAGTGCAGGTAATAGTCTACTTGATGAAATTCCAGGAACATCAGGAAAGGCCCCCAAATAGCTTCCTCTACCTTCTGTTTCATGCTTGCTAATTTCATAGCAGCTCTATCAGGAGGTAACCGACATAGCATAAACTGCATATATTTAATAAGCTGTGCAAGCCCATGAGGTTCAGCACATGCACAGACCAAACCCTCACTCAAACCCTCAATGAGAATAATGAATATTTAATTACCCCCCAAAATGTCATCATGCTCCCTTAGAAATCCATCTCTCATCTTCTCCTTCCTTCTCTTCTCTAGGTAACCACTGCCCTGCTTTCTGTCATTAGAGATTGCTTGGCATTTTCTAGAATTTTGTAAAAATGAACTCATACAACATGTACTCTTATCTGGCTTTTTCACTCAGCCTAGTGATTTTGAAATTCTTCCTCGTTGTCACATGTATCAATATTTTTTTTCTTGCTCTTTGTTGATACATGCCATTCCATTATAGGGCTATGCCACAGTCTCTTGATCCATTCTCCTTTTGATGAAGGTTTGGACTATTTCCAGTATGGGGCTTTAATAAACAAAGCTGCCGCAAATGTGTATGTGTAAGTCTTTGTATAGACACCTATTTTCTTTTCTTGTAGGTAAATTCCCAGCAGTGGAATTACAGTTTATGTGGTTGGTATTTGTATAACTGCTTCACTTTGCATCCCCACCACCAATGTACGCATTTCAGTTGCTCCAAATCCTCGCCAATACTGGTATTTTCAGTGTTTGGATAATATCGGATTTTATCTCTTCCTTTTCTGTCCCTTGACGTTTAATTTCTTTTCCTTGCCTTGTTTTACTCACTAGAAGTTCCAACACAATGCTGAATAAAGGTAGAGAGAGCGGACATCATTGCCATGTTCCTCATCTTAGAAGGGAAGCATTTCACCATTAAGTATTACATTAACTCTAGGTTTTTCAAAATGTCCCCCCTCAGGATGATAATGTTCCCTTCAATTCCTAGCCTCTGAGAGTTTTGATCATGAAAAAATATTGCATCTTGTTACATGCCTTTTCTCTACCTATTGAAAAGGCTACACAATCCCTTTCTTTTTAATAGACTATTTTTTAAAGAGCAAGTTTAGGCTCACATCAAAACTGAGTGGAAGATACACAGACTCCCCATACTCTTTTTACTCTGTTTATATTATAAACTGATCTTCAAATGTGAAACCAATGTTACACTCCTGGGAAAAGCCCCACTTGGTCATGAAGCATTATCCCTTTAATATCATGGTGGATTGGACTTGCTAAAGTGTTGTTCAGAATCAAGCGCCTGAACAAATTTTGATGAAAAATGGGGAAGAAAACTTGACAGTTCTAGGTGAGCAAACACATCATCAATAGATAAACAAAATGAAAAAGATATTACCTGTTTTGAACTTTTGAGCCAGCAATCCTACCCAAAGGTTAATGGTTTGAGAATTCCCATCAGTTTTCCCACCAGACTGTCCAGATTGAAAATGCTAAACTGTACATTCTGAGTATTCAAAGACCCAAGGATCAGTTAAGGTGAGGAAAATATCAGATCACAGCTTTCTTATGGATATAACTAGTTGGTTTGAAAATCAGCTAATTCCCAAAAGCTGTCAAGCCATTGCTGTTACCACATTGGCTAAACAAATAGTTACTTGAATGTGTTTTCTCTTTCCTTTTTTTTCAGCTTTTATTTTTAATGTCATGTAGGCTTCTTACTTTTTCAGGGACCAGATCAAATTTGTAATAGAAATATAACACAGTTAAAACTAAAGGAAATTTTACCAAATATCTTCCTATAAACAGTATTGTTTATTCATCAGGAAGTTTTAAAATAAGCTCTTTTAGCTATAAATCATAGAAATTTGCAAAGAAAGCAATAAATATGAAGCCTCCTTCTCTCTTACCATGCCTTTTACCCACTCCCACTCTTCCATCTGCCTGGACTCCAACACACAGCACAGGAAGAGATTGGAAACCCACCAACCATGGTCTTGGCAAGACTTCCATTAGCCAAAAGTTCCAGGCTTAAGAATTAATGTTCCTAAATCGTGATGACATCGTAACATATTACCGAGAGGTGGGGGCATGAAGGAGCCATTGTAAGTCGAAAGTCTTGGGCTCATTTTTTCTGCAAGCATGCGCTTGCCAAGAAGAAATTTGGCTAAAGAACAGTTTTCTCTAGACCAGCTAATTTCTGCAAGAAGACATGTATTTTCCAGGGCACACATCTCTAGTAAGCTTCAGTCTCTCTTTTCCTCAATTCCCTCTCCCTCTCACCCGTCTGTCCCCTCTCCTTTCTCTGTCACTGATTCTTCTCTTGCCCCCTCTCTGTCTTTCTCTTTCTCCTTCTGTTTTAAATAGTAGTTAGGAACATGGACTCTGGATCTGATTCTGGTTCAAATTCTCACTTTGTTACTTTTTAGTAAAGTGACTTCAGCCACTTAATTTCTCCACTTCTCTGTGCCTCAGTTTTGTTATCTGCAGTAGAATGTTAAGAGAATTAAGTAAGTTAATATATAAAAACATTTAAAATGAGCTTTGGCACTTTGTAAATTCTCCATAAGAATTAGCCACCATCATCATCATCATCATCATCATCTCCTGGAACAATGGAAAGGGAGAAGCCTTTCACCTTTTCTGCATTCCTCTTGCAGTCAGCTTTTGGTCGACCACTCCCAGGTGTTAAGCACAAATTTGAAATCCCCTAGTAAAGATGCTCTCTAGTAGCCTTAAGAAGCCAGCCAGCAAGTATCCAAAAACAGAGCACAGCAAAGAAGACTATACAAAGAGAATCAGCCCAGATTTGCTGCAAGCATTCCAAAGTCACCTTGTACAGTCATTTTACTTCTCCAGTTCTCAAACTTCCTCATCTGTGCCTTGAAGGGCTTGGATTAAAATGATTTCTTAATTCCTCCATGCTATTTCAATTCCAATACCCAATTATATGTGATCTTTGCATTTACAAGACACAGAATCTACAGGACATTAAGAAATGATTGATTCTGATGATATTTGGGAGTTTGTAGGAAAGGGGAGACTGTCAGCTCTTGTGGATATGGTCACATGGGTCATAAACAAACCCAGCTCTTGACACCTCAACTCCACCTCCCAAGAGGACACCAGAGTCCCCTCCATGTGACTGTCCTTCTAACTTTATTAAGGAGTGTAACGCCAGAGTCAAAAGCAATGGCGCCCCTTACCTTTTTCCTATGGACCCCTTTTCTCTACTTTTCCTCTTCCCTTCCCATCCTCATTTCCTTTCCCTTCCTTCTCCTTCCCTGTCTTCACCAACACTTCCCACTGCAGCTGACATCTAGCACAAAATGCTCCAGCCACCGAAGTAGATAACACCTGCCCACCCAGACCTTCTTTCTCATTTAATGGGCGGATGTCTCATTACATAAAGCTATCTTCCCAATTTCCTACAGAGAGGCTGTGTAATTTTGAATTTTAAAAAAAAAGAAAGAGAAAAGGGTAAAGGAAAAAAGCAAAAACTGGGGGGCAGGGTCATGGTGCGCCTGCGTCTGTTGGGGGAGGCGTAGGGGGAGTTGGGGGAGCGCCTGAGCGACCAAGCCTTTCCATCAGGTTTTCTTCTCTCGCTCCTCTGAGGCTTCCAGACAGCGCTTGCTCAGGGGACTCGAAACAGAGATTGTCTAAAGCCACAGGGAAAATGGCGGCAAATTCCCCCGTTGCCATTGCCACAAAGAGCGATTTATGGCTTTGTTCTTTTCTTAAGCTCCCAATTTGGCTTCATACTGTATCTTGGGGGGGCTTTTATTCCTGAATCTTGGCTAAACTCCTTAGGCTTAACCTACTGGCCTCAAAAATCCGGGGCGGTTGTGCTGCCCCATCTACGTCCTCGTTGTTATAGTAATTGGTTGCGTACTCTTGCTTGGAATAAACATGATGAGTACCTCTCCGCTCAACTCCATTCATACGGTCACAGATAACTATGCTGAAAATCAACAGCAGAAGGAATACCAAGAAGACGCCTTTCCGGCATTGAGAGAGATTCCTATCAGTGAAGTCAACCAAATGTTCTTTCTTACAGCCAAAGAACTTAAACCAAAAGCTAAATCGTATGTAGACTAACAACAAGCATTCATTATAAAAGTTTTCAATGTAATAATTTTGACCATAATTATTTTGACTATCTCTCTTATTAAAACTTGATATTGAAATGTAAATAAATAAATAAATAAAAACTGACATATAGTCCTACCACAATATTTTGGTATCTTTTCTAACATTTTCCTATGCCTGGATCTTTATATTCCCAGGGAATATCATATATTTCCACTGTGTTATAATACCACAGTTCAAATGTATCTTTTTTACTTAGCATTATTTCTTATATGCATCAAAAACAAATTTGTTGTATACATTTCATATCCCTTACAATACATATGCCAAAGCTTACCGTATCTATTCCCTACTACTGAGAATTTCCATTATTTCCAGTTTTTCACTATTATTTTTAGCACTGCAATGCACATCTTTGTGCTTTTAGCCTTTCACATATTTAGACATATTTATTTAGGATCCCATAAATTAAATCAGCCAAAGAGTATCAGCATTTCTAAGCTATATGTTTCCACAATGTTCTCCCAAAAACCGTACTGATTCCAACCACTTATGTGTTGTTCAGCCATTAATTCATTTAACAAACTTTTATTGCACAGCTACTATATGCAGGCACTACTGGAAGCTGGTAATAACAGTGAAAAAGGCGGGACTTGAAGTTTCCGTTACTTCCAGCCATCCGCAAGAACATTCTCGCACTGCACCCAGGACTGAGCCCTCCCTTACAGAGCTGAGTTGATGGCAGTAGATGTTTAAAATGCACTGATGATTCCTGTGGGTAGGTGCTTTATAGAGTTAGTCATATGTGTTCAAAAATGTTTACTTTGTGGGGCGCCTGGGAGGCTCAGTTGGTTAAGCGTCCAACTTTGCCTCAGGTCATGATCTCACAGTTTGTGGGCTCGAGCCCCGCATGGCATGGCTCTGTGCTGACAGCTCAGAGCCTGGAGCCTGCTTCAGATTCTGCGTCTCCCTCTCTCTCTGCACTTCCCCCACTTGTGTCTGTCTCTCTCAAAAAAATAACCTTTCTGTAAGCGCGATAGACAAGGTTTGGATTTGCTTTTGCGAAGACTCCTTTTAATCCCCTAGGTCATAGGGGTGGGCTTCTGACAGCCACATTGTGCAGAAATAGTCACAGATCATGGACCCAGGAGTGGCTGCCTGACTCAAATTGAGTGAATCAAATCCCTTCACCAAGAATTAAAACTTAGCAGAAAGACAGTGATAGATATTGATTGATTGATTGATTGATTGTTTCCATAAAACCACACTGTAAGATAAATTCAGAAACAGTGAATGATCACAATCTATAAATTCATCTGTGCCACAATTCTATAAGGGCACAATTATTCCTATGTTACAGATGGAAAAACTGAGGCTTGGAGAGGTTTTAAACCTTGAAATCAGACACTAGCTGTTTCTCAATATGGGCTTTTTACACGATAGAACTCTTTTTTTTTGATTTTTTTAATATAACACAATTTATTTTTTTAACACATGCAATTATTTTCCGTCATTTACAATACAGTAGTTACAATGACACTCCAAACAGAAAAGCAAAGTAAAAAATCAAAACCCCCACTTCTATTTCATGACGATAGAACTCTTGAAATGGGGCTGTCACTGCAAGTTCATTTGTCTGTCTTTCCATTAAACTGTCAGGTTCTTGAGATTTCCGTGTTCTGTTCCACAGGTGCCCAGTAAATGTTTATTCCATAAGTGAGTGAAATTATACCTGGGACTGTGTGAGGTTACAAGGAGTAATAAAAACGAGGTCCACAGGAAACATACCCAACTTACTCAAAAGTTGGAGAAGTGCAATCAATGTGTCTGAAATACGTCATGTGCCAAGACCATGTAGAGTTTAGCCTCCATCCTACAAGAATTTGCCACAGGAAAATGACTGATGTGTTTTGTGTCCACCTAACCCAAGTATGATTAAGGAGATAAAGCTGTGACAAAAGTTTTCTTTTAAGGCACTCCAAAGCAAAGGCAGACCAAATGATGTTTTCATTGTCTGAGTGTTTTTATTCAAACACTGTGATTAACATTACTTGAAATGTGACTTCTGGGCTCATAAACTTTATGTATCCCTGTCATCAAAGTTTTTGAGGGGCTATTAGTTTAACTATGTTCCACTCCCCAGTAATTGCATGATAGTAAAGAAAGTAATGAGTTCCTTTTCAGCTGTTGGAAAACATAAAAGGCTGTTGAAGGGAGATCAAAGTGATTTATGTACCAGGATCCAAAGATGCCTTGATCTTTGAGAATATTTTACATGTAAATTTAATCTCCCTTCAACACATGTTTAAGTTATGCCTCAACCTATTTTTAACACCATTATAATCCTAATGGCTCTCAGAAATTTGAAAATATAATCATTCAGGATTCAATTCAAACTCTTTATGAAATATTGATTTTTAGAAATCTGTCAGAATTGACAAGCCTCCACAACCTGGAGTTATACATTAGAAAGCTTTACTTTGATGATAAGGCCAGGGAGAAATTTTTCTCTAGTGTTATTGATAGATGTCCCAATCTGTCTTCAGATCAAGCAGACAAGTTTCCAATTTATTCATAGAACACATTTCACACCTCCTCTGTGTCGTAAGTTGAATATTCTTCCTACAACACACTGTATCAAAATGCATAACTGGAATTGGTTCTGTTATAAATTGTTTAAAAATAACAAAATTCTGAAATCCAATTAGTACTTTACTTACTGTGACCAGTGAATTTCTGTCATTTTAGTCGCCAAGTTTGTGATGCTTTGTTACTACTGCCCTAGAAAACAAAGACACCAGGCCAGTGGTCTTGTAGAATATTCCGCGTTCTAGATTTGGAAGTGGTTTCTTTGTGATGTTGTTTAACTTGCTCCTCTTTCTCTTATATTTCCTATAACTTGCAAGTTACATCTAAAGGTTTGATTGGAATTAAACCAAAGATTGGTGTTGAGACTATTTCATGGGCGCTTCTATGTGCCTCCTACTGTATCACGTCAAAGGCCTGATGTCAGGTGGTGATGGTAAGTTGGACCTCATGGTTAAGGTAGGACAATGTGTCTTTAATGACTTAAAAATTGCTTGGCTGCTTCGTGAACACCATCCAGGTGGGAAGAGGAATGGAGAAGCGGATTGTGGCGCATGGATTTCCATCCACCCGGCACTCTTCCCATCCTTCTGCTCATTCCTCCAGGGACCTCCACCCCCTCTACATCTGACCTCGGTGGGAACCTCAATCCAAGAGCCTCACTCCCCACCGGCATACGAATAGACACCTAGAAAGCCCGGACACAGTCATTGGTTCCGAGATGGGCATGTGAACCGTCCTAGCTCAAGGTCCTCAGGAAAAAGAGCCTGAGGCAAAACTCAGATGTGAACACACTGATAAGGAATGCAATCCCAAAGCCCAAGGCGGGGAGAGGGGAAGGGGAATAGGACTAAAGGAAGCAAAGCAAAAGAAGGTGGTACCGTACTGAGCTGGCCACAGCGCCACCAAAACTCTGGTCATCACGGAAGACATCTTCGGAGACACCGTGTGGACACTGTGCGTCCTAACAGTCCATCAGGGAGGGAGTGGACAGATAGCTCACCACCAGCTCCCTCCAACCTCCTGTTTCTCATCGGCCGAATTTCATCCCATGGGACATTAGACCTGTACACCATGACTCGGGTCACTGCCAGGGAGCCACTAAAAAACCAGCTCCCACAGCATGGATCAGGTGCACTTCCTAAAAGTTACCTGTTGCTAGTGATATCTCAGGCCGGGTAAGCCAAGGACATGCCAAAATGCCCAAAAAGTCCGGAAGCTTTTTGGGCCTCAGCCACGACAGGGGAATCCCAGAAGTAATACGTAAAAGACATGCGTGAGAAAGCATGTGATCTGTTGCACTTAGGTTTCATCAGAGCGCACTGTTTTCACTCGGAGGCTGTCCTGACCACCCTGCAGCACATTTGTGCACCGTAGGTGATGTGCATGTACTTAGCACTAGGTGGTGGTACAGCATCGCCCTCAGCCCTTCCCTCCCCGAGCACACAGGGAAACAAATGCATTCACAGGCGGCTAAATCATTACCAACTCTCCTTTCACGTCAGAAGTCGCTGAACGTCCTGTGATGTGGCAAAGCAAACCAGGCAACAGGCTCTAAGGGCCACTCAGGTTAATGATTTATTGATCTTGTTAGCTGATGTTTTCACTTAATCCTGGGTTTGATTTAACTGAGCTTTGGGAGTTCAAAACAAAACAAAACTGGTTGGTCTTGCTAGAATTCTAAACAAAGAAAAATAAGCCCGTTTGTTTATAATCAACTGCCGTGGGGCCAGTGGCTCTGTGGATTCTATTAGGAGCACTGGCTGGCCGGGGCTGCTTAGCTCAGATGAGTCAAAAGCAGTGAATGCCAAGGAAGGAAAGACCGGCGGGTGGGCGGCTGACTTGGGTGAAGCAATTCCAGTCCGTGAACCCAAGCTGGGTCCTAAGTCTCAGCATCTGATTGACTAAGTCATATGTCACAAGGGAGGCCAGCTGAGGGTTGCGGTGACCATTCCTGCTACAGGAGACCAGGAGAGTGAGTCAGCATCAAGTTCATATGCAAATGACAGCCGAAGCTAATCCATCTTGTTGCGTTTCCTGAACCTTCCCCGATCTTTGGAGGCTTCTGTGAAAGACTATGCAGCCATTGGCTTATTACACAATCAATCTGATTTGTAGCATAACTGCAAATTAAAGAAAAAGATCATAGTACGATACAATGCACACATGTATCAAGACGTCTCTAGGGAAATCTAACTTTTTTTTTTATTATTCTGGTATAGTTAACATACAATGTTCCATTACTTTAGGTGTACAACATAGTCGTTCGACGATTCTACACATTACTCAGTGCTCATCACAATAAGCGCACTCTTCATCCTCTTTATGGGTTTCACCCATCCCCCCCCCCCACCTCCCCTCTGGTAACCATCTGTTTGTTCTCCACAGTTACAGAGTTTGTTTTCTGGTTTGTCTTTTTTCTTCTTTGTTCATTTGTTTTGTTTCTTAAATTCCACATATGAGTGAAATCATATGGTATTTATCTTTCTCTGACTGATTTACTTCATTTAGCAATATACTCTCTAGATCCATCCATGTTGTTGCGAATGGCAAGATTTCACTTTTTTTATGGCTGACTAACATCCTATTGTGTGTATACACCACATCTTCATTATCCATTCATCTATCGATGGACACGTGGGTGCTTCCAAATCTTGGCTATTGTAAATAATCCTGCAACACGCACAGAGATGCATATGCCTTGTTGTATTAGTGTTTTCATTTTCCTTGGGTAAATCCCCAATAGTGGAATTACTGAATCGTATGGTAATTCTATTTTTAATTCTTTGAGGAACCTCCATGCAGTTTTCCGCAGTGGCCGTACCAGTTTGCATTCCCATCGAGGGTTCCTTTCTCCCCATATCCTCACCAACGCTTGCTTTTCTTGTGCTTTTGATTTTAGCCATTCTGAGAGGTGTGAGGTGATATCTCCGGCGGTTTTGATTTGCATCCCTGATGATGAGTGATGCTGAGCATCTTTTCAAGGGTCTGTTGGCATCTGGATGCTTTCTTCTCTGAGAAAATGTTTCTGTATGTCTTCTTTGAGAATATGTTCATGTCTTCTGCCCATTTTTTAATTGGATTATTTGATTTTTTGGTGTTGAGTTGTATAAGTTCTTTATATATTTTGGGCATTAACCCCTTATTGGATATATAATTTGTGAATATCTTCTCTCATTCAGTGGGTTTTTTGTTTTATAGATAATTTTCTATGCTGTGCAAAAGCTTTTTATTTTGAAATATTCTCAATAGCTTAATTTTGCTCTTATTTCCCTTGCCAAAGGAGACATGTTAAAAAATGTTTCTACCACTAATGTCAGAGAGATGCCTACACTTTCTTCTAGGAATTTTATGGTTTCATGTCTCACATCTAGATCTTCAATGCATTTTGAGCTTATTTTTGTGTACGGTCTAAGAAAGTGGTCGTTTCATTGCTCTGCATGTAGCTGTCTGGTTCCCAGTGCCCTTTGTTTAAGAGACTGTCTTTTTTCCATTAACTTGCATTTTTGTTTTGTTCAATCATAGCATGTTTTTGAAATTACTTGATTCAACATTAGGGGGCTAAGTCACCAGCAGGGCCTTGCGGTTCTTGGGTTCGAGCCCCGCACCGAGCTCTGTGCTGACAGCTAGCTCAGAGCCTGGAGCCTGTCTTCAGATTCTGTATCTCCCTCTCTCTCTGACCTCCCCTGCTCACTCTCTCTCTCTCAATAATAAATAAAACATTAAAAACAATATTTTTAAAAGGGCTCTAAAATAAGGGGAGGAGGGAGGAGGGGAGATTGTCCTGGAGTTCACAAAAAGGGCAGACCTCAGACCTTCTGCAGTCTGCGAGTGGTGTGTGGCTGTCCAGAGAGAAGAAGGAGGTCACACACCTGCTCTCCAGGTGCCTTCTGGAATGCCAGCCACGTGAGTTGAAGGAGCTGAGCAGTAAGAGTCGTGTCCCTGCAAACCCAAGGAAGGGGGTGGCCAGCCTTCCTCGGCGATCCACGGTGGCGGGCACAGACCTCAGCCAGCAGCACACCAGCATCCCTCTCTCAGGAAGTGCAGGCCCTGTGTCCTCACTGACCAGAGCCACCCTGGGAATGCAGGTGAAAGCTGAAGAGTCCACAAGGCTGTCTTCCCAAATGAGGCATCCTTCCTAAATTGTAGAAAGTCTCTGGAAGGCTTAGTCATGGCTCTGATGGAGATAATGTGCAGCAGGAAGGAGCAGTGGCAACAGCAAACCAATTAAACTTTGGTTTTGCTACCCAACCACCCACCCCTCCCCCAGCCTTAGGACTGTGTAACTCTCGGGTTCTTGAACAACTTGGAGAAGGGTCAACAAGGAAATACTGACCTTTCTGTGAGTCAGGAACATATGATCTTGGGTTAGTTTTAATTCTTTAAAGAGATAAGACCATGTTCGCACCCCCAGTTTGGGAAGTAAGTCATATCATTAACACTCAGAAAATAACATTCTGTTGGGAGAAGCAGATGCCGCTATGCCTTTTTCCTCAGGACAAACTGAGGCTTAAAGAGATTCAGTAACTGTTACACAGACAATAAATGAAGGGACTAGAAGTACCCAGGTCCTTTTCCCAATACTTTAACCCGATTTGTTTTGGAGCCATAGTCTTGCTTTAATAATTAATCCATATTGCCTCACAGATGCACTATGGGATATTACAGTCAATTCCATTATAAAAAACAGTAATTAAAAATAAATATTGCAAATGAATTCCCAATTTGGCTAGCTGAGACCTTGGGCAGATCCCTTGAACCAAAACCTTCCATGTCTACAAGATCTGCACGGTGAGAGGGCTGGCGCGAGGCTCGCACAAATTCCCATAATCCAAACAAAAATAAGCATTGAGTATAAAACAGAAATTAAAACAGCCTCACAATAACATTGCCAGGTATGATTATTCCAATTGTATGGATAAGAAAACCAAGGTCCAGAGGGATGAACCCTCTTTGACAGGATCACTCCACTTGTGAGCGCAGAGCCAGGAGCCATGACCAACTGGCTGCAAAGCCCACACTCGTTGATACCCCACATTCTCGTATCAGTCACACACAGAGACTCTGCTCCGTGGGCTCCACTGCCAGGGGCACATGCCCTGATTTGGCCCAACATTCTTTGGGAGGAACCATCCCTCATTCACACACCAGTGAGAATTTGTTCAAATATGGTCATTCAAGGAATGCGGTATTCGGTGGAGAACTGAGAATGCAGATAATTTGGAAAGACATCGTATTCGACAAGTAAGCCTGGAGGGAGAATAGGGGCTGCCATGGCATGAAGAACCCCAGGCAATTGGAAGATTCTGGAAGGCATCTCAGGGTAGCAGTTGCAAACCAATGGCTCGCTGATGTGTTTTTGGTTAGCACAGAATAGTTTTAGAATTAAATGAGTGGCTCACATTTTTTACTGTTGTCTTTTTTAAAGAATCCAAATTTCCAGTCCAGTCTGTACATTTCCACTTGACAACAGTAAACTGGAGCTGAGAAGCCATGTCCCCTGCGTCTTCTCTCAGTCCCCATTACATCTCATTTTCTTAGCCCGAGCAAGCTGCCTCATCACCCACTCTTCATAGACATTTGTGGTGGAGAACCCAGTCCTAGAGGCTTTGAACTGGGAGGGGAAGCAGAGCGGCTCCAGGAGGTGGGATGGGGAGAATCAGACAGCACGACAGGACAGTACTAAAGATAATTTTCCATAATTCAGCATTTTGAAAATGAGACTGGCCAGCCACTGCATCATTAAGAACTGCCTCAGTCCAGAGAAGGGTTCAAGCTAAGCAAAAAGACGGTTTATATGTAACACCAGGACTAAGGTCGGATTACTAAAAATTAGCCCCAGGACCACCCCCTCCTGCTCATTGAACCTGCTCATATGTTGTTCTGCCTCTCTGATAGCCCATTACCAATCCTTGCTTAATTTCCAGATTCTCTCCCCCGTCTCCCATTTCTCTAACAAGATGCACTGAAATCTCAGTCTTGGGGCTCAGCCTCAGACTCCAAGTCCATCTCTTCTGTGATGGAGTTGGTGACCCAGCTGTAAGTCACAGTGCTGGCTGCATCTTTCTGTAAACTTCCCTCAATCCCACATAGTTTATTGGGCAGAGGTTGTCATCTGTCTCAGTATTGGACTCTGGGCAGGAAAAGAACCTCTCCTGAGAATTCAGAACCACATTTTGGACCTTACTCAAGCCCAATATATATATCCTAATGTATATTGCCTTTATAATCCGCAAAATTTCAAGCCCAGAAATTAATATGAAAGCTAGCCCTGCCCTTACGATACCTCTGAGACTCCAGGCAGAAGCACACGTGAAATCATTCCGAAGAACAAATCCTCCATGACTACACTGCAGTCCCACAGGTAAAACCCCCCTTGAACAATCAGTTCTCCATTCAAAATTATTGATAAGGGAAAAAAATGCACCAAGAACAAAAGTAAGCATGTGCAACAAATATCAACATTAGATACTCTGAAGCTTTATTTAAGAGTCGTCTGAAAAAAAGAACAGGCATACTTTTTAAAGGGCCAAATAGAGGTTTAAAAATTATGGAAAAGACTGTTGTTGAAATACAAAGTTCTGTTGATGGGCTAAGCAGCAAATTCAATGTAGCTGAGTAGAGACTTAGTGAACAGGAAGAGAAACTGAGAAATGTACACAGTATGAAACACGAAGAATTAAAAAGATGGAAAATGTAAGAGAGGATAAAAGACATGAAGGACAGGAAAGATGGCCCAATATGTTTCTAATAAAAGTTCTAAAAGGATCTCATACGATGGAATACCATCCTGTGACAAAGAATGAATAAAATGACAACCCCAAGGGCGCCTCGGTGGCTCGGTCGGTTAAGCGTCTGACTCTTGATTTTAGCTCAGGTCATGATCCCAGGGTCATGGGATCAAACCCCAAGTCAGGCTCTGTGCTGAGTGTGGAGCCTGCTTAAGATCCTCTTTCTTTCTCCCTCTGCCCCTCTCCTCCACCTGTGTACTCTCCCGCTCTCTCAAAAAAAATGACTTCATACAACAATATGGATGAAGCTGGCTTCTCAGCTCCAGTTACTGTTGTCAAGTGGGGATGTACAACATAATGTTGAGTGAAAGGGAAACAGAAGTGTATGTATCATGTGGTTTCATTTTTCTAAAGGTCAAAAATAGGAAAAACTAATCTGTACGGATGGACGTCAGGATGATTTTATCCTGGATCACAGAGGTGCACGGTGACTGAAAGGAGCCTCAGGGGGCACCTGCAATCCTGGGGTTGTTCTGTTTCTTGAGCAAGGTGCTGGTGAAACAGGGGTGTTCAGCTAGTGAATCCCCAGCAAACCGAACACTTACATTTTCCATGTATTTTGTGCTTCAGTAAAATTTACATTTGTAGGGAGGGGAGATAAAGATAGAAGAGAGAAAATGGGCAAAACCAATATTCTTGGCTGACATTTCTCAGGAAATGACAAAAGGCATGACTCTAAAGACTCAGAAAAATGGCGGATCCCAAGCAGAATAACAAAAATAAATCCACACCTGGACCGAGTGTAGTAAAACTGCAGGGAACAACAGAGAGCTCTTTAAAGCCCCCAGTAAGAAAAAAAGAAATTCCATCTACAAAGAAACCACACTGAGGTGGATTACAGACTTCCCAATGGTAACGAAAGAAACTATAAGACCCTGACATGATATCTTCAAATTACTAAAAGAAGATAACTGTCAACCAGGAATTCTAGACCTGACTAAAAGGCCGCCCAAGAGTGAGGACATAACAAAGACATTTTCTAACAAGTCAAGACTAGGTGCACTTGAGGAAGGAGAAAATTGAGGGCAGAAGTAGAGAGTAAAGTACAAGAGGTAAAGGAGAACAAAATAATGGCAAAGCAAATAAATAAATCTAACATAATGACTACCTTCAAGTGTGCAAAAGTAAGAAAATGAGCTGTTACAAAATGAATTATATCTCCCCAAGTTTTACACGTTGGAGTCCCTAACCCTCAACATCTCAGAATGTGCCCTTATTTGGAAATACAGCATCGCAGATGGAATTAGATTAAAGTGAGGTCATTACAGTAGACCCTAATTCAAAATGACTGATGTCCTTGTAAGAAGGGGAAATTTGGACACAGAGCCATGCACACAGGGAGAAGACCGTGTGAAGATAAAGGCAGAGATCAGGATGATGCCTTTGCAAACCAAGAAACACCCAAGGTTGGCAGAAAGCCACCAGAAGCTGGCGAGAAGCATGGAAAAGATTCTCTCACGGCCACTAGAAGGAACCAATCCTGCCTTAATCTTGGACTTTTAGCGTCCACAGCTTTGAGACAAGAACTCTGTTACTGAAGCAGAGGAGGGAATCAATCCAGTTACATGCTTTTTTCAAGAGACACATCTACAACACGAGGCCTCACGATGATTACAACTGAAGATGTTTACTATACACATACTAAAAAAGAAATGGCCACAACTGTTTTGGGAAGGAATAATGGTCCCCCAAAGGTAGCCATGCCCTAATCTCCAGGACCTGTGACTGTGTTAGGTTACATGGCAAAGGCAAATTAGGTTGCAACTAGAATTAGGGTTGCTAATCTCCCACCCTTAATAGGGAGATTATCCTGGATTATTCAAGTGTAATCACAAGGGACCCGAAAAGTAAAAGAGGGGCTGTCAGAGAAAGATGTGATTCGGAACATACCACACAAAGAAATGTAATGTTGCTAGTTTCACAGGTGGAGGAAGGGAGACATGAGCCAAAGAATGTAAGTGGCCTTCAGAAGCCCGAAAAGGCAAGAAGATAGATTCACTGCTAGGGCCTCCGAAAAGGGATACGGCCCTGTCAACACTTCAGTGTAAACCCCTAGAGACCCAGGTCAGCTCTGTAAGATAAGTTATGTTCTTTTAAGCCACTAAATTTATAGTGATTTGTTGCAGCAGCAATAGAAACGAAGACAACTCCATCAATATAAAATTAAATATGCTTTGCATCCAACTAAATTAGTAAGGATAAACTGGCTAACACCTAACAGTAATCCCAATGTTATAACAATTCTGCACCTGTGTGTCCTTGAAAAACATTGCTTTAATATATGTAAAGCAAAAATAAAAGAATCACTGAGAGGAAAATTTAAGAAACTTCTCTGTAACTGATAGATTAAGCAGACAAAAAGTAGGATGTCGAAAATCTGAATACGCAGTCGTAACGTTAACAGTACAAGTGAAACCCATTGAACTTGATTTACTCAGCTTCAGAATTAAACAAAAGGAAACTATGAGATTATGCTTAAAGAAATCCAGGAGCATATCTTGATACAAAAGCAACATTTTTAAGAAGAATTGGAAAATGCTACATACTAAGTATTCGGAAGCTTCAAAATATGAAATCCCATAGTTCTTCTATTTCTGTAGTGTACAGATAACATTATCGGGAAAATTCTGAAATATCCTTACTGGATAATATCAGAATTGAAAGGTCGTGTGATTGTAGCTTGGAACAACTGAAAAATTGTGAGTTCAACTCAAATTAATGGGTCGTTGTGGCTATATGATGCGTGCATGTTCATTTTGTATCCAGATTTCAGGTAACTTCGTCACCAGCCTTGAAAATTGCACAGAAAATACTAAAAAATTCCATCAGGTTCCAACATAGTTGTATCTCCTATTTACAGAGAACCAAAAAATGTTCAAGACTAAACAACAAAAGAACAAGACGAAAAAGCAGACCAGCTTATTGGGTAGAAATCACAAGGAAATTAATCAAGTTAAAAATTCCTAGTGAATGACCACTGAAAATGGATGAACCTAGTTTTACGGCGCAGCCAAGTGAAACGCATTCCCTACAGAAGAAAAGACATCATTCCAAAGTATTCACATGGAAGTAATTTTCTTAGCTCTGGCTGATTGCTTGGCTTCATACTAGGGGCAATTTACCCGAAAGAGGTGAGTCATTTTTCTCAAATTAATTTCTTCCTTCAGACCTCTTCCTCCTACAGTTGATTTGAATGACACAGGTCGGCCATCTAGCCTAGGAAGGCCCAGTACATTTCTGACAGCTATTTTGTGAAATCCTAAGCTGGAAACACAGGGACTATAGGTCACCTGAATACGGTTCGCCTTGCCTCCCCCCACCCCCCCAACGCAACTTGAAGTTCTCGCATGTCCCACCAAGCTGACAACCCATCCACGTAACAAGGGCCAAACAAATGTGCATGAATTCCACAGAATGACACTTGAAACACAGACAGGGCTGTAACGAAGCTTCCCTTTATTGCAAAACAATAAGGAAAAGACACACGTTTCCAGATTAGCTCTAAGATATAGGAAGTCCCTAAAGTTCCTAATGCTGAGAGACGAGGGGTCATGGAGAGTCCATACCAGCAGAGGCTCTTCCAAGCTGAGGTAGCAGCTTCTACAAATCCCTGAACCGAGAGAAAGAGTGGTCAGATTCGGCAATGATTCGCATGACAATTCTGTGTGCTTAGAAGGTATCAGAAAATCGAGTTTGGCAAGACTTGCTACCGAGTTTGGCAAGACAGAAGGCTGCAGAAGTCAGCAGAAGCTGCATCTTATTTTAAGACAATCATGGTGGCAGTAATTTAGCGTGCACCTGCATCACCTGGAGGGCTTGCTGAAACTCAGAGGATGGGGGGCCAACCCCCACGGTCTCTGATTTAATGCGTCTGGGGCGGGGCATGAGATTTTCCCTTACAAGTTTCCAGGAGATGCTGACACTGTTGGTCCAGGAACTTTGAAAATCACTGCTCTGTGATATTTCTGCCTTATCCTCAGTGCCTTGGAAGTGGAAAGAAATGGAAGGCTTCTGGAGGTAAGCTGTGAATGCAAAGAGCAGCACGTGGCGCCTACAGAGGGCAAGGCCATGACTGAGAGTCAGGAGAGTGTGTGGGGCCTTGAGAGTGAAGACATTTTGAAATAGTTGGGTAGGGGGAGCCTGGGTGGCTCAGCAGTTAAGTGTCCGACTTTGGCTCAGGTCATGATCTCAACTGTTCGTGAGTCTGAGCCCCATGTAGGGCTCTATGCTTATAGCCCAGAGCCTGGAGCCTGCTCCGGATTCTGTGTCTGCCTATCTGTCTGTCTCTGTCTCAAATAAAAAAAACCAAAAAATAAAAAACCATGCAATAGTTGTAGTAGAAAAAAAGAGAAAACCCAGACTAGGGGTTTGTAGGCACCTGGCTGGTTATTTTAAGAGTGCATATGAGCTTGAAGATGATTCCTTGGTGGTGGCAAAATGTTATCAGTTGTCTGACTCTCCCTAGCAGGACGAGAAAGTGCGACAGAGAATGGGAACAGTGGTTTAAGGTCAAGGATTAGAGTTTTCCTGATGGTTAAATAAAAAGGAAGGTGAAAAGAGGTGAAATGTGGGTGTGCTAATTTGGACTACAAGAACTCCATATTTGATCACTCAGGTGACCAAAGTATATTTCTTATAGCTATTTGGTCTTTGTCATGGGTCCTGGCTCACAGCTCCCCAAATCCTTGGAATCTCTTGAGCAAGAAGAGCAATGGGAGCATCTTTTGTTATAATTGTTGGTCTCTTGACCTCAGTTCCTGAGAAGCTCTAGAGCCCTAAAGGTGAAACATGTATCATGTTATTGGTCCCTTTACACTACAGCTGTGTTGAGGTTCATGAGGTGACTTTTAGAAAGCTCCTAAGCATGAGGGCTGGTGGAAAAACCAACCCGGGGGCACATAACTGGCTCAGTCAGTGGAGCATAAAATCTTGAACTCAGGATCATGAGTTCAAGCCCCCTCTGGGCATATAGCTTACTTAAAATAATTAATTAACTGAAAAACAACCAACCCTGAACTGAGAATTGGAACTTTCAGTCCCACACTCTGATTTCCTGATGAGGAGAGAGGTTGGAGGTCGAATCAATCATCAACAGCCAATGAGTTAATCAATCATGCCTATGTAAGGAAGCCCCAAAATGAGGGGACAATTTCTGTGCCATGTGGGGAAGCAGAACTTCCATGCCAAGCCCCAGAACCGAAGCTCCTCCCCCTACGTATCTCTTGATCTGACTGTTGGTTCATAGCTTTTAAATATCTTTTGTAATACAGGCTAGTAATCTAGTGAGTAAATGGGTTTCCTCTATTCTGTGAGCCACTCTAGCAAATTACCTGAACCCAGGAGACATTCATGGGACCCTCCGCTCTGTAGCCCGTTGGTCAGAGCCATAGGTGATAACCCCAGCCTGCAATTGGCATGTGAAGGAAAGGCGGTCTGGTATGACTGAATCCTTCACCTGTGGGATCTGGTGATCTCTCTGGATACTGTCAGAATTGAGGTGAATTATTGGACACCCAGCTGGTATCAGAGAATTGTTGGTGGTGCAGGGGAAACCACATCCCCACTGCCCTGCACGTTGGAATTGGATATGCAGAATACCATTTGAATGGTGTCTAAATTTCTTGGGGAAGGAAACGAAGACCAGTGTGTTCTGATACACTGGTAGCAAAGGCAGAAGCAAGAGCCTGGAAATCTCGATGAAGTCGAAGACCATGTGTAAATGTATAGTGTAGTAAGATAGTAGGAGAGTAGGGGTGCCTGGGTGGCTCGATTGGCTAAGCATTCGGCTTTGACTCAGGTCATGATCTCACACTTCGTGGGTTCAAGCCCCGCGTCAGGCTCTGTGCTGACAATTAGCTCAGAGCCTGGAGCCTGCTTCAGATTCTGTGTCTCCCTCTCTCTCTGACCCTCCCCTACTCATGCTTCCTCTCTCTGTCTCTCAAAAATAAATTAAAAAAAAAAAAAGATAGTAGGAGAGTAACCATAGGTTGTGGCTTCCAAGTGATAGATCAACCAATGAGATCTCAGAGAAGTTCCATGCTAGGGCAGGAGTGAATGGATGGGCTCCATGGATCCCCAGAACCCCTTGAAACTGAATGCAAAATATCCTGTGCTCTCCAAAAGATCCTATTTCCCTGAGAGACCATTCACCTCTTTCATCTAAATTGCAAGTCTCCAACCCATAAATGATTGGGAGTCCACAGCCAAAGAGGCTGATAGAAATGGAGTGGAGGTGAAGGTGTCTGGGTTTGAGGAAGTTGGAGAACTTTGGAGCAGGACACTTGGGAAAAAATGTTCCTGAACCATCTATCACCGCCGCTGACTCAGGACGAGGACCGGTGAGCTCCCTCCCAGAGAAACCCAGGCTCTGCCTGTCAGCAATGTTGCCAAACAAATTCAGGTCAACTCCTCAAAGAGAAGGCAAAAGCTCAAGAGAGGAGATTTAGACCAGAGAAAGGGAGAAATTTATTCCAGGTGCCAGCAGCAAGGAAGGAGGCAGGCTCAGGCTTTAACAATCCACCCCTCATTCTGTAAGACAGACACCTAGAGTTTTACAGAAATTTCAGGCAGGTTCATGCAGGAGAGGAGGCAGGGAGCTCATGATCATGGGTGGGGGCAGTGCGTTCAGCCCATGATCAAGGTCAGAGAAGGTGACGTGTGGGGTGTGATCTCCTAGGCATTCCGTTGCCTCAGGGCATCTCTGGTCTGGTGGTTGGTATGTTCTAGGTTGTTACGACACATCTTCAGTGACTCAAAGTGTGATAAAGAGTAAGCACAGTGGCTTTCAGTGAGAGCACGACTTAAGCAGCCTTCTCTATTTCTGGTTTTAACTGTTGGGGTCTATAGTTAAGAAAGCGGTCAGTAATAGGCTGGCAGCTGGAGACCAGAGTGCCAGAATGCAGATGAAGCACAAAGTGCAGACAGGTGGTGGTGGCGGCAGTCACCAGAGACGGCAGATCTAGAAGCACTTTGTAAACAGCAAAGCACTTCCAAATCTGTAGCAGTTATTGTTTTAATAATTTATTTTCTGATCACTAAAATCCAAATGCCCCCTTTAGAAATTTTTGAACATACAGAAAGATTTTTAAAAATCAAACAAACATGACAGGACTCAAGTTAGATTATTACAGGGGTGCCTGGGTGGCTCAGTCAGTTAAGCGTCTGGTTTAGGCTCAGGTCATGATCTCACAGTTCGTGGGTTCAAGCCCCACATCAGGCTCTGTGCTGACAGCTAGCTCAGAGCCTGGAGCCTGCTTCAGATTCTATAACTTTCTCTTTCTCTGACCCTCCCCTGCTCGCACTATCTCTCTGTCTCTCTCAAAAATAAATAAAAAACATAAAAAAAAATTTTTTTTAAGTTAGATTATTACTGTCAATTCTGGTAGACTTATAGTCAGTTGACCACTAGCTGATATACTGATGAGCTCTTGGAATCCGGAAAGCCAAAAATCAGACTAAAGGAGCCCAAAACCAGAGAGCTCTCTCTGTCTGGCTGTGTCCAGGCACAGGAGTCAAACTCACTATTCTGGCAAGGCCAGCTTGTGATTACAAAGACAACGTTAACTTCTATTATAGAGCCATGGCTATAATAATGGAAAAACAATGTCTCTAGGCCTCTAGACACTTTAGAGTCTTCAGTTGGACAGATTTCACCTATAGCTCTGGTCTTTAAGTACTGATACCTTAAATTTTACATTATATTCCCATGCCCATACCAGAGCCCCACTCACAGATTTAAAAAATTTGTTTACTATTAAAATCTGATTTTCCAACACAATGGAGGTCAGTAGTTGCCTAGAGAATTTAAGTGGAACTAATTCTCTTAAAATACATACAGATCTTAAATTTTAATTTAAAATACAGGGGCACCTGGGTGGCTCAATCCGTTAAATGTCCAACTTCAGCTCAGGTCATGATCTCACAGTTCATGAGTTCAAGCCCCGGGTCTGGCTTTGCACTGACAGTTCAGAGCCTGGAGCCTAAAACCTGCTTCACATTCTGTGTCTCCCTCTCTCTCTGCCCCTCCCCTGCTCACCCTCTGTCACTCTGTCTGTCTCTCTCTCTCTCTCAAAAATAAACATTTAAAATAAATAAAATATAATTTCTGAGCAGGAATCTGATTCGTAGTTAATTGCTCCACATGAATAACACACAAAACTTAGACCCCATTTCATTTTCTGCAACACACAAGCCGTTCATCACTTAGTGTAAAACCCTCAGTGCTACAAATCCTGTGGTTCAGGTCAAAGTCCTTTTCTCTGGGTTAAGGGCCTGTGACTTGATTTTTCACTCTTCTTTCTTGTTTTTAAGTCAAATCTCTGATTATCATCTGTTTTCTAGTCTGAGTAACTTCAAACACCACAGGAAGAAATCTGGGCAGAAAATCTGAGTGCGGATGTTTACAATCTTCACTCAATTTTCATTATTAGCTGCCTCACCCTCACCCAATTCAACAGCATTTTTTTTTTTTTACTCACTTGCCTTTAAGCCTTTCCCAAAAAGGTCCATTAAGTTTTCACCAAAAGAAAAACCATGCTTTCATTTCACTCTCCCATTTTATCAATTTGTATATTTCAATAAATCATATAATTCCAGTGACAATTATGTCTGGCATAAATGGGTACAGAAACAAAACTGCTTCTTGGCGAGCACCAATCTCTACAGGTGGGGCCGTAAGTGCCAGGTGAGCAAGAGAGTGTCTCCCCAGGGAACAGACTCTGCGCAGCAGTTGTATATTTTAAATGAAAAGAGAGAATGTTGGTTAATTTGCAAGTCTCTTATGTGGAATTCAAGAGCGTTAAGTGGAGGCCAGTCAAGAGAGCTTCCATTATATATACCAAAAAAAAAAAAAAAATCAGGCATCACACATCTATTAGAATGGCTAAAATCCAGAACACTGGCAACAGCAACTTCTGGTGAAGTTGCCAAGCAAGAGAAACTCACATTCATTGCTGCTGGGAATACAAAACGCCAAAGCCACTTTGGAATACAGTTTGGCGATTTCTTACAAATCCAAACATAGTCTTACCATAGATCCACCATGATGCTTCTATGTATTTACCCACAGACTTGAAAGCCTATGCCCGTACTAAAACCTGAGCTTGAACGTTTCTAAGCCGCCTTTTTTATACTTGCTGAAAACTGGAGGTAACCAAGGAGACCTTCAATAAATGAATGTATGGATGTACTACCATTGGTCTTTTCAATGTATTTATACGATACAACAATAAAAAGAATGAGCTATCAAGCCTCACTGACATGAACGTATCTTAAGCACATAGTGCCAAGTGAGAGAAGCCAGTCTGAATACGCTATATAATCACATTTATATGAAATCCTGGAAAAGGCAAAACTATAAAGATCATAAACAGAAATGTAGTTTCTGATCCTTTGAGAGGAGTAAGGAGAATTAAAGAGGTGAAGTACAGAGAATTTCTTAGGGCAGTATGACTATTCTATATGATACTGCAGTGGTAGATACGTCATACTTTACATTTACCAAAAATATTTTGGCACTCACCAAAATCCATAGAACTGTACAACACAAAGACCAAACATTAACATACACAAGTTTTAAAAAAAAAGTTTTAATGTTTATTTTTGAGAGAAAGAGACAGAGACAAAGTGTGAGTGGGGGAGGGGCAGAGAAGGAGAGGGAGACACAGAATCCGAAGCAGGCTCCAGGCTCTGAGGTGACAGCACGGAGCCCAACATGAGCCTCAAACTCACAAACTGTGAGATCATACCCAGAGCCGAAGTCTGATGCTTAACCGACTGAGCCACCCAGGCGCACCAACACCTACAAGTTTTAAACATTAGTTAGCCGGTCAGAGTGTTCCAGGAAGGAATAGGGAATATGACAAAAGATTGTGTGTTATAACTGTATGAAACAACCTCACTGAAGGGGGTGGAAGGAAAAGGTCTTTACCTAAATACATTTGGAAATGAGTAGAGTCTAAGGCAAAAGGAATTGTACACAAATACCGTGCTTACTTTGCAAGATATCTGTGTGCAGTTGAGAAAGTGTACTTCCCACGGGGCTATGGGGTAACAGCTCTGAAACCGCCATGCATGGGGCACAGGAATAGAACAATTAATAAGTGAGTAGCAGGTGGTAGGAGCCAGGTTTCTCGCTGCTGATGTCCCAGCGTAGGCTACAGATCGATGAGCCGGGAGAGGAGGCTAGACTGATTCATGTGGTAATGGCTTAGAGATGGAGAGGTCAGTATGAAGTCATCTTTAGCTTAATCTAGGAACAGATGGCCACATACAGCAACATTTATAGAAACATATTCACAGGTTAGTATGCAAACACCTATTTTCTTGATCTACCAACTGAGAGGACACCTCAGTGGCAATGAGCATGCCCAGTGCCCAGCTCTTGGTTTCTACTACTGTTCCCCAGGCAAGGAAGCAGGATTCCTTGGGGAAGAGACTGGCTCTGGGACTAAGGCAGCTAGGGTAAGGGCTGTACACATGATTCCGGAGCACCGTATGGCCCCAGGAGGTCAGAAAGCGCTTTAAAAAAAAAAATAATAAAATGACGGAAGTATGTCACAGGGTCATGGGAGCCAAATCTGGAATAATCTGAGCAACACAATAAAGTACTTTTTGAGTATAACCCCAAATATAAAATAAATATTTAGGAGTCCATACTAGTATAAAAAATGAATGACAAGAGACAAATCTCCCATGCAGAAGAAATCCAAATAAATTTTGGAAATAAGGAGCAGGAGTTATATTCCTGTTTTAAGTATGGGCTGTGAACAGCAATTTTCTTCCACAGAACTCTGCATGGAGAGGGGAGAAAGAGCAACTCTGTGGAAGAGACCCCCAATAAACATTACCCCAGCCAGGTAGTCAAGGTCAACATCAACAATCCTAAATCGGGTTAATAATATGTATCCTTGATGTGATGAGAATGGACTTGACCTCTGTGGTTGTCCTCGCCAAAGCCTATAACCCCAGTGTAATCGTGAAGAAAAGATCAGAATCTCAATTCAAGAAATATCTGATGAGTATTCCTCAGAACCATCAAGGTCATCAAAAACGAGGAAAATCTGTCACAGCTAGGAGACGCCTAAGAAGACCTAACTAAACATAATGTAGTATCCTGGATGGGACCTACCAAAAAAAGGGGGGGGAGCAACATTAGGTAAAAACTAAACACCTGAAAAAATAAGGATTTTAGTTTATAATGTGTCAATATCAGTATGCCAATTGTAACAAATGTATCCTACCAATGTAAGGTGTTAATAACAGGGGAAATTGAAAATAGAATCTACCTACGGGAACTCAATGTGCCATCTTCATAATGTTTCTGTAAATCTAAAATGAATCTAAAATAGGCTTCTTTAGGGGGCGCCTGGGTGGTTTAGTTGGTTGGGTGACCAACTCTTGATTTCCTCTCAGGGCATGATCCCAGAGTCACGAGATCAACCCCAGAGTTTAGCTCTGAGCAGGGCATGGAGCCTGCTTAAGATTCTCTCCCTCTCTCTCTGCCCCTCCTCTACATGTACACACACTCTCTCTCTAGCTCTCTGTCTCTCAAAAAAATAAAATAAGCTTATTTTTTTAAGTTTATTTATTGAGGCTCCTAGGTGGCTCAGTCAGTTAAGCATCTGACTTCGGCTCAGGTCATGATCTCACAGTTCGTGGGTTTGAGCCCTGCATCAGGCTCTGTGGTGACAGCTGGGAGCCTGGAGCCTGCTTCAGATTCTGTGTCTCCTTCTCTATCTGATCCTGCCCCACTCCTGCTCTGTCTCTCTCTGTCTCTCAAAAATAAATAAATGTTTTAAAAAATGTTTTTAAGTTTATTTACTTTGAGAGTGAGCGTGAGCAGGGGAGGGGCAGAGAAAGAGAGGGGGAGAGAGAATCCCAAGTAGGCTCCAAGCCTTGAGCACAGAGCTGCACTTGGAGCTCAATCCCATGAACCTGTGAGATCATGAGCTCAAAATCAGGAGTCGGTCTCTTAACCGACTGAGTCACTGAGGCATCCCTAGCCTTTTTATTTTTTTAAGTTTTTCCAAGTCAGCTGGGCTGGAGAAGCCACATACTAGCCAGGAAGTCTTTCTTTTTAAGAAAAAAGATTACTGAACTATATTGATATATGCCAATTAAACATATCCTAAATCTTAATCCTACTAATAAAATTACAACTTGGCTAAATTGATAAGCCAGACCTCTGTTAACAATGTGCTATGTAACATTTGCTAATCTGGAAAAGATGAGAAGGAAAGTGTATGCCTTACTTAGAAGTATTAGCAGAAGAAGACAAATAAAAGATTTAAAATATAGATGTAATTGTAGTATAGAGTGGCTCATTTATATTCATTCATCAGAATCACATAAGATTTTAAGTGTCATAGATAGCAATGTAGAGCAACTAATGATTTGGCAAGAAGAACCTCATGTTAATTGTGTTAAGGGTTTGTTTTTAAATCAAGTGAGGGAATGCATGTGTATTTTATAGCAGAGACCCAAATTTAGTCACCCTTTCCCTTCCCTGGCATTTGTGCAAGGTCAAGTAGCCTCTCCCAGCTACAGTTATATGCAGGAGCCCTGATTGTGCTGATATTCCTGCTGTGACTATGCAATAGTGCTTGGCCTTTTGTTTCGCCATCGCTCTGTTGGACTTTATTACAGGCCACATGGTGGATAGGATTGCAGCGCTGGACTGATGCTGTCCTTGGAGGTTCACCCTGTGGAATAGCTTATGGGAATGCCTTGTGTAAGGAGATCTTTCAGAACTCTCTCGAATTATATCCCAGAGACCTACTTATACAGTGCCAAATTGTTCTCTACGGAGAATAGTTTGGTGGTCATGTTCATTTAAATTTAAATGGCTTACTGCATTATAATCCTAGACAATAAGGAAAGTTACATAGTGTCTGAAGATAAAGCAAGGTCCCTGGATGGCACCATTTTATTAAAACCGTGTACAGCTGCAGATAAATGGAGTTAACTGCACAGACAAGAATTCATAAATTGGGGCTGTGTGTCTGAAAAACTATAGAAAGAAAGCTAAGCTACTTTCCCAGAAGAGATGAAAAGAAAGAAGGTCAGAATGACCCCCTCAGTTGCCTGGAATACCAAAGTTCCTCAAATGCCCAAACATTCCAGTTTGTCTACATACCTCAATCAACCATGACTGAGTTGATCACTTATCAGTAAACTGTAGGCAATCAACAACACAAGGAGGAGACTCAACCATGGAAAAGAAGTGCATTTGGAAGTCAAGATGGGAATGCACCCAGGGAAAGTTGGGTGGAATTGGCTGGGAGTAGCCAGCACATAGTGGTTACCGATGCTGAAGGAACACCCAAGACGCTTAGGGTTTACAAAGATTCTGGCTCATGTGGTATCTTTGTGAGTTGACTTCTGTGCCCTAAACCATCAATAAGTAAATAGCATTCTCCTCACCACAAAGCTTGTTTGTCCACAGTGTCCAGCTAAGTCAAAGAACTTATAAGACCCCAGCCACACATAACCTATTTCAAACCGCCAACGACTCGGTTCAAGGTCAAGGGATCCACACCACTGATTGCCCCAAAACATAGGGAAGGGTACTAGGCAACAGTTGTTACCTGCCATGTTGGTGAGAATGGTGAGAACATTTTTTTAGAAGAGATTCTTCTAAAGCCAAACATTCTATGAGAAGAGGCCAAGGGTAGACCCTTTGAGAGGCATGCTGACTATAGCACAGATGTCACCAGGGATCCAAGAGCTCAGTGTAGCGTTCAGCTTTCATAGACACGAGCCCCCTTGGATATTTCTGGGCCAGCATTAGTACCCACGTTCTGTGTGTCCCCTTACTTTGTCAGGCTGATGATCTGCCCTTTCTGAGAAATTGACTGACCTGAGAGTGTGAGACAGAAGTTCCAAAGTGCTCCACGCCATGCTCTCTCCTGAGATAGTTGTGGTTTGTCTTTAGACATGCACAGAACTACACAGCAACAGGGATCACAGTTGACCCCAGTAAAGGAAATTACTAGACTAGGCTAAGATTGTCCCCTTAACTCTAGATCCAGAAATCCAATGGACATTAGCATTTCTAAACCTAGAATTATCCTTGGACTAGTGGGATGAAATGGCATGGTTGGAAAGAGTGCTAAACTGGAACTGGAGGACTTGATTTTTTAGTGTTGCCCCTAACTCCGTGACCTTGGGCAGGTCATCTAAACACTCTGAGCTTTGTTCTTGCAACTTTCAAAAACAGGAACAGGGGTTTCCGGGATGGTGTCCACTGACTCCTCTATCTTCCCTCTCTCTCCATCCTTCTTCATCCTGCCTTCTGTCCTGGGAGGCTGGCTTGTAGGAATGCCATCAGTCTCTTTTGCCCTCTACCTTCTGTTTGGGGGCCCTGCAGTCACAGGAGGTGATTAGAAGGAAAAAGGAGAGAGACTGGGTATTTACCCCCTTCTCTTTCTGGCAAAGTCCCTGAAGGTCCCTTCTCTCTTGGAGCAGCCCTCTGTCCAGTTGTCTTCTCCCAGCTGCTCGTAACTTCTTCCTCAGCTGCTCCGCTGGTCTGCTGGGGTAACCACACCACTGTCACCAGCCCTGGGGTATTTCACGATCCTACGTGGCTTGCTAGCACTGCCTATGCTTTTGTAAATGCTTTCATTAAGTTTAACCCCCTTGCAAACACCCTAGTTAGAGAGTACAAACTATTTCCTGCTGGGGCCATGACTAATACAATGAGCTAGATCAGAGGCATGTGAATATCATGGAGTACTTCTGAGGTTCAGTTTGCATTTAACTTGAATCTTATGGATGCCAACTACCTCTGACAGAAGAATGAAACCAGCTTCCAAAGCCCCAATTATTAGCTTTGGATTTTTCAAAATACCTTGGCTATCCTCATTGATTGATGCTAACACAAGTCGATAGAAGACATTTCACCTTAAATGGATGTCTTATTAGCAAAATTCTGCTTTATTTGCTTTATATGTCAGCGTCATATAAAATTGTATTCAAGAAGAAAAGAGGCTCTACTGCTCTAAAATATTTGAGAACCACTGGCAGATGGCTTCTAGGTCCCTTCCAAGATTCTAAGCTTATGAATATTACACTTTGAGGAGCTGAGCAAGACCAAGCTTCTGGGCAATGAACCAAGGTGACAGTCACTAGAGGGAAAAGTGTATAGTGAACTCTACAGACTCTTTCCAATCTGCCCGGGGTGACAGCCACCGGAAGCCCAACACCTGGCAAAGGTGATAGAATGCAATAGAATGTACCTCCCTGCTCCCTCATTCCCTCTGCTGAAGCAGTCCCAAGTCCATGCTCAAGATCTTTTAGTAATAATAGAGCACGACTCATGGCCACCTACCATTTCTTAACCTACTATGTGTCAGGCTCTGTACTTAGAGCTTCATACTTGCTGGCAGCCCAATTACCCTATCCAGCAGGAAAGTCCAATCCCTACGCCTCCCTCCACCAAAGTGCTGATGTCCAGGAATCTCTGTGTGCTCTCTAGTGGGAGAAGGGCTTCCTGCCAGTCCTGCCTGCTCTCATGTCCTCGTGCTGAAACTCAGTCCAAGGTACTTCACCCCAAGCTAGTGAGGGCCCTCTCTCAGGCGATTTCCTCTGAGCTCTTTCCTCTAAGGTCCAACTCTGCCCTCAGGAGGGCTGGGCGAGGACAGTTAGAACAGCCTCCTCAGAGACCAAGGGACTCGTGGACCCTGTGTTCCTCACTAACTCAAGGCTTCAGGCAGTGCCCAGCAGCCTCTCACCCAGGTCATGCTCCTTTCTACCCTATTGGTAATTTTAGTTCAGGGTCTTTAACACCTTGTCCCTGCTTTGAGTCCTTCTGAACTTTCTGGAAGAGCATTCTAGATTTCAGACCTTGAGGACAAGGGGTTAGGGTCTTGGTCCCTAAGGCTCAGTGCTCTTTATGCAATTTGTTAATGGCTTATCCTGCTCTCTGCTTTCCAAAGGGGGGGGCGGGGGTTGGGGGAGGCCAGTGGAGAGATCCCAACCCCTCCACTCTCTGTAGTAGGTCAAGTCTCCTCCAAAGTGATGTTCGCTGGCCAAGGGTTTCGGGCCTGAATCACTAAGCATGCGAACTACACACATCCTGTTGACTCATCGCTCTTGTCCCCATGTTGCAGCTGAGGAAGCAGAAGCTCAGAGAAGGGATGGGCCAACCCAAGATCACCCAGTGAGGTCAGCTGAGTCCCAAAACTCAAGTTTGGGCCACAAGGAGGCTCCATACTGTAGGCACCTCTCCTTTGTTCCTTTAGCTTGGCTGCAATAATTGAGTAACAGTGATGACAGCCTCCGAGGCTGCACTATGGGGGTGGCCCTGGCCCAACACCCAGGATAAAGGCTCATCTGCATCATCGGCTTTTAGGGCAAAAGAAAATGCAAACAGTTACTCCTACTTCTAATTTCTATCATGAGCAGAAATCTCTCGAATAAATCCTACTGCTCTGACTTTAAATTAATCTCGTATTGTCAGGATACCAGACTCTAAAATAGAGCACTGAGGGAGCCAGGGGTAATTTTAGAAGCCCAGTGAATTACGGAGCAAACAGAGGCTCAAAGTCAGAGTAAGGCAAATGTCTCTGATGAATGAGTTAGCAAAAAAATTTGTTCCACTTCAGTTCAAACCCCTGAAGTCAGACTACGCTGTTTTTAGAATATGTAGAGGTTCTGCTAAGTGAAATTTGCCTAGGTGATTAGAGCCTGCGAAGGTCCTTAGAGAACTGGTCAGGGGTCCAGCAGAAAGCAGATGACAGGGTTTTTTTTCATGTGTATTTATTTTTGAGAGAAAGAGAGCATGCAACGGGGAGACGGAGGATACAAAGCAGACTCTGTGCTGACAGCAGAAAGCCTGATGCGGGGCTCAAACTCACAAACCATGAAATCATGACCTGAGCTGAAGTCAAATGATTAACTGCCAGAGCCACCCAGACACCTGCCCCTCCAACAAGGGTTTAACAAGAGACTATTTCCAAGACTGTGGGCAGACTTCTGGGAAAGCGGTTCGGGTCAATGGGCAGGGGAGGGGGGGGGCCACTGAAAGCAGCAGGAAAGCACTACCATCGAGAGGCTTAAAGGAGACCAGGGAACAGGTTCTCCAGGACCCAGGGGACTGTAGTGGCAGGAGGAGCCCCCCCACCCAGCTGGGCTCAGAAGAGGAGGCGTCACTGCCAAGCCCAGCCCTTCAGGGAGACAGGTGGGGAAGCAGTGTTGCTGTCTCTCTCTTTCTCTCTCTCTCTCTCTCTCTCTCTCTCTCTCTCTCCTCTTTCCCATTCTTCCCTCCCCTCTCCCTCCCCATCTTCCCTGTGCCCTTACCTATGCCCTCCCCTCCCCTCTCTCCCCATCTCCAATCTCCCTCACTCTCCTCTCCCCACCACCTGCCCTGCTCTCTCCCTATGCTCATCTCCCCTCTATGTCCCTGCAGCTCCCTCTCCCCCCCCCATCTCCCCCTCCTTCCCCTCCCCGACCTCCCACTAGAAGCCGGAAGTCAAGGGAGTCCTCTACAAAGTTCATCCTGCTGGGGAAGACGGCTGAGGGAAGGGTAAAGAGCAGGTCTCTGGCAGTTTAGTAGCGGGGGAGGTAGGGGTGGGGGAGATGGGCGGGGGAAGGAGGTGGGGAGTTAGGCTCAACTCCTCTGTCAACAGCTTCAATCTCTTTATACCCCTGAAAAATAAACCATAACACAACACCCCATCTTTTAAGGCGGTCCGTTCAGAATTTCCACAAAACCGAATTGGCCTTTCCCCAGCTGGCCTGCACTGAGGTTGGCCGCCTGCTCTGTCACAGGGTGAGCTACAGATCAAGCAAATTTTAAGACTAAACAAACCCCCCTTGGTGGCTCTATCGGATGGCCGCGAGCCACTGCACTGTTTCTTTTAGAAACTGTAATTCCCAAAGCTGAAAACAATTTGAGAAAATACTTAAAACGTGGCTCCGATAGCCGCTCTGCTTCTCCTTCTGCGTCATAGCTTCGCAGGGACAAGAACTATTTCGGCTCCTTTTGTGAGTACAGATGTGCCCTGCCCTACCTTCTCTCCCTGACCTCCCGGAGCTATCTTTGAAACTGGGTCTGCACTGGGACCCGCGTGTCCTCAAAAGCCTGGAGCGAACCACCAGGCACAAAGGACCAAGGTGTGTGGCTTTTGCTTTTCAGGCCTGCCTGCCCCCACGCCCAGCCCCCACGCCCAGCCCCCACACCCAGTCCCACGCCCAGCCCCACGCCTGCACACACCATATGCTCACCGATGCCTGTGCACTTGGCCACATTTCACAGGGCCATGCGCAATGCCCTTCAGACCCAGAAAGCCCAGGGGGCATCACCCCACCGGGAGCGGAAGCCAGACTTCTGGGGTGAAGCTAGAGCGGTCTTTCCCACCCGAATGCCCCCAGGCCGGCGAGCACAGACTCTCAGGACCAGGAGACCCAGTGTGGGGAGAGGCTGTGTGGCTGGTAGGTGCCCTACTCGGTGCATAAATTCTACAGCTACTGCCCAGCTCGCATCAGCGATCCTGACACCCCCTGGCTGGGCCCATGTACCTCCAGGCCTGTGCAACACATTCTTGGCTGGCAATTTCCCAGATTTTATAATGTGAGATGTGACTCCGGGAGGCGGCAGCTTAGACTTCTCCTCCCCCTCCCCACAGAGTTCCACCAACTAACATATGAATTGAACTATATGAAATTGCTATCGCTCTTAGGTTAAAAATGGCCAAATATTGGCATTTGTGTAATTCAACCAAAATCATAAGGAGAACCAATTGTCAGAGCATCCGTTTTATGAATGGCTTGGGAAAATGCCCACGATATCCCAAAGGCAAGGCTCTCTGGGCAACACTGGACCAGAAGAAATGCCTAACTGAGGCCTAAGTGGAGTTCCAGATGCCATTGCCTAGATCTGATGGCCAGAGCTGAAAGGCGCCTCTGTCCAGAGAATAAGGAGAATGGGAGTCCTCCTCCAACCGGGGGAGCACTCGCCAAGGTGTGCTGGTGGCCTGAGGGACGCCCATAGAGCTGACAGAGAGTGGGAGGGTTGTCCCTTTTCCTCATCTTAAGCCCTGGATAGAGGCCACCCCACAGGTTGCCTCGTGTTAACCCGGGATATGAACCCATCAAAATAAATCTGAAAGCACAACATGGTGGTGATGGCTAGTTTTAAGTCAGCTTGACGGCACCATGGGGCATCCAGATTAAACATTACTGCTGATGTGTCTGTGTTTCCAGGGGAGGTTAGCCCTTGAATCTGTGGACTCAGTAAGGTAAACTGCCCCCCCAGTGTAGATGAGCATCGTCCTATCCACTGACGGCCCAAATACAACAAATGTTAAAGGAAATAGGAATTTGCTCATCCTCCTTTTTTTCTCTGCCTTATTGCTTGAGCTGGGACATCTCCTCTCTTCCTCTGCCCTTGGACTTACGCCATTGGTTCCCCTGGCTCTCAGGCCTTTGGACTCAGGCTAAATTACACCATTGGCTTTCTGGGTCTCCAGCTTGTAGGTGCCTCATCCTCCGTGATCATGTATACCGATTCCTCTTCTTCTTCTCTGCAAAACTCTAAAACAGTGGTTCGACAGATGAGCATGTGGCATTCTGTGTTCTGAGGCTGCTTATGCATATGCATGAGCAAGGTGTAAGTGGAACTGAGAAGTGACCATAGCCCCTAAGGGAGGACTCAGAAGGTAGCTGAGCTGAAAGAAACAACGGTCCTGTCTTGGTGAGAGGGAAGCAACCAGCAGCAGAGGCCTGGGGGAGACTCCCTGACTAGGGAGCCAGATGGAGACCACTGTAGAAGCTAAGGGTTTCCAGAACTCCAGAAAGGACCAAGCGAAGGCCAGGTCACCTGGGAGGACTACCAGGCTCTATGTAGCTGTGAGAATAGATAACACGTTATTAACTACCAAGATTACAGATACAAATGCCAGCAGGGAAGCCTGCACCTAACACAGTTCTGTGAGTCACCTCCCACTCCACACATGCAGAAACCATCTTAGGCCGGTGAGACAGGTGAGAATAAACACAAGAGGAACCAAGCAACTCTTGTAAAAGACTCACTTGACAAAGAAGCTGCTTACGTCACTCGGTAAGACCATATTCTTCCCAACTTTTCATTGGGCGATGTTTGGGAGGAAGAGGAAGATAACTAAAGAAGAAAATCAAAAGACTGCACTAGCTCTGACATCTGAGGACAGTGTGAGCAAAATCTGTGACCCTCTAAACATAGTTCTTCCGTATGTTTTAAAGAAACAAAGCTAAAAGGACAACACCACAGTTTTTGCTGGAAGTTGACATAAGCTACGATGGATTTTGGTACGTCCCGAATATCTATCTCATCTGAAAGGTTTAAGGTACAAGACTGTAAAGATTAACTTATTGATCCCCATTCTTCACTCTTCCCCGTATCCATGCCTTCTGTCACATGCCTTCACCGTTATTTCTACACAAAACATCGTGTGGGCTTCCCCACCCCCGCCATTCTCTTTGGCCATGTGAAGTTGCTTAGCCCAAAAAGATGTTAGCGGGGACTTGCCATGCGGCTACACTGAAGCTTGCTGTCCATTTCCCATCATCAGGAGGGAACCAGCTCTTGCCAGCCTGCAGATACCAGAAGGAAGACGACTGCATGGGGCAGAGCCACCCTGGCCGACCTGTGACACGAAACTAAGTCATTTTAGCCCACTCATGCAGTCACAAGCAAGAAATGTTTATTGCTCTTTGACATGGAGACTTTGATGTGGTTATGCTGCTATAGCGGACTAATACAAAAAAAGGACTTTAATGAGACATGGTCTGTCAACATGGACCACAAGCACAATATTGGAAACCAGAGTATATTTTTACTATACCTCGGACCAGCAGCCTTGGCACTGTTACAAAAGGGAAATGAGGGGCACCTGGGTGGCTCAGTCGGTTAAGCATCTGACTCTTGATTTTGGCTAAGGTCATGATACTAGGGGTGTGAGATCGAACCCCACATTGGGTTCTGGGCTAGGTGTGGAGCTTGCTTAAGATTCTCTACTTCTTTCTCTCTCTCTCTCTCTCTCAAAAAGAGGGGGGAATGATATATCTAAATAAATAGAAATAGAATATAGATAAAATTTCTTCACTCCCCCACCATCACAATAAAAATAAATCTTACTGACAGGACTTTCCACCTTGTGAGAAAAAGGAAGAACACCTATCTAAACTCCTAGTCTTTCAAATGAAAAATGCTATGATGCGGTACATAGTTATAACTCAATGAACTTTGTGATGTGAACTCAGTTTGCCAACTCTTCCTGACCAGGCAATTCTGAGAATATATGGTTCTGGTCAAAAGAATGAAGGCAAAGCAACAGGTGGACCGCATTTATTTGGCATGAAGCGCTAGAACCAAGCCCGATCTGAAACAGTGAGATCCGGAGGGAGGTCAGGGGCTGCCTAGGAAAGACTCGGAGAAGAACCAGGAGGTCAGGGCATAGAACCTTCTACACATGAGTGGGAGCCATTACCTGGAATGGAAATCCTGCTGTATCACCTACTGGGCATGTGATGGCGGGCCAATTAGAGCCGAACATTAGATGCCTCGTCTGTAAAATACAGATAACACTTACTTGTGCAGGTTGTACTGAGAACAAAATAAAAATGTATCTGAAGGGCCAGGCACACCGAGCCAGCACGTCCTGCTCCACAGATGATAGTTTCTGTTCTGTTGAAACATTACCCAGGACAATCCATCTGTATTCCTCCTCTCTGAACAACAGTAAGCCCGAAAGAAGACAGGAGGGAAGATAATGTTCACCGGGAGAAAATGGCTAATAAATCATACTACACCAAGTTGGTGGGATATTAAGAAGCTGTTTTAAAAGATAAGTATGAAGGCCATAAAAAACTTAAAAATTATTCATTTAAAAAAACACAAAATTCTAGATGTACTCTGATTATAATTATGTAAATATATGGGCTGCACAGAAAAGACATACGGAAAAAATAAAAATAGAGTACTAAAATTCATTACGGTGCTCAACGACATTAGTTATTAGGGAAATGCAAATTAAAAGTACAATGAGATACCATTATACACCCACCAGGACACCTAAAAATCTCGGTGTACATAAGTTACACTTCAATTTAGAGAAACCGATTATTCATATTAAACTATTTAAAAATTTCAATCAGACAAAATTTAAAGATAAAATCTGCTTGACTTTTGTTCCCTAGCTCTTCTCTGTCTCTCTCTCTCTCTCTTTTTTTCCAGTTTGGAGAATTACCTGATGTACCCAGTGGGAAAACATTTCTGAAACAAAACAGTTGGCCCTTTTTAAACTATTATGCAAAGCATAATGCAGTTACATCTATTTTTGATCTTTTTTTTTTATTTTACTTTATAAAATTGGGCAACTTTTTCTTCTCCACATACTTCTGGTCTGTGGTTTGTAAGTTGAGAATTTTCTGTGCTCCATTTGGGCCATAAGAATTTATGAACAAGACCCTGCTAGCATTCAAAAACATTTGGGTATTTTGAGGAATATTTTAAATGCCTGACGTAGTATTCCAGCCTATGCTACCGTATGCACTAAGATGTGTTTGTAGATTCTTTTATGGTTAAAGCAATCTCTTTTCTTGTAAAAATTCCCCTTAGTTAACTTCTATCTTTTGAGGATATACTATATTCTAAAACATAATTTTTTAAGTCTATTTATTTATTTTGAGAGAGAGACAGCTTGAGTGGGGAAGGATGCAGAGAGAGAAGGAGAGAGAGAGAGAGAGAGAGGGAGAATCCTAAGCAGGCTCTGTGCAGGTAGACAGATGTGGGACTCAAACTCGTGAAACTGCGAGATTATGACCCCAGCCGAAACCAAGAGTTGGACGCTTAACCGATGGAGCCACCCAGGTGCCCCTAAAACATAAATTTTTAAAGTTTCTGACAATTTAGTTCAAGTCACTGATACATCATTAGTAGTCTCTTGAGCTTTGTCTCTCCAAGCATAAAATTGACATAGAATGGAGTTCCAAAGAGACACGTTGAACTGCATATTGTCACCTATCTGGGAAGTTTGGGTTGCTTTGTAGATGGGGCAAGAGGCTTGTGTGCAGAACTCCCTTCTCTGTGTGCTCAGACTTGCCTTTTCAATCAACCACAGATATTCTTGGGTCTCAGAATCTGCTTCGGAATCTGCCACCACGGATGCCCTGATCACCCCCACTCCAGGGAAAGGGAGGCTAGGAAAGCTGGCCTCTGCAGGTGTCTGATGGTGAGGACACTTCCTGACTGCAGTGCTTCCCATTGTTGTTTCTGACCAATCAGAATGCTTCCGGATGGTGTCATTCCCATGTCTTTGCTAGAGTCAACTTCCATCACATCGTCCAACAAAGAAGAGTAACTACCCGTTCTCCGAGTGGAATACATTCTCCCCATTTGGGACAAGAAGACCAGAGAAGCTGTTCCTCAACCTCTGACGGGCTCCTACTCCCCAGCCTTCCTCCCACACTATTTCACCTGGCATCTGTCAGGTCTGGAAATCTCCCTGCCCCTCCCTCTGGCCTCACTGCTGTGGCTTCCCACCGTATGTGTATTCTATAACTTCACCATAGGAACTAGAGTCAGAATAATGGCATTTAGAATTCCAGACCAACTTGTTATTAAAAAGGATCTAGGCCTATGCCCCCTTGGGAAAAGGAATTGCTTTTATAGGTTGCCATGAATGTGTCAATTCTGTATTCACTTAGAATTTCCAAAGTTAAAAAATAATGGGATCTTTCAATAACTATGGCCATAATCATAAAAGTCAGATCGCCAGACTAGGGACTGTAATCGAAGAATGGGACTGATAAGGCTCCAACACCACAGAGCCTTTCATGCAGCTAAGAGAGTCTGGGCTGAAAAAGAGATCTATGCAGTCACCTCTTTGCGTGGGCTTTTCCTTAGACGCCACCTGGGCAGCTGACCTATTTCACTGTCGGGAACAAGGACATGAGCTCGGATGCGGTATTTTTTCAACATCTGTAGACTTGAAAATAAACAATTTCGAAAGCCTGCAGCTCAGCACTTGGCGTTTGACCAGAACTTTCCCAGCTCCCAAAAGCCAAATCTGTTTTTTATTCCACTCTGGAGTGCCTCGTTTATCTTACTCAGGAGGAAATCATAAAAACTAGAGAATTTGGTTCAGAGGATATATAATTGTACAGTTAAAATGATCCTGGGATAATAGTTTCTTGTGAAAATTATATCAGGCCTAAATATGCACTTATATAAGGGAGCGCCTGGGTGGCTCAGTCAGTTAAGTGCCTGACTCTTGATTTCGGCTCAGGTCATGATCTCACAGTTCCTGAGTTCACGCCCCATGTCAGGCTCTGTGCTGGCGCCCTGGAGCCTGCTTGGGATGCTCTCTCTGCCTCTCTCTGCCCCTCCCCTGCTTGCACTCACTCTCCCCCTGAAAACAAAATATTAAAAATATATATTTTAAAATATGTATGTAAACATTAATCTAGTACCTCAATTTTTATTCTCTCCAATCTCTTTACTGGTAGACGAATAAACTGTCAGTTAAGAGAGAATAACATAGCTAACACAGAGAGACAAAAACCACATGAGTTTTAGTAAAATTATTTGCAGAACCCTGAGGATAAATTTCATAATATCATTGATATTCATACCTTTATTCAAGAAGGAGCAAAAAGGTCTGGTGATATAATTATGTGAAAATTTCATTTTTTCTTACCAGAAAAGTGATAAATGATTTGATACAGTCCTTTTAATTAAAAAAAAATCTCTACGGTGGAAAAAGAACTCAAAATAGCAGTCATATTTATATATGTTGAATTTTAAAAGTACAGATCTAGACTGCCCTTGAGTGGTCAGGTTGATACTAATCTGAATACCCTATACAACCTGGAATAATCCCTATACAAATTTTTAGGATAAACCCAATACAAATGTCAATCGTCATGGGATTCAGGGTAACAACAGCCCTGAACCAAGGCCCCATTGATTTTACACATGTGCATGTATTATTTGGACCAAAACTTTAAATGCTACTAAAATGTTTTTTAAATGTTCAAATCAAAAGTAAATGGTCATTTCCAGGGAGGCCTGCGAAGCACAACCCATAACCATCTCTGTCATCTGCTTTGTCCACGGCGAAGGCTCTCCTCCATAAACCTCTGAAAGCACCCCACTTCCGTTGACCACTTCACCCAGGCCTTGGGGGGCATCAGACAGCTGTTGACCTGCTTCAGCTGGTCCACGGTGCAGCCCAGAGACAAAGGGAGAAAAGCAGAAGCTGTTGTCACGGGCTAGAAAGAGCTGCCAACAAAAAATGTCCCCACTGAGACTACCTCTCCTTTGAGCAGGCATCAATACTGTCCCCACCTTGTGGAGAACCAAAAGGCTCACAAAAATGTGACGGCACGCGTGGCCATCCCATTGAGCTGGCTGTCTACCTGCCCATCTTGTACTGTAAAGTGGGACTTCCCTAGTTCATTTACGAAGGGAAGGACCAATTAGGACGTGTCTTGTCCATGGAAAGACCTACATCATTGCACCTTCCCACAGGTCAACTAGGAAGACAACAGAGCTCTGGCCAAGCTGGTAGAAGCTCTCACGGCCAATTACAATGACAGATATGACAAGATTCACCATCATTGGGAGGTAGTACCAAAAAAAAAAAAAAAACAAAAACCCCAAGGCTGTTATTGCCAAGCTGAAAATGCAAAGGTGAAATATCTTGCCCACCAAACTGGGATACAAATACAACGTTAATTGTTCTGGACATAAAAATAAAAATTATCCTTCAAAAAATTCAATCTCATAACTATCTCGACACTCTCCAAATTCACAGATCACTATACCTAGAATGTGAAAACTCATGCATGAATACTCCTAGCTGCATGTTTTTTATTAATTGGATTAATGTGGGTGGCCTGCATTCTCTAGCCAAATTACAATCTACAACTTGTAATTGCTCCAAGTTCATGTAATGTTGTTTGTCACTCTATCTTGTATTTTAGTTACTTGATGTCTGTCCTATCTCTCCAAACAGACTGCAAGTTTATTGAGGGGAGGAAGTGTATGTTATTCATCCTTGAACTGAATGGATTTAAGGCTAAGATCAATTTTTTGTCATTTGTAGCATTAAAGTTCCTAGGACAATTCTATTCACACAGTAATAGTTTGGAGGCAACAAGCAATGCCAAGATAAAGTTTCCAGGAACTCCACCATGTGCCATATCTAGAGCAGACATCAATCTCCCTGCTCCTGGGATTACGTCAACACTGTAAGTGCTGAATGAGTTAGTAGTTCCAATTCTACAATGGTTTACAGACTACTAATAAGAGTTCATGTAACACGGGACTGGGCTACACTAACAACTAAATGCCAAAATTTCAATGGCCTATCAAAGCAAGAGTTTCTTTCCTATTTATAAAATGTCTCATACAGGTATTGTCCTTGATATGGTGACTTAATAATGGCTGCTTCCATCTGTGGCTCCTCCATGTCAAAATGGTGACCACCAAAGGGAAGAAGATTATGAAACCTACACTTGTTTGTAACTGCTTTAGAGCAAAAGTGACAAAAATCCCTTTCACTCCAGGCCCATCGGCCTGATGCAGACACATGGCCCCAATTCAACTCCAAGCAGGCTGAAGACTAGAGGAGTCTATGGAATATTCGATGAGTATTGCTATCTCTACCATGCAACTGAATTTTTTAAAAAAATGGAACCAGAAGACCAGTTAAGGAGTACCACTTGTGGAGAGAGATGGCTGTACCAACCAGGTACATGACAATGGTGTCATAGTCTATTGTACCGAGTCAAGAGCTCCACTACTTTTACATTACAATAAGATCCATATTTATGTAATTGATTTTCCCCATTTTCAAGGAAAGCAAGTCCCATAAGGAAAATATGTTTTCTACTTCATGCAAAGCAATGAGGTATTATGACTTGGCTTTGAAAAAAGTTCTTAAAATAATGTATCAGGCTCATCTGTTGAGACCGTCCCTTCTGCTGCAGCTTTGCTATTGCCCAGTTTTCTGTCTCTTATAATAGTAACCAGCTTTGAAGCCAAAATAAACCCTCTAGTTGTTCTTCAGAACACCCCATCTGCCTCAGCCTTCACCACCAGGAGGACATCCAGAGCTCTTACTGGCTTGTGGCAGTGTATACTATAAATCAGTTGTCATGTGGCTTCATTCCATGAAGGCTGGAAAGATGCACCTACTTCATCACAGTTGCAAGAATACTTAAACTTTTTAATTTCGCACAGCAATTTCTTCTCAGATCACTAGCTTAAAGACCATCTTTGGGATGGTTAAGTGGAAATTGTTACTTCCCATGTGAAAAATTCCATTCTCTAAAAACACCCATTTGGGATTAAAATAATATCAAAAGAGAATAGTCCCGAGAATAAGTTTTATATCTATTAACAAATACATTTATCCTATTTATATGCACACAATAATTGTTTCCTTATAACTTTTTCTTCACTTCACAGAAAATACAAAAGAAAGGCAAAGCTCTATTCTATAACAGATAAGTAACATTTTTATAATTTATAATTCTAACTCCTTAAAAGCTGTAACGTTTTAAAAGTTACATTGATGTTCTTCCAATATCAGAAAATTTTGAAATACAAAGGTAAAAACATACTCAGAGAATGGCATGTAGTCAACACTGGTTTCTCTTAGTAGTTCCCCTTAGGGATACAAATGGAACTTTTCTTCTAGAATCTCTTCCATGTGTTTTGTGATGGCATCACATTCAACTCAAAGAGAATGAGGGCTGAGAAATGCCAGCAGTTGGCAAAGGCACCAAAAAGAAGTTATTCTCTTCTTGCAATTTTGCGATCACTCACATTGGAAAATGGTTACCCGGAACCAGAGCAAGATAAACACAGACTCATGTGTGTGCATGTCCACACACAGACACACACACACACACTTGTTTCATAACATGTATACCCTACAGAAAATGAGGTCTCTTATCTTTTTACTGGATCCACTGACTATATCAGTTCAGACGCTTTTGCATGTCATTTGAAGAAAACAGAATCCATATTGTCCTAACCAGAGAAATTAACTGACTCATGTAATTTTAAGCCTAGAGCAGTACTTCACACACTTGGTGTGGAGGAGAGTTGTTGGCTGTTTCAGTTCAATGCAGATTGCTCTATGGTTCTAGTGCATAAGACTTGTACGCAGTCTGCACCACTTAACAACCCATGCCTTTGTTGAACCGCATTCAAACTGCCAGATAGCCTGTCCAACTACACAGGTCCACTGGTCACACACTTAGATGTCTCGACCATGCCAGTCACTACAAAAGCTTCTAAATGCCACTCTCAGTTTCTGTGCTTATATCATCACAAAAAGGTAACAACAGTTCACCCTACAGTTTGAGTATCACGCTTCTGGACGTAGGGTAGGGTAGGGTAGGCATCGGTGATTCTCGCTCCATCTTCCTGACACTCTCTAGGCTGCCCTCCTCTGTGTTCCAGCTGCCTTTGGGGGCTGGGATAGAGATGTATGCCATGGTTCTATGTATGATGATATACAGAAGGGAGACAGGGTTCCTTCAAAGGTATACCCAAGAAATCAAAGAGCTCCCCCAGGAGGCCCTAGCAAAGTTTTCCACACATTTCATTGTCTTTAGTTGAGTCACATCCCTGTTCCTGAATCTGTCACAGGCAAGTAAGAAGAGATTACTTATGCAACCCATTCCTGGAGCTGAGGATGGGGTTCCATTCTTGGGGTACATGGGTTGCATAGGAGAGACAGTCTATGAGAACTAAAATTAGGTTTATGTGGTAAAAGAGGGAAGGAGGAATGGATGTTTGACAGGCAATCAACAATGTTGGAAGCATTTAAGCTAGGCGATTTGCATAACTAATAGTCAAATGAAGGATAATATTAAATAGTCATTAATTTAGTAGCTATGCATTGAGCTTGGGCAAGCAGAGAGATTGTCTTACCCTAAAATTCCAAGCACCTGGGGAAGGGACCCTATTGACTCAATTTTCTCCAAACATTTCTGGCCAAAAGATAGGGTTTCATAGAAAATAATTCTGGCTTCTTAAGAGAGAAGGTGTTTGAAGGAATGGTATGGGGGGAGAGGTTGCCTGTTAGAATTTGGGGAGGGAAGTTCCCAAGGAATGGGGAGTCATGGGAGCTGGGCCAATACCACAGAAAGTGTCTCCTGGGGCGCCCGGGTGGCTCAGTCGGTAAAGCATCTGACTCTTGACTTCAGTTCAGGTCATAATCTCACAGTTCTTGAGTTCAAGCCAGCACAGAGCCTGCTGGGGATTCTCACCCTCCCTCTCTCTCACTGCCCCTCCCCAAACTGCACTCTCTCTCTCTCAAAATAAACTTTAAAAAAGTGTCTCCTGCGATAATTTAAGAAATAACTCCATAACTCTCCATTTCTTAACTTCACTCCAAAAAGTACAATATGGAAAAGGAGGGGAGCAAAGAGTAACTTTAGAAAAGAAAAAGCCTAATAAAGCACTCTTCAGCCAGATGATCAAAGTCAACGTCAATAATCATAAATAATGTTGATTCGTGGGTAACCTTAATATGATGTGATGAAAATGGTGTTTTATGTTGGTGACATCCTTCCCCAGATTTTCTCTAATCATGAGAAAAAATGTTAGACTAATTCCATTAAAAGGGCATCCTACAAAATAGCAGTACTCTTCAAAACTCTCAAGGTCATGAAAAATAAGAAAAGTGTTGGTCACAACCAAGAAGCACCTAAGGAGACGAGACAAATAAATGTAATGTGATATCCTGAATGTGATTCTGGAGCAGGGAAAAATATCAGATGAAAACTGGGGAAATCTGAATAAAGTATGGACTTTCGTTAATAATTTATCAACATTGGTTCATCAGTTATAATAGAGGTACCATACAAATGTAAGGTGTTAATAATAGGGCAGGGGGAGATGAGAACTCTATCTGCCCAAATTTTCTGTAAATCTAAAACCATTCTAAAAAGTAAAGTCTTTTAATTTTTTAAGTTCCTGCTACTAAATAAATGGCTAAAAAATTTAACCTTAAAAGGTATATCAAAAAAGAGCATATCTAAAATAGCCATTAAAATATTCAAATGTGGGGTGCCTGGATGGCTCTGCTAATTGAGTGTCCAACTCTTGATTTCCACTCAGGTCATGATCCCAGAGTCGTGCAATTGAGCCCCATGTCAGGCTCTCCACTGAGTGTGAAGCCTGCTTGGGATCCTCTCTCTCTCTCTCTCTCTCTCTCTCTACCCCCCCCCCCATCTGCCCTTCTGCCCTGCTTGTGCACGCTCTCTCTCTCCTAAATATATATTAATGTAGAAATTTAAGACTGTCAATTCCAAGTGTTGATGAAGATATAGATAAATTAGAATTCTACACACCTCAAAGCTCCTGGGTGGTTCAGTTGGTTAAGGGTCCGACTTTGTCTCAGGTCATGATCTCACAGTTCACAAGTTTGAGCCCCACCTTGGGCTCTGTGCTGACAGCTCAGAGCCTGGAGCCTGCTTTGGATTCTGTGTCTCCCTCTCTCTGCCCCTCCCCTGCTTATGCTCTGTATCTCTGTCTCTGTCTCTCTCCCTCAAAAATAAACATTAAAAAAAATTTTTTAAAGAATTCTATACACCTCTGCTAATGAGAGTATGAAGTGGTGCAACTACTTTGGAAAATTCTTTCGTCAGTACTCACTAAAACTGAACCTACATATCCCCTAGGCCCTGAAATTCCACTCCTGTGTGTGTGCCCATGTGTGTACTTGTATGTATATATTCAGCAAAACACAAACACGTGTGCACCAAAAGGTAGATACAAAGTGTCTGTAAACATTTTCAACCTAAAAAATAGAAGTTACCTGAAAGTTCATCAGCGATAGATGAATAAAACTGTATTGTATGCAAATCTTGGCATCAAGCAATGAAGCACGACACAGCGATAAAAATGAACAAACCACTGCTACACACACAACATGGAAAAATCTCATAAATGTCACATTGAATAACAGAAGTCAGGCCCAAAAGAATAATCACATATTATTGGAAATATGTAATTTCAATAATCCAAAACAAGAAAGCTAACCCAAGGTGACACAAGTCAGGGCTGTGGCTACATTTCAATTTTTTTAATTTTTTAAATTTATTTTTTGAGAGACAGAGAGAGACAGCATGAGCAGGGGAGGGTCAGAGAGAGAGAGGGAGATACAAAATCCAAAGCAGGCTTCAGGCTCTGAGTTAGGTGTCAGCACAGAGCCTGACGTGGGACTCGAACCCAAACCGTGAGATCATGACCTGAGCCGAAGCCAGACACTCAACCGACTGAGCCACCCAGGCGCCCCTGTGGCTACATTTCAGAAGTGACTGAGAGGAGCTCAAAGGGAGCTTTTAGGCTGATGGTGATGTTCTGTTTCTCAGTCTGAGTGGTGACCACATGCATTTGCTCACTTCATGAAAATTTACCAAGTTGTATATTTTGGCACACTTTTATACATGTTTGTTGTACCTCAAAAAGGAAGGTTGTTTTAAAAATAATCATAATAAGGGCACCTGGATGGCTCAGTCAGTTAAGCAACCAGCTTCAGCTCAGGTCATGGTCTCAGGGTTCGTGAGTTCGAGCCCCGCGTTGGGCTCTGTGCTGACAGCTAGCTCAGAGCCTGGAGCCTGCTTCAGATCTGTATCTCCCTCTCTCTCTGACCCTCCCTTGTTCATGCTGTCTCTCTGTCTTTCAAAAATAAATAAAACATTAAAAATTTTTAATAAATAAATAAAAATAAAAATAATCATAATAAAATGCCCATCAGTAGATGAATGGATAAGCAAAACATAGTATATATATATAATGGGATATCATTCAGCCTTAAAAAGGAAAGAAATTCTGATACATTATGAACCTTGAAGATATTATGCTTTGTGAATTAAAATGAACACAAAAGGACACATATCCATTTATATGAAGTACCTAGGATAGTCAAATTCATAGAGACAGAAAGCCAAATAGACAGCAGTAGAATAGTAGCCTGAAGACTCAATAGAAGAGGGAAGTGAGAAGTTAGTGTTTAGTGGTTCAGAGTTTTAGTCTGGGAGAATGAAAGGGTCTGGACACGGATGGTGGTGATGTTTATGCAACCACATGAATGTACTTAATGCCACTGAATAGAACTCTTAAAATGGTTAAAATGGTAAATTTTATGTATATTTGACCATCATAAAAGTAATCATAATAAAGTATGGTATATGTTATAGGGATGACATTGCTCAGTAATGATAGGTCTTATAAGTATCCGATGTGTTCTCCCTTCTCCAGAAACTCTAATGTATATTGAACATTAATAACAATGTAGTGTAACCCTAAGGAAAGGCTCAGGAAGTAGTCAAGAAGAGGGAAACTTTCCAGAAGAAGTATAACTTGAAATCCTTCTAAAAGAAAGAGAAGAATTTGGCTGAGAGGAAGTGTGGGCGACATTTGATCCAACACCCTTCCAGGAAGAACTAGGCTTCTAACTGATTTTGGATTTGAATCTGCGTGCGTTGGATTCAAGCAGAGAGCTAGTTCACTAACTCTGATGAACTCTGCAGCGGCCCACCACCCTATCCACACCTTTCTGAGTAAACTTCCCTGAATTACTCACATTTGAATGAGCCACCTTTGGCTTTTTGGGACCCTGACTGACACATGGAATCAAATGATAAGCCACCAGAGTTAGAGTCAGCCTTGGGCAAAATTAAAAAGGCAATTACAGATCCCATGATACTTGATGAGAAAACTTGGAGAAAATAATATGTTGACATACAATTCGGAAGCTCAAAAAGGTGCTGGTTATTACCCTTCTTGGTAGGATGAGAAGACAGAGATAGTCAATGTAGGTCAGCCATTCAGAGCAGGGAGCAGAATGGGAAAGGGTGGAAATGGCTCCAGAAGGGTGAAGGGAAGCTATCTGGTACATTCTACAAGGAGAACACCACAGAAGACTGTGAGTGTGTCCATTAAGATACTCATGGCTATAAGAAAGAGTAGACTCAGTCAATAGACATTTAAAGAAGAGATTTATTATTTCACAGTAAGTCCAGAAGAAGGACAATTTCAAAGCCAGGAAAATCCATGATTCCACCATGTCCTTAAAAGCACAGGGCTTTCCATCTCACTGGTGTGAAAACAAAGTTTCCTTTCTGGGCCACAAGATGGCTCTGGATGTTCTGGGTGTCACATGCCAACCTCACAACATGTAGTCAAGAATAAGAGCGTTTTGCTTCCCTGGTTTGCTTTGTTTTCATGAAGACTAAGCTCTCTAAAAAGAATACCCCTCAGATCTCATCAGCCAGAATTCAGGCCTAAACTATTCCCTAGCAATGTCAGTGAGACTGTCACTACAATTCATCATGATTGGCCTCTAGGATTAGGAAGGAGCCATAAACTCACAACACCGTCAGAAAAAAAAGGGTGAAAATTTCTGAGGGGTAATATCCAACATGCTTATCACAAGAGAGGATCATGTAACACTCTTTTCTCAAAAGATGGGCTTCCTCCTAGCTTCTCTCTTGCCTCAAGATAGAGAGATCCCCAAAGTCAAGGTAAAACTTTTCAGTGACCGTAAGATTAGAAATTTCTCTTCCTCTCTGCATCCCTACCTTTAAGAAAATGCCTTCTGGTACTTTTTACTTAATCTTCTCCTTCTTTCACTCATGCATTCAATGAACATTTGTTGGGAACTTGTGCCCAACTTCAGGACTATAACAAAAGATAAGACAAAGTCCCTGAATTCGAGAAGTTCACAAGCGAGGTCAAGAGAGTGACACACAGAAGTGTCACTGTCCAGAGGAAGGGCAGGTGTTTATAGTCAGACAATAAACAAAGGTTGTCAGGAGCTACATTCCACTCTGGAAAGCTGGGGTGGGGGGAGGGGGATTGGTTATAAACAAAAGGAAGCCCCTGGGAGACAGGTGCTTAAGACTTATTTTAGACTCCAACATAGGAAGGGAGAATCAAAGATCTTACTGGTGTAAGCAAGTAGCAAGGAAGCAGGATAAAGCTCTTTTAAGCCAAGATTGTATGGTTGACAGAAGCCCTCTCGGAACTGTGTCTCAGGAAGCTGAGTGGAGAGGTAGTGACTCATGCAGGACACTCCCTCCAACAAGGCAGGGAGGAGCATGGCAGGACATCCCAGCCAAGTGACACCACAGGAGCTAAGGCCCAGAGGCGGGAGTCCCAAAGCTAAATGCATATACCTGTGAGATTAGGCGCCCTTGGAGTAGAAGTCTGTGGTTACAGGATAGAGGTGATCTAGAACTATGCTCATGCAATTCATTCACAAATGAAGGAGGCTAATAATGACTGTGAAGATGATGATGGTGATGGTGATGACGGTGGTGGTGGTGATGGTGGTGATGACCCGGATAGTGACTCTGACGAGTGACTGGTCAGTTTTTAAGGCTGCTCGGTTAGTGTAGGAATTCCCTTGAGTACTCTGACAGTGCCATCTACAGGGAAACTTGAGAAAGATGCGACCCTTTTAATCAACCCATAAATCCCCAAGACCTGTGTGATGCTTTCTGAACAGGATGTTGTTAAATATTAAGCTAAGGATTCGCAATTGGATGTTCACCCATACCAACATGAGCACTATATCCTGTTTGAGATGTTCCCACTTCAGAAACTTGCACCACCCCACAAGTTAATGAGCTTTTCTATACATAGTCTCTTCCAGTGTATAATTACTGGCCTGGCTTTATATTATTTTAGGATAGTGTCAGCAGCTAATTGTGGTACAGTCTGAATGCTCTGAAATGAGCTTCGGCTGAGTATGAGAATAGCTCAGCAAATTTAGGGCTGTGTGTGCATCGTTTTTAAAGTCTATTGTTTAGTAGGACACCGAACATGGCAGATTAATGGTGGAGTCCAATTCAAAGGGCAAGAGACTATAGAATATGAACTGCCTCACATTTCTCTTTGAACTTCCTAAACTACTTGTTTCTCAGTACCTACTTGCCACACCCAAATACCATTGGATCTGGGTTGGTCTAAGTCCTACGGGGAAGCCTTGGGTCTTGGCATTGTTGAGTCCCTATATCGTAGACTCCAGCATAGAAGGGGGCATGCATTCCCCCCCACCCCCACTTTCATTCTCCTGGAGGCAAAATATGGGAGGAATACCTCTGGCCTCTTTTGTCCTTCTTACATACTATTCCCTTATGTATCAGGGTATGAGTAGAGTATCTGATGGATGAGTTTAGGGAAAGGAATGAACATTACTGACTCAGCCACTTTTATTCACTCTTTCCATCTATTTCCTTCTCTTGTTATCCTTCTGTGGTAAGCAGCTTCCAAAATGGCTCCCTAGATTCCCTCCTCATGGTGTCACCTCCTTGAACCATCCCCTCTCCTTTACTGTAACGAATGACTTGCTTCTAGGGAGGAGAATATGGCAAAAGGGATGGGATATCATTTCCCAGAGGAGACTACAAAAACCTATGACCACCATCTTGCTTATGTTCCTTCTTCTTTCTTGGCTTGCTTGTTTCAACTCAGCAAGCTGCTGTGTTGGAGAGGCCCAAGTGGGAAGGAGCTTCTGGCCAACAGTTACCATAAACCTGATGCTTCCTGCCAACAGTCCACTGGGCACTGAATCCTACCAACAACCACATGAGTGAGCTTGAAAGGGGCCCTTTCCCTACTTGAGCCCTGAGATCATGACAGCCCTGGCCAGTACTTCGCTTGCAGCCTGTAGAGATCCTGAAGGAGAGACCCTGGCTAAGCCTTCCTAGGCCCTGAGCCACAGAATTTGTGAGATAATAAATGTGTGTTCAGTGACTGCTTTGTGGAGTAATTCACCTCACAGCAACTGCGAACTAATATATCTTCCTTAGCCTTTCATCATTGGTCAAAGTCTATTGTAAATAATCTAAATAAAAACAGAGACCAGTCTGACTCATACATAGGAGAGAGTTTATGGAAACATAGCACCTACCCCACCATGCTAGGCAGGCAACGTCCTGGTTCAAACCCAGCCCAAAAAAAAGTGTTCATTCAGGTATCAGATTCCAATATTCCCATATCTTCTCTCTAGTCCTTTCTGAATATTGTCTTCACTGTCGCATGCAAAAATGTATTCCAATGCAAGAGTGTGAGGCAAGAGGGAGAGCAGAAGATGCTTAATGTCCATCTACTACCCACAAATCATCCCTGGTTTTCCAGAATTATGATTATTCCCTCAACCTTTAGTAAGTATTTATTATTCTGACATTATTCTGGATATAGAGTTACAGCAGGAAACAAAAGAAAGAAAGCTTCACAAAGGTTACATATTACTGATAGAGCAATACACAAATAAAAAAATACATAATAAAATGTCAGTGAGAAATACTATAAATAAAAATAAAATGAAGGAAGAGGGGAGTGAATGGCAGAATGGCACTGGGAGGAGGGGCGGGGGCTCCAAGGCATCTCCACTTGTGGAATATTTTAGGAGAGATCTGAAAGAAATCACAAAGCCAACCATGAGAAAATCTGACCAAAGAACATTAGTCTGACGAAAAAGCAAGTGCAAAAACTCTGAGGCAGGAGCAAACTTGGAATGTCAAGAAATAGCAAGAAAACCAGCAGAGCTAGAGCAGAATGAGCAGGTGGGCATGAAAGTAGGGTAGGAGAGATGGGGAAGGGCTTGACTGTAGAGTCTGGTTGGCCACCATTAAGGGTTTGGGCTTTGAGCATGATGCAAGGCTGTAGGAGGGTTGAGTTTAGATGATTCCAGATAATCTAACTTTTGTATATGGTGAGAATGGGCTCCTCACAGTCTAAGACACCTCTGGTAGGGGGGTAAATCAATAGAGAGCTTTTGGTAGGCTCTTAAAAAGTTGAAAATGTGTGTATTCTACCAACTGGCAATTCTATTTCTGGTGTGTAACAGGGAGAAGCCAGCACACATTTACACAAAGAAACACCTATAAGGATCTTGCCTGTAATGGCAAGACTGTTGCAGTAACAGGGAGACTGATGAATAAAATAAGGCACATTCACTCTAGAGCTATCAAAGAGAATGAACTAGATCTATGTATAGAAACATGAATGTGTTTGAGGAGCAATGTTAAGTGGAAAAATGAACATGTAAATCAATATGTATAATATCATTCAAACAGGAGTGCCTGGAGGCTCCGTAGGTTGAGCATCCAACTTCGGTTCAGGTTAGGATCTCACAGTTTCTGAGTTCTAGCCCTGCGTCAGGCTCTGTGCTGACAGCTCAGAGCCTGGAGCCGGCTTCAGATCCTGTGACTCCCTCTGCCCCTCCCCTGCTTGTGCTCTGTCTTTCTCTCTCTCTCTCTCTCTCAAAAATACATAACCATTAAAAAAATCATTCATACAAACTGAAAGCAATAACCCCTTCCCAAACCAGCATTCTGTATTGGTCGAGATACATAAATATATGCAAAGAAAATGAAGAATTAATTGAATGGATACCTACAAACTCATTATAGTGGTGACGGGGACAACCTGGGACAGGAAATCACACGTCCCTGAAGGTTTATCTATAATGTTTCATTTTGTTGCAAAATCAAAAAACGAATGCAACAAAAATGTTCTGTATTAATTCCAGGTGGTGAGAAACGTGTGCTTTTTATACTCTTTTTTTCTACCTTCCCATATCTCTGTGAGAAAAGGCTCGGCTATTCTATAGCAAACAGTTGGAACAAAAGGAAAAGTCGCTTTGCATACCCTTGGTCGGATGAGATTTTTTGCCTTGGGCACGTAAAATCAGACCTCTTTTTTGGACTCGAGAAGATAAAACGTGTTCCAGCCTTTTGGTGGGTAAAGTAGCCCTTTTATAAGCCCCCACCAGCGGCTTTGGGTCTTTGCAACGTCCTCCTGCTAAACGGTCTCCAGCAGCCTCAGAGTCAGGGTCAATGGCGCTTTCATCATTTTATGTGAAGAGGTCTGTTCACACAGTCCTTAAACCTACATCCAATCGATTAATTTAAAGAAAAAAAAATCTCCTCCCCGTCCTCGACCCTGGGATGAGGCCCAAGGACTGAGATACCCTGTGGGCTGAGAGGAAGTTCAAACCAAAATAAAGATGTAAGCTTTTAATCCATCGATTTCATTCGGCGAGGGGGCCTGAGATCAACCCCGTCTCGCTGGTGGTGAAGACTAGAAAATAAATAAACAAATGTAATTACAGTTTCACCACAGCGGTCATGGAGAACATTCTCTGGTGTCTGAGGGAGAGGTGTGGGGACCAGCCAGGTCCATTTCTGCCTCCCAACAGGCATGTTTGCAGAGCCTCTGAAGGCCGACCCAAAGTTCACCCCTGCTGATGTTGCAGATGGGCCCTCACTTCCTGTTAGCTTCCCTCAGACACATTTCTACCGGATCTGAAGGGTTGTTTGTTTGTTTTTTAATTTTGTGTATGTTTATTTATTTTTGAGAGATAGGGAGACAGAACGAGAGCGGGGGAGGGGCAGAGAGAGACACACACAGAATCTGAAGCAGGCTCCAGGCTCTGAGCTGAGCACAGAGCCCGACGTGGGGCTCAGACCCATGACCCTGGAGATCATGACCTGAGCCAAAGTTGGACACTTAATCGACTGAGCCACCCAGGTGCCCCTTGATTATAACTCATAATAGCAGCACCTATTGATAGGATGGTGGTTGTGATTAAATTAGCTAATACCATTAAGTGCTTGGGCAACAGCGTTCTTTCCTGAGGCGTCCCCCCCACCCCACCGGACTGCCTCCAGCGCCTCGCCTCGCTGTCTTGTGACGGTTTGCTTAACACCAGACAGTGGTTTCCCTCAGATCGGTGATTTGTCGTTAGCCCTGTGCCCATGGCAGTTCCTACTGCAGCAAAAACACGTTGGGGTTCAATGAAACCACGGTTTTCTAACACCCGCTATGCATTAGAGCTGTCTGGGGAGTTTTTAATATCCTGCCTGGGCCCCAAGCCAGACCGATGATATCAGGATCTCCGAGGATGGGGCACAGACTTCAGTATTTTTTAAAACCTTCCCCAGGTGATGAAAACCACTGAGTTAAACCCAATTTTTTCTTTTAATGTTTATTTTTGAGAGAGAGAGAGAGAGAAAACACAAGCAGGGGAAGGGCAGAGAGGGAGAGAAACAGAGGATCCCAAGCGGGTTCTGCACCGAGAGGGCTCAAACTCACAACCTTGACATCATGACCTGAGTGGAAGTCAGACGCTTAACCCACTGAGCCACCCAGGTGTCCCTAATCCCAGGTTTAACTCTCAACTCCTCCACTTCCTAGCTCTAGGAGCTTGGGTGAGGTACTAAAGCTCCCAGACTCTATGACATCATCTGTAAGATGTGGATTAAAAATGTCTAACGGCAATAGTGACGCTCAGAGTGTGTCCCCAGCGCCCCGGGATCCCCGTCCCATTCACAAGCCACACGTTCACACAAAGATGTCAGGATATTTCTTTTCCTGCCTGCTACCCTGGCAGGTTCTCAGAGATGTCTCGGGTCCCTCCATCAAAGGCCAAAACCCCTTGCTGGGCGCTCCTCTCCTGCAGGGAGAGCCATCTTCTCCCTGTTCTAGTGACCGTGACCTGCCCTGGCCTCTTCCGGTGCAGGAGCCCCGATGGCTTCCTACTCTCTCCGTCCTCAGAGCCCTTCGGGATACGTTGTTGGTTCTCTTCTACTCTGCCCACACTTTTATAAGTAATCCCTTTATTATGGGGCACCTGAGAGACTCAGTCAGTTAAGCGTCTGCCTTTGGCTCAGATCATGATCCTTGTGGTTCGTGGTTTCGAGCCCTGTGTCGGGCTCTGTGCTGACAGCCGAGCCTGGAGCCTGCTCCAGTTCTGTATTTTTATCTTTCTGCCCCTTCCCTGCTCATGGTCTTGCGCTCTCTCTCTCTCTCTCTCTCTCTCAAAATTAAATAAACATTAAAAATTTTTAAATAATCCTTTTATTAAAATTTCACATAAACCCAATTGAGGATGCCATCTTGTAATCCTGCCTGATTATAATAGGGAACAAATTGCACTAAAGAGGAAGGGGGAAAAAAACAGAAAAAGAACTGGAATATATGATTAAATTTTAGAAAGGTATAAACAAACAAAAAGAAAATCCTAAATCCTCTCTCCTTGCCAAAATCTCTTTCAAGCTAAAAAGCTTGAAAAGTACTCAGGGTATCTATAGTTTACTATATGAATAAATAAGTAAATAACAAATCAGATTGTATTCTGAGTTTCTCTGAGACTTTTCTCAGACCCCCCTTTTTTTCTAGTTTATTATTTTCTTTCCTTTACAGGCTTCTTTTCTTATTCTTTTCGTTTTGGCTGAAATCATCTAACAAGACTGCAGTAAAGACTCAAGCGAAGTACTCCAGAAAGAGGCACCTCGGGGAAATAGTGCAATGGAATGGTCTCAGGCGCTTGTGCCAGAGTAGACTGAAATTTGAAACCCGCCCCTGATTCTGTAACCAAGACAAGTTGCTTATTGTCTCTAAAAATGGGGTTGGGGGCCCTTGGGTCGCTCAGTTGGTTAAGCGTCTGACTCTTGGTTTGGGCTCGGGTCATGATCTTATTATGGTCATGAGGCCAAGCCCCTCATCAATGTGGAGCCTACACAAGATTCTCTCTCTCCTTCTCCCTCTTCCTCTCCCTCTGCCTCTCTCTCTCAAAAACTAAAAATAAACTTAAAATAAAAATGGGTTATGAATTATTATCTCATGGATTGTTGTAAGAAGCTACTTCATGGTAATTATAATACTTAATATTTTTGAGGCAGCAGGGTGGCTCAGTTGGTTGAGCACCCTACTTTTGATTTTGACTCAGGTCATGATCCCAGGGTTGTGGGATCAAACCCCAAGTCAGGTTCTGCAATGAGCATGCAGCCTGCTTGAGATTCTCTCTGTCTCTCTGCCTCTTTCTCTCTCTCTCTCTCTCTTTCTCTCTCTGCTCCTCTTCCTCATTCATGCTCTCTGTCTCTCTCTAAAAAAATAAAATTTAAGCATATTTAATTAAGAAGTTAATATTTTTGATCACCTTTATTATATGTCAGGCAATGTGATAAGGATTTTATATATCCCATTTAATTCTCAAAAAAAAAAACCTATGAAGTTGGTGCTATTTTTAATCCCCAACATGAAGAAACTGAAGATCACGGAGGTTAAGCAATGTGTCTGAGGTCAAGCGGCTAGTAAGTAACAGCACTGGGCAATAATATATGATGTCAGTTGCCTGGAGATCATACTAGGTACATATTAATGGTATCTTCTGCTATTTTGATAATGATTAATTTTCTTCCCAAGGGGGAAAAAATAACAAAACCAAATGAGTTCAGGACAAGCCAAGTAATTATACCACTTGTTTCTTACCCCAGTAGTCTGTATTCAAGTTTTTTTCTATCTGGAACTTAAATAAGTATAATGCTTAGTGTCTCACTCCTATGAATTTCCCCCCCAAAAAATATATCCACAAAAAGATGTATACAAGAATGCTCATAGTAGCCTTATCTTGAATAGCCTGAAACTAAACTTCCCAAATGCCCATCAACACAAAAATGGGAACATGAATTACAGCCCATCCATGTGATGGAATACTACTGAGCGATAACAAGAAATGAAGTGTCGACACACCTAACCACACGGATGGATCTAAGACATATTACGCTTCGGGAAAAAAGGCAGAAAGTGCACTTCCTTGCTCCCATCCAACAGGAGAAAGTGAGGGCCTTGCTCTTGTTCTCTTAGAAACAGAGAACTTTCGTAGAAACACCACTCTCTGTATCTCTTTGGCCACACTTGGGTGGCTCATCATTCATGAATCGATTCACTGGCCAGGGGGATTCCCTTGTTCCTGAGGCAGTCAGGTGCGCCACTGAACTAAGAATCATCTCCCCAAATGCACTGCTTCGAAAAAAGAAGAGCAGGTTTGGGAAAGAGAACTATAATATCCTCTTAGGGTAACAGGGGAGGATAAGACTGGAGCGGAAGGGTTAAGCACGATTGTGGGGAACCTTTAATAACAGACTGAGGAATTTGAGTTTCACATAATTAAGAGGGAGCAAGAAAGTGACGTAGGGGAAACTGACAGTTGTAGTACTGAAAAGTACTGGATTTGAAGTGGTTGTTTCTAAGCCTGGTTCTGTGGCTTGTTAACTGTATAAGCTTTGACTCTTAGATCTCTTAGCACCTTGGGGCCACCGTAGCAGTAAAGTACCTTAGCAGTAAAGTGAGAATAAGAACAAGCAATTTCAAATATATTGTTATGAGAATTGTAGTGAAAATATGTTATTTATCATTCATTCAATCTGTATTTATTGAGAATTTGTGAAACACCTGCCGTAAGATGTAATCATAAAAAATAAGAATAAATGAGGAGCTCATTCGGTAAGCCCCTGCTAAGCTCCTTGCTTTCCACATTGTTCTCTGCAAGTCATTTCTGGCTGGGCAACTCTCCTTTTACTAAAGTGAAAGCCAGCAGCCTAACTTCTCTGCTTCCTTGGACAGGCGCACGTGCTCACGCCTTCGTCCACTCAACAAATGCCTCATGGGGAAGTATGAGTGGGCTGGTCTATTATTATTCAATCCTGCTTCTTGCTTTCACAGTCTGCCTGGATTTAGTTATCCGGACCATCTGACCCCCGTGCTCATCACCCAAACAGCGTGCAGAGCAGACCAGAACCCTGCTCATTCTTTTCCTGGATTTCTTAGAATGTCTCCATTAGGTCCACGGAAACGGGAAGGAATCACATCTGTTCCTGGCTATTTTCAGAATCGCTTTAGGGAAAAAAAAAATTGAATGGCAAGCTTCTGCAGTTTTCCTGAGGACACTATACCCTTCGGAGGTTGAGATGATAATTAAATAGAATCTAGCTATTTCTTTCTGATGCTTGCAAAGTCCATTGATATTCAGTACTTAGATACTTAGATAGTAGTGCTTTACGAGATAATGGATGGAAGCGAATTAGCTGAAGAGAATGAATAGTTAACAAAGCAAGACTTGCAAATGACCAGTAAATGCACAAAAAATTTTCCAGGTCTCTCGTGATTGAGGAAATCCAAACTAAACAATAATGAAGCATCTTTTTTCAGCAATTTACAAAGTTTAAAAAGTAATGCTGTGTGAGGGAATTTTCAAATAGAAGAAGGAGGTCTTTGCATTTTTTTCTACTTTCATAACTACAGCTTTTTTGCTAGAACTATTACATTCGGACAAACTTTTTGGGGGGGAATTTGGCAGGAAGTATCAACATTTAAAATATGTATTTGCTTTGTCCCAGCAATTCCATATCCAGAACTGTGTAATAAGGAAACAACCAGAGATGTGAGTAAATTTACTTCTACAGAAGTATTCATTGCCATGTTATTTACCAGTGAAAAAAACCACAATCTAAGTGTCCAACTATAAAGTATTTTAATAATATGTAGTTATTAAAAATCATGTTGTAGAAGAGTATTTTATAATAGCATTGGGAAATATAGACGCTGTAACAATTTTTAAGCACATAATCGTGTATAGTATGATCCTCCTAGAAATCATGTATGTCTGTGTTCAGGGGGGTGAGCATAATGGCGGTACGTCTACAAACTAGCAGCCCCGTCCATCCTGCAGGATTAGAATTTTTTTCTCATTTGTTAGAATTTATTTATTTTATTTTTTAATTTAAATCCAAGTGAGTTAACATAGAGTATAATAATGATTTAGAACTTAGTGATTCGTCGCTTAACTATAACACCCAGTGCTCATCTCAGAAAGTGTCCTCCTTAACGCCCCTCACCCATTTGGCCCATCCCTTCACCCAACACCCCTCCAGCAGCCCTCTCTGTATTTAAGAGTCGCTTATGGTTTGTCTCCCTCTCTGTTTTCATGTTATTTTTGCTTCCCTTCCCTTATGTTCATGTTTTGTATCTTGAGTTCCACATAGGAGTGAAGTCATATGATATTTGTCTTTCTCTGACTGACTTATTTCACTTAACATAATACACTCTAGCTCCATCCACATTGTTGCAAGTGGCAAAGTTTCATTCTTTTTCACCACCTAGTACTATTCCTGTGTGTGTGTGTGTGTGTGTGTGTGTGTGTGTGTGTGTGTACCACATCTTTTTTATCCATTCATCTGTTGATGGACATTTGGGTTCCTTCCATACTGTGGCTATTGTCGATAGTGCTGCTATAAATGTTGGGGTGCATGTGCCCCTTCAAAACAGCACTCCTGTATCCTTTGGATAAATACCTAATAGTACAATTGCCGGGTCGTAGGGTAGTTCTACTTTTAACTTTTTGAGGACCCTCCATACTGTTTTCCAGAGTGGCTGCACCAGTTTGCATTCCCATGAGCAGTGCGAAAGAGATCCTCTTTCTCCGCATCCTCACCAACGTCTGTTGTTGCCTGAGTTGTTCATTTTAGCCATTCCGACAGTATTAGAATTCAAGTTCTTCTTCCTTCACTTCTTTTGCATATTTTTCAGGTTTCTGCTATGAATATTTATTTCCTAATAATGGAAACACAGGAAAAGTTTTTAAAAGAATCTTGTGATTCTTAAGACTTTTGTCAAATTCTCCTTTACCTTAATCCAAAAGTATTAAATAAATCAAGTTTAAAATCAGGCAACACCATATTATAAGTTACATCTTATAGTACATTAGGGTAACGTCCGATTCTTACTCCGATCTCTGGTCTCTAGCTCAGTCCTTTCAAACTTAAGCTGCTCTAACCGGGTGTTCCTCTATTGCACGTCTCAGCGGTACCTTCAAATCCATAGTCCCCACTGCCACCAACGTGGTCTTCTTTTTAAAATAAGTTACTTGTGGGGCACCTGGTGGCTCAGTCAGCTAAGGGTCCAGCTCTTGATTTTGGCTCAGCTCATGATCTCACAGTTCATGGGAGCAAGCCCTGCATCAGGCTCTGTACTGACAGCTTGGAGCCTGCTTGGGATTCTCTCTCTCCCTCCCCTCTCTCTCTCTCTCTTTCCCCCCACCCCCACTTGTGCTCGCACAGGTGCACTCTCTCTCACACACAGATTTTTAAAACTAATTAAATTAAATAAGTTTTTTGCCTGTTCTTTACAATGGGTAATATGTGCACCTGGTACAAAAACCCAAAATGTAAAAGAAGCAGCTATGCATGTAAAATATTATGTTTATATTATTTTCTTTCCTTTCGATACAGATAGTCGTGCGTGCTTTTTATTACAAGGATGTCGTCTTTCATTGACTGAGATTTGGTTGATGTAGTTGCCCATCTTCATATTCCCAATCTGCTTCACTTTGTTTTATGTGTTTCCCACAGAGAGACAGCGGGTGGTTGGGTTTTGCATAGTAATTCAACAGGAGTCTTTTCACTATAGTCAGTAGGTGAGGCTAACTGCCTACATCTTTGTACATGAGCGAATCGTATGGTCCTGGTTCTGTCCACCTACTTTACGTTATATCACTCATGTCTTCATTGCCTTTAAAAATGCTCTCATTTAGGGGCACCTGGGTGGCTCAGTCTGTGGAGCTTCTGACTTTGGCTCAGGTCATGATCTCAGAGTTCACAAGTTCAGGCCCCGCGTCGGGCTCTGTGCTGACAGCTCAGAGCCTGGAGCCTGCTTCAGATTCTGTGTCTCCCTCCCTCGCCGCTGCTCCCCTGCTCACACTTTGTTTCTCTGTCTCTCAAAAATAAACAAAAACATTAAAAGATTTTTAATAAAAATGCTCTCATTCTATGGGCTGCCGTTTCTTTAGTTTTAACGTATGCGTATTCTTAATAGTTGGAAAACTTGATGTTTTTGTTCGAATGGACACATTCACAACTATAATTCTGCTTTTTTTATTATTTTGTACCTTCCTATTCTTTCTTTTTCTAGCAGCTAGTACAAAATTCAAAAGATAGAAGAGTACAGCAAAAAAACATCTCCTTCTGCTATCTTCCCAGGACTCATTTCATTTTTTCCCCCAGTGCCCATTTCTTAATCCGACAGGTAATTATTGTTACAGAATCCTTTATAGCTATAATTCCATACAGATTACTCAATCATTTGTTTTTAGACAGTGTCAGTTACTCCTGCTATGATCAATAATAAAATTAATATGCCTCTCTTTTCTTCCACATCCCCACCATTGCCTTATTTTTGTTAACTGAGATTTTTTTCTTAGTGTTTCCCTTATTCTTTAAATATATTTTACACAGGTTGACATGCCAGATTTCAATGATTTCTTATACCTCTAACATCAAGCACTGAGAATACAGTACTTAGGGGCACCTGGGTGGTTCAGCTGGTTAAGCATCTGACTTTGGCTCAGGCCGTAATCTCAAAATTCCTGAGTTCGAGCCTGGCTCTGTGCTGACAGCTCAGAGCCCAGAGCCTGCTTGGGCTTCTGTGTCTCCCTCTCTCTGCCCCTTCCCTGTTCGCTCCCTATGTCTCTATCTTTCTCAAAGATAAATATTAAAAACATTAAAAAAAATTTTAATACAGCACTTGGAATAGTTAACATCATTTCTACATTGTCAGAGTTTATAGTTTGTATTTTTTTTACCTCTCAATCATTAAATGAGATCTGTTTTAGTCTTAATCCTATGAGTAGGATTCATGTTTCTACTGTTAGTTTTCCACTGAGTTTCAGTAGGGCTGAAGTTTTTTCTGTAGTAGTTTCTTCAAGAAAAGCTATTTGAAGCTAGAGTTCCTACATTCTTGATTATTCCAAAAGATTTGTATGTTGCCTTTATATTTTAAAGTTGTAGCCAGGTAGGGGCGCCTGGGTGGCTCAATCAGTTAACTGTTGGACTTGGGCTCAGGTCACGATCTCCTGGTTCGTGGGTTCAAACCCTGCACTGGGCTCTGTGCTGACAGCTCAGAACCTAGAGCCTGCTTTGGTTTCGGTGTCTCCCTCTCTCTCTCTCTGTGCCCCTCCCCTGCTTGTGCTATGTCTTTCTTATGTACATGTGCTCATGTACATAAATGTAGGCAGAAAATAATTAACATTTTTTCAAAAAAATTTGTAGCAAAGTTAAAAAAAAAGAAAGCTTGAGTCACACTTTCTTTCTCTAGGGCTTTGTGAACAAAGCGCCATTGTCTGCACACACTGAATGTTCCGTAGGATAAGCGGAGACCATCCCCATCTCTTCTCCCTGACAGGTGGCTACTCCTTCTCTCCCTCACCCGAAACCTGCTGACGATTCTTGCCTCATCTCTGTAGACCAGTAGCCCTACCAGGGTGTCTATTGCTACTGATTAGTCTGTGCCAAATTTTTCTTAGATAAATGGGTCCTTCCAAGTGCAGATTCAAGTCTTCCACTACTACTCAACAAATAAATGTCTGGAATGCTTTGTCTCTTTTCTGGGACAACCGAACATTCAAATCTTAGTTCACTCCTGGAAATGTTCCTTAAATATATGTTTCAACATTTTTCCAGTAGGCACCTGGGTGCCCCGTCCGTTGAGTGTCCGACTTGATCTCGGCTCAGGTCTTGAGCTCAGGGTCATGTGTTTAAGTTCCATATCAGGCTCTGTGCTCGGTGTGAAGCCTGTTTTAAAAAAATAAATAAATAGGGGCACCTGGTGGTTCAGTTAAGCGCGTGACTTTTGATTTCCCTCAGGTCATGATCTCACGGTTCACGAGTTCCCAAGCCCTGCATCAGGCTCCATCCACACTGACACTGTGGAACCTGCTTGGGGTTCTCTCATTCTCTCTCTCTCTCTCTCTCTCACACACACAAATAAATAAATAAATAAAGTTTAAATAAATAAATAAAATAAACATTTTCCAGTCCCCCGACTTCAGTTCTCTGTCTCACATAACCACTTATGCATTATGTTACTTAACCTTTGCCTTCCATTGCCTTCCATTTCTTTCTAAGCCTTCTTAAGTTGGCTTAGTTCTATTACATTTTGTTCGCTTTTCCTAGCGTTATCCATATGCTCCTTTGAGCTACTTTATGAGGCTTTTCTCTCTATAACAGTAAACCTTTATTCTCCTCTTCTTCTCTGACATCTGTCAGTTTACATTCCATCTCCTTCTGGTGCCCTGCTGTATTTTTCCTGGATTTTGTATATTTCTTCTCTGAGCTCTGGTTTCATAGACACCGTCAAAAGGAGTGTTAGTTCCTTGAGATCTTTCATTGCATAACGGCGCTCACGTTTGGCCATGACTTTCAGTTGTCCTGAGGTAATACTTTGCTGGTGAGTCATTTTTTGTCCGCCATCTGCTGTCTCTATTTCCTCCCTTTCCTTTCAGGACCCCTGTATCGTTACAATTCTTGCTGCAATTTGTTATAGGTTGCAAATTACAAATCACTACTATCTCGTATCGGTCATTGTTCAATAGTCAGTCCTGTTTACACCCAAAGATCACAGACGTTTCATAACAGAGGGACGAAATGTCCAGAGTATCTGGTTTACACTGAGTTCCTCTGACACAGGATTTTGTGACTGAGGTGTTTTGTTCATCTTGTTTTCGTTGTGGTGTGCTTTCTGTTTTGGTTCGGGGTTTTTGGTGTCTTCTTTTCCGCAGGCAATCCAGACTGGTAACTTCTGTGCTACTCATAATGAGTCTCTACTCTTCTCCTCTCTCCGCCTAAACTGCTTGCAGCAAACATGGTAGGTCCGTGTGTCCCCCATTGCTCCTTGCTCGGTTTGGCCTGGCTAACCTTCTAGAAGCTTTGCCCTCCGGTGCCCTATCTGTTGACGTCCAAGCCTGCATCGCACCGACCCCGACGCTGGCCGCCCCCCCTCACATCCTGTGCTTCGGCATTATCGCTGCCTCCTAGTCAGAATATGGAGTTTTCTTTTCTGTTTATTTTTATTTTCAGATATTTTTAGAGGGGACACTGGAAGAAAACTCTCTTACTGTGCCATTTTAGACAGTTATCTCATTTTCTTTATAAAACACAGAATGATTGTTGATTTTTTTTTATTATTGTATAAAAATAAAGTGCAAAACCTCGCATATCCTCAGCGTTTCATAATCAGGCCTGCCTGTTTCTAGACCTCGTCTTCGCTCCTTCTGTGCAGTCCTTCCGCACGGGTCACAAGACGGTTTATACAGCATCACCCATGGAAAACATGCTTTCTTCTTCTGAAATTCATGACATTATATATATATGACACAGAATATTCAGGGGCCAGCCTGATCTTTCCCCCCTAACAGGTGGCTTAAGTCTTCCCCTCCTCCATCCCCAAAGATTCTTGCTTATCTTTGTAGACCAATAACTTCATTGGATGTGCAGAGCTATTGATCAGTCTATGTCAAATCTTACATAAAGGATGTTATCATGCTAGGTAAACATTATCAAGATAAAAACAGGATTTAGATATGAGAGACAAAATATTTATTTATTAAAAAATTTTTTAAACGTTTATGTATTTCTTGAGAGACAGAAATGAGTTGGGGATGGGCAGAAAGAGAGGGAGTCACAGAATTCAAAGCTGTCAGCACAGAGCCCGACGCAGGGCTCAACTCTGTGAACTGTGAGATCATTACCTGAGCCAAAGTCGATGATTCAACCAACTGAGCCACCCATAAGAGAAAATATTTATTAAAGGTAATCGGAACTGTCCCAGAGAGAATATTTGACAAAACCAAATTCTCCCCTAACGACACTGGGATGTTTATATTGAGAAGACCTAGATTTTGGCATTAAAAAACCAAAACAAAACAATGTCTCCCTTTCTCCAATTCCTATATCAATCGGAGAGCTTTTTTTTTCTAGCCATTTTTCCCAGTTTTATTCAGTTATATTTCGCAGACAGCATTGTATTAGTCTTAGGTGTGCAGCATAATGATTTGATATTGTATATATTGCAAAATGATCACCACAGTAAGTCTAACATTGTTAACATTCATCACCTCATGTAGTTACAATTTTTTCTTGCAATGAGAACTTTTGTTTTTGAGATGGGGGAGGGTAAAGTGCACAAGTGGGGGAGGGACAGAGGAGGAGAGAGAGGGAGAAAATCTTAAGCAGGCTCCATACTCAGGGCAGAGAATGGAGCACAGAGCCTGGAGCCTGAGGTGGGGTTCAATCCCATGACCCTGGGATCATGACCTGAGCCAAAATCAAGAGTCTGACAATCAACCACCACCCAGGGGCCCTCTCTTGCAATGAGAACTTAAAAAAAATTTTTTTAATGTTTATTTATATTTGAGAGAGAGAGAAAGAGAGACAGGAAGAGACTGTGTGTGTGTGTCTGTGTGTGGGTATGTGTGAGCAGGGGAGGGTCAGAGAGACAGAGACAGAATCTGAAGCAGGCTCCAGACTCTGAGCTGTTTGTACAGAGCCTGATGTGGGGCCTGAACTCCCGAGCCAGAGATCATGCCCTGAGCTGAAATCGAACGCTTAACCCACTCAGCCCCCCAGATACACCACAATGAGAACTTTTAAGATCTGCTCTCTTAGTAACTTTCAAATATATGTTTTAGCCAATTTCAAGTGCATAGTTCAGAGGCATTAGTTATATTCACAGTGTGGTGAACCATTACCACTATCTATTTCCACAATTTGTCATCACCCCAAAATAGAAACCCTATACGGATTAAACAGTGACTGTATTTCTTCCGGTAACATGTAATCTCCACTCTCTGTCTTTATAAACTTTCCTTATCCATTTAGTTCATGTAAATGGAATCATACAACAACTGTCCTCGATTCACTTAGCATAACGCACTCAAGATTTATCCATGTTGTAGCATCTGTCAGCACATCATTTATCTTTATTATTTTTAATGTTTTTTTAATGTTTATTTTAAGAGAGACAGAGACAGAGAGACAGAGTATGAATGAGGGAGGGGCAGAGAGAGGGAGACCCAGGATCTGAATCAGGCTCCAGTCTCTGAGCTGTCAGCACAGAGCCCGACGTGGCGCTCAAACCCACAAACCCTGAGAGCCTGAGCCAAAGTGGGACACTTATCCGACCGAGCCACCCAGGGGTCCCAGCGCATCATTTCTTTTTAAAGCTGAATAATACTCCATTGCACAGCCACACGTTTAACTCAGGCACTCACCTACGGAGGGCCCTTGGTGGTTTCCACCTCTCCGTTGGTGTGCATAACGTCACAGTGAAGAGCCACATACAAGTGTCAGGCTGAGTCCCTGTTTTCAATCCCTTTAGGTAGAAACCTAAGAGTGGGAATTACTGGGTAATTCTATGTTTACCTTTCTAAGGAACGGCCACTGTTTTCCACAGCGACCGAGCCACTTTATATCCCACCGGTCACGAGCAAGCGTCCTAATGTTTGCACATCCTGCCATCAACTTGCTGTCTCCACTTTTCTGATGAGAGTCACCCCCCCCCACAGACACGGCTGTCTCTCCCTACATCTCATCACACGCACCGAGATCCAACAGACTGACACTTTCCACGTTCTTCCTGGTGATTTCTTTAGCCAAACCCAAGTTTATGAGAAGCGTTTCCCATCTTCCAAATGGTTACAGACAACAGTTTTGCAAATTGTGTTGCCACTACCTAAGGCCCCCTGCCGTTTACACAGATTGCGGGGGGCGTTTCCTCACGGCTTTTCCAGTCTCCACTAACACTAGCTTTGCACGCGGGCAGCCTTTACCACAAGTTTTTTCATCACTGTCTGACTTTCTCTGGGGCAGGGTTGTCTGCTGAGCTGGTAACCTCGAGAGAGGAGGTAAGAGCTCTCCGAAGACAAGAAGCAGGCTTGCTTGCTGCTTGCTTGAAAACAGGCGGGTTCCCCGAGCTCTGTGTTTCTCGGCCGCATCTGAAACCCACTGCGTGGTCAGCCTTCCTCTGGGCCACACACATTTTGCCCCCAGGCCTTACAGGCACAAGAGCCAAGGCAAACGTGCGCATGCTGGCGCTGCTTGCTCTGCCAGGAATAACCTGGTGTTCCGTCTCTGCGCGGCGATCTCCGTCTCTTGCCGGCGCTCAAGAAACAGCAGCAGGCTCTCCTACAGGCTTGTAAGCAGGGAAATCAAGCCCCAGACCTTACCATCTCCATCTGCAGAAGGCGTTCTCCGTTGAACTTTCAACGGATCTTGACTCGGGGTGTGTGGGTGGCTCAGTCGGTTAAGCATCCAACTCTTGATTTCAGCTCAGGTCGTGATCTCGCGGTTCGTGAGTTCAGGCCCCATGTCAGCCCTGTGCTGCAGTGCAAAGCTTGCTTGGGATCCTCTCCCTCTTCTCTCTCTCTGCCCCTCCCCAGTTCTCTCTCTCTCTCTCTCTCCCTCTCTCTCTCTCTCTCAAAATAAAGAAATAAACTTAAAAGAAGCAAATAAATAAATAACTAAATATTGACTTAATACTACCAAAATCTGGCTTTCCAAAGATAAGATTGGAGGCAGCAAACCTTTTTCAAAATTCAACACTATATCCGAATTCAGAGATGGAAACAAATTGTATTAATGACTCTGCGCTCACGTTGCTGTATGTCTCCAGAGCTAGTCTGGCTTCGGATCCAGGGAAATGTTGCAGCACTGTTGATAACTGCGTGTTCTCTTCAAGAAAATTTTATCTTTTGGGCCACTTATCAATCTAGCAACAGAAAAATGCCAACAACTGTCCAGCGTCAATGGTTTACACAATTTCTAGAGAAGTGTTGTAATTTTTTTATGTTTATTTATTTTTGAGAGAGAGAGAGACACACACAGAGTGTGAGCAGGGAAGGGGCAGAGAGCAAAGGAGACACAGAATCTAAAGCAGCCTCCCGGCTCTGAGCCATCAGCACAGAGCCCAATGCGGGGCTCAAACCCACGAACCACGAGATGAGCTGAATCGGGCACTTTACCAACTAAGCCTCAGGTGCCTCACATTGTAATTTCTTTAATGTTTATTTATTTTTGCAATAGAGAGAGAGCACAAGTCAGGGGGAACAGAGAAAGAAGGGGACAGAGGGTCTGAAGCAGGCTCTGCGCTGACAGCCAGTGCAGGGCTCAGCTGTCTGAGTCACCCAGGCACCCCTACAAACACTGTAATTTTTAACTCTCTGTTTCCCAAATATGTCTGTCTCACAAACTAATAAGTCAAAGGGAGTACTGGGATATTAGAAGGTGGAAAAAGGGTAAGTAACTCTCATACAAGAAAGACAAATACTGAATGATCTCACTTACATGCGGAATTTTTAAAGAGTTGAATTCACAGAAAGGACATGGGTGGTGCCAGGGGCTGGGGGCCGAGGGAATGGGGAGATTTGGTCAATGGGTATGGACTTCCAATTACAAGATGCGTAAGTTCCAGGGATGTAACGTGCAGCATGGTGACTGCGGCTGACAGCACCGTAGTGTGCGCTGCAAGGCTGCCAAGAACTGATCTTCAATGTCTTTATAACAAGAAATAAAATGTTAGCTGTGCGATCTGATAGATGTGCTAACACACCTCACTGTGGTGATCATCCCACAATATATATGTATACGGAATCGTGCCGCTGTGCACCTACAGCCTCTACAGTTACATCTCGATAACCTGGGAACACAACTCCTGCCGTATGCCAAGGAACTTCCGAAAGCACCTTGCTGACATTTAGGTGAGACCCTGTTATAACCGGTGTCAGGTCAGTTTTCCAAGAAATGCTGCAGCTGAGTGTGTGGGGACACGGGCTCTGGAAAGAGACCACCTTTTCAGGGAGTGAGCTCTGAAATGGGGAGTGTTCTCTATGCCTTTGTTTCCTCATCTGTAAGATGGGAATATCGGTTCCTACTTCCTTGGGTTTTTGATTTATTTGAGTTCAAAGGGCTAACATATGTCAAGTGCCTGTGAAAGTGCTGTTTCATTACCGTAAACAGTATCGACGTCAAAGACAGTCGGCAGGCAAAGAGGATGAGAGAAAAATGTTATAACGCAGAGTCAAGGATGGCCATTTGCAGCTCACTCTGCAAATTCCAAGAAGCTGGAATGAAGAACTAAATCTGTGAACGCCCGAATTTCTTGATAACTAAGAAACTAACTCCAGAAACTTCTCTTTTGTTTCACTTCAACGTCTTTTCTAAAATAGAGGAATTTAGAGGTGCCTGGGTGGCTCAGCTGGTTAAACGTCTGACTTGGGCTCAGGTCATGATCTCACCGTTCGTGGGTTCAAGCCCCACATCGGGCTCTGAACTGACAGCTCAGAGCCTGGAGCCTGCTTCAGATTCTGTGTCTCCCTCTCTCTCTGACCCTGCCCTGATCACACTGTCTCTCAAAAATTAATAAGATGTTAAAAAAGTAAAAGAAAATAAAATCATTTAATTACTTGCTCCTGTATTTCTAGCCTCCAGAACTCTGGGACAACACAGGTGTACTGTTTAAGCCACCCAGGCTGCGGTTCGGTAGTGATGGCGAGTACGAGATACTATGATGGATATTTCTTCTTTCCTACCCTTTTCTAGTCAAAGTAAGACATAGCACCAAAGTGCTTATAGTGACAAGGAGCACCTTGCCCCATCCCTCTTCTTTTCTTTTAAGTTTATTTATTTATTTTGAGAGAGAGAGAATTCATGCATACGCAGGCAAACAGAGGAGGAGCAGAGGGAGAGAGAGAATCCTGTTAGGGATCCCGATCCGGGGCTTGATATGGGGCTCGAGCTCATCAACCCTGAGATCATGAACTGAGCCAAAACCAAGAGTTGGACATTTAACCAACGGAGCCACACAGGTGTCCCCAGAAAGAGCTTTTTAAAGGACTCTTATATGGTCACCTCTTCAAAGCCCTTCCTAGCTTCCTGGAAGTGAGCTGCTGGGTTCCTCATTTTTACCCAAATTACTCTGATATGAATGCTCCCCTTTGGGGCACATCAAAGTCCTGTGCGATGCCTGTGCGTAATGGGTGGGTGTGTTTGTTTTTTTCTGTGTTTGAACCACTCCGAGTCAGTCTCCTTTGGAAAGAGGTGTTTTTTTTTTTGAGGGCGGGGAGTCTATTTCACACAGAGGTGCTGCAGCCAAGTGCAAATAGCAGAGGCTTCGTGCTCAGGCCCGCTTGACCCCTTAATCTATCTGCCGCTTAGCCAGGAGACTTTAGTGCCTTATTCATGGTTACTCCATTTTCACAATGGATGTAGGGGACTAATATCTCAAAATACTAAACTTAATGCTCCTCCTTTCTTCCTATCTTCATTATTGCACCATGAAATGCAAAGCAAGCACAGAGCTGTGTGTCCAGGATATATGCGATCCTAAAGTGACCATGACCCAAGTCAGAAGAACGAGCATTGCCCTGATATTCAATATCACCAGCCAGAGAGAACTGGACAGCAACACGCAGAAGAATGAAACTAGACCACTCTCTTACACCATACACAAAAATTAACTCAAAATGGCTGAAGGACCTGAATGTGAGACAGGAAACCATCAAAACCCTCGAGGAGAAAGTAGGAAAAAACCTCCTAGACCTCCACCGCAGCAATCTCCTACTTGACACATCCCCAAAGGCAAGGGAAGTGAAAGCAAAACTGAACTCTTGGGACCTCATCAAGATAAAAAGCTTCTGCAAGGCAAAGGAAACAATCAAGAAAACTAATAGGCAACCGACGAAATGGGAAAAGATAGTTGCAAATGACATATCAGATAAAGGGCTAATATCTAAAATCTACAAGGAACTCACCAAACTTCACACCCACAAAACAAATAACCCAGTGAAGAAATGGGCAGAAGACATGAACAGACACTTCTCCAAAGAGGACATCCAGACGGCCTACAGGCACATAAAACGGTGCTCAACATCACTCATCATCAGGGAAACACAAATCAAAACCACACTGAGATACCACCTCACAGCAGTCAGAGTGGCTAAAATGAACAAATCAAGAGACTATAGATGCTGGCGAGGGTGTGGAGAGACGGGCGCCCTCCTACACTGTTGGTGGCAATGTAAACTGGTGCAGCCGCTCTGGAGAACAGTGTGGAGGTTCCTCAAAAAACTATCGCTAGAACTCCCTTATGACCCAGCAATAGCACTGCTAGGGATTTACCCAAGGGATACAGAAGTGCTGATGCATAGGAGCACATGTACCCCAATGTTCATAGCAGCAATGTCAACAATAGCCAATTCATGGAAAGAGCCTAAATGTCCATCACCTGATGAGTGGACCAAGAAGATGTGGTATATATATACAATGGATACTACATGGCAATGAGAAAGAATGACATATGGCCATTTGTAGGAAAGTGGATGGACCTTGAGGGTGTCATGCTAAGCGAAATAAGTCAGGCAGAGAAAGACAGATACCATATGTTCGCACTCATAGGTCTAACAGGAAATTTTCAGAATGATCTAGCTTCAAGAAAAGCAAGCAGTTAGAAGTGCTTAAGAAAAATTGATCCAGTATCTCTTGGATAGTTGATACCTGTCACCACACAGCATTTTAGATACTGTTAAGTGAAACTGCAATACAACCTAAGTTTATTTTGGGAGTGTTTGCTGTATCATTGGATTTAATGAAATGTTTAGAGGTGCAGTATGCATGACTTTGAGTAGATAATGAAAGAAAATGCAAAATGCTTATTGATTCATGATGTGGTTTCATCTTAGCTTGGGCAGACCATGTAGTATTTAATACATAGTAGCAAAATATTTACTATTGAAGCTTGAAAAGATGTGAGTTCTTTGTGTGCAATCTTTCATTTATGCATGTGAGAGGGTTGTCTTTTTTTTATGTTTTTACATTTAGTACTTGTTTTGCTTGTTGGTGTTTTTTGCTTATTTAATACATTCCGTCAAGGACAGAAATTACATGCTGGTTTTGTTTTTGTTTTGTTTGGTTTGTTGTTTTTTTGTTTTTTTGGTTTTTTTCCCCTAGGAAGTGTGTCTTGGGTTTTTCCCTTATTACTTTCATTACTTTTTTTTCCCTCTTCTTTCTCTGCTAGTGGGGGTGGTTATATTTAAATGAAGTTGCTTTTGCAACACCAAAGACTTAATCATCCATTTCCTATATAAAAGGTAGCTACTTTTTTGCATGGACCTCAAGTATATTGTAGTATAGAAGTGGAATTTAAGGAAAGGTACTAAGCAGGCTGTGTTTTAGCTTATGGGCAAGTAATAAATTGTATCATGTATCTTGAATGTATCATAGATAAGCTGCTATATAATGATCGCCACTTCAGATAGCTGCGAAATTAGGTGATTAACTAGTTGTTCCTTAACCTTCTAATTTCTGTATAAGTTTAATTACATGAAATAGAAGTTGGGGTTTTGATTTTTTACTTTGCTTTTCTGTTTGGAGTGTCATTGTAACTACTGTAGTGTAAATGATGGAAAATAATTGCATATGTTAAAAAAATAAATAAATAAATAGAAGAAAGAAAACTAAAAAAAATAAATATATTGGAATTAATAACCTAATATTAGGTAAATCTACATAAATGTAAGATGGCAAGTTTAGGTTTTAGATTAATAAAATAAAATAGAAAAGAAAATTACTTCAACTTTTTTTTAATATAAAATAAAACCATCATATGACAGGTGACTTTAAAAAAATATATATCACCAGCCACTAATAGGACGCAGACTAGGACCGTGATGGTCTGTCACTGCACACCCTATCAAAACAATTCACATTAAAAATCACGACAGGGGTGCCTGGACCGCTTAGTTGGTTAAGCCATCGACTCTTGATTTTGGTTCAGGTCATGAGATTGGGCACCGTGTTGGGCTCCATGCTGAGCGTGGAGCCTGCTTGGGATTCTCTCTCTCTGTCCCTCCCTCCCTTTCTCTCTCTCTCAAAATAAAATTTCAAAATAAAGCTTAAAATAAATAAATATGTAAGTAAATAAATACAAAAAATAAAAATAATGGCAATACCAAAATATAGTGTATTGTTCTGCCTAATTTAAACTTTATACAAATGGAAGCCATCACATGGAATCTTTTGAATTTGGCTTTTCTTTTTTTACTGAACATCACGTTTGTGGGTTTCATCCACAACATGGGTAACAGTAGCCCCATATTCCATCCAACGAATGTGCCACCATTTATTTGTCCATTTTATTGCAGCTGGCTTTGGAGGTTGTTTCTAGTTTGGGGCTGTTAAACAGCTATGTTTATTTTTGACCTGACAAGAGAATTGTAAACTATTTTCCAAAGAATTGTACCACTCTTCATGCCCATCAGCTGTGGGATGAGTTCTTGTTGCTCTTTTTGACTACTAAAAGACAGATTTTAGCCATTCTGGGGGGTGCATAATTGTGCCTCATTGCAGCTGTGATTCGCATCTCCCGGACCTTCTGTTGAGCATTATTTCATGTATTGGCCACTTGGATTTTCTCTCTTGTGAAGTGCCTGCTCAGGCTTTTGCCTCTTTTCTGCTGTCTCTTTTCCTTACACATTTGTGGGAATCCTTACAGATTCTGAATACTAACATTTTGTCTGGGGCTTGTCTTTTCTCTTTTTCCTTATTTTCCTTTCCCCGACTCAGCATGGATGACACTCCCCTTTTCGATCAAAGGCGTCCATTACCGCAGGTAAAAAGATAATCAGTAATAGAATTATTGAGAAAAATACGGTTTTGATCTCCTAAAGTGATTATTGAAAACCATATTAGTTACACCTATGTTCACAGCACCACTGTTCACATTAGCCAAAAGACGGAAGCAACCCAAGTGTCCACTGATGGATGAGTGGATAAATAAAACATGGTGTATACATACAATGGAATATAATTCAGCCACAAAAAGGAAGGAAATGCTACAATATGCTACAACATGGGTAAGCAGTGAAGTCGTTCTGTTCAGCGAAATGCACTAGTTACAAAAGGACAAATACTGTGGGGCACCTGGGTGGCTCCATTGGTTAAGCGTCCGACTTCTGCTCAGGTCATGATCTCGCGGTTCATGAGTTCGAGCCTCACATCAGGCTCTGTGCTGATAGCTCAGAGCCTGGAACCTGCTTCAGTTTCTGTGTGTGTGTGTGTCTCTTTCTGCCCCTCCCCTGCTTGCGCTTTGACTTTCTCTCTCTCTCAAAAAGAAATAAACATTTTTAAAAAAGGACAAATACTCTATGATTCCATTTATATGAGGTATGTAGAGACAGGAAATAGAATGGTAGTTACCAGGAGCTGAGGAGAGGGGCAAATGAGGAGTTAGTGTTTAACGGGTCCAGATTTTCAGTTGGGAAAGATGAAAATAGTTCTGGAGATGGATGGCGATGATGGTTACACAACAGTGTGAATGTGTGCAGTGCCACAGAACGGTATACTTAAAAACGGTGAGAACTGTAAATTTTATATGTATTTTGTCACAATAAAAAAAAGTATCAGTGGAATCATTTTTAAAATAATATTTTATTCATTTAGAAAGAATATCTGTGCATTGAAAAAAAATAGACATGTAAAAATGACTACCATTTTTACATTTCCACCACCCAGAGCCCCTCAGTGTGGTCTGGTAGATCTGAAAATGGCCTTACATTGAACCCGTATTTTGTAACCTGCTTTAATATCTGTTTTAATGAGTACCTGATCTCTATCTTTCTACATTAAATTTTTTCCAGTTGATCTAAATGTGTAGCAATTGTTTCAAAATAAATTTTTAAAACAAGTAAAACCTATTTTTTTCTTTTTCTTTCTTTTTTTAAGTCAGACGGCAAAGCTCTGAAGAGGCCGCCTGCGAAGTTTATCCTTAAACAAGATCTCGGGTGAGATCACCCAGGGGAGCACGAGAGAAACCAGGAGGGCTGAGAAGGGGAGAGGTGGGCGGCCAGCTCCTGCCTTGCCCAGGTGACCGCCTCCAGTCCCAGGACTGAACGTGAGCCGGGACCTGAGCCACAGCTAGCAGCCACCACTGTCCCTCCTGAGCGGTTCTCGTCGCTCTGCTAAGAAGCTGTCGTCCCCGAGAGGGCCTCCCGGCAACAGTGAACCGGTGTGCCGGGCGACCCCAGCAGCAGGACATCTGTCAGCAGCGTCAGACTTTGCACAGCCCATCCGGACTCGTCCAGGGCTCAGGACACGTGCATATGTTCCTGAATGCACCCCGATTCGTAAGCAAAGCGCCACCCATCTCCAATGGTTCTTTAAAGGGCACAATGAAAGCATCCAGAACAATGCCAAGCTCAGCTCTACGGGTGTCTGTCTTCCTTTCTCTCAGGCAGGCCCGTCACTAACTCCAGTTATGCAGTGAAGGGCAGAATGCCGGTGTCACCCGTAGCAAGTATCCTATTTGCCGATAACTCAGAAGTTAACAAGAAAGAAAAAGAAACACAATTAACCACATGGTGTGAGTGTAAGTGAGGAGGTTGATTCTCCTAAACATGGCGATTGCACTGAACAAAACTCCCAATGTGGAACTTTCCATTCGGTTTTGAGCAATGGTGTCATCCCTGGAGAAAGCATACGGTCTCCCTGCTTGAAGATCAGCACTCGTGCAGGTGTGTGAACTCTGTGTCTGTCGTTCAGCTTTCTAAGTTTTGTTATTACATAACCGGCCTCATGACTATTCCACCTGTTGTTGCCTAAAACGCTTTTAATTAGCTTTCAAGGTCTTAGGAAACCATTAGGCCCACAAAAAAAAAAATTGATCTGGACTATAAAATTTTATTTTTAGATTTATAGTTAACAGTTTAACCTCTTCCAGTCCAAGGCAAAAAATAACGTAAGTGCTTGCTTAGTACATACCGGGTACATGCCTTGTTACAGGCACTGAAGTGTGACAAAGAAGAGATCAGACATGGTCCCTTGACTCCCGGTGTCTGCGATCTGACCAAAAAACACGACAGCTTAATGGTGAAATCAATAGAGATGTGGGGGAAGGGTCAACTAGAAATATCCCTAACAACTTTTACAGTTCACATAGGCATTTCTAAGTCCAAATTGAAAGGCAAATATTTCATTAATTTTTTAATATTCTTAGCTTTATTCATATTTATCATGATTTCATTAAGCTTTCATTTTCATGTTTGCTTTAAATTTTACTATGCCATATTCATTAAGTTTAAGAGGAGATGATAAGACCAAAGTGAAACGGGTCAAAAAAAATTAGATGATGTAAGTTTTTTTTGAAGGAAAGAAACCTGTCAATGACAGCATTTTTGTTTTGAACAAAATATAAACCATCATTAAAATCTTTGCATGACAATATTCGTTCATTTAATCATTCAGTGGGAAAATTTATTAGAGTGAGGTATGCAGGATTTTTGATGCCCACTCTATGTAAAAGGAAATGTAGGGGCGCCTGGGTGGCTCAGTCGACTTCGGCTCAGGTCATGAGCATGTGGTTCATGGGTTCAAGCCCTGTATCAGGCTTTGTGCTGACAGCTCAGAGTCTGGAGCCTCCTTTGGATTCTGTGTCTCCCTCTCTCTGCCCCTTTCCTGTTCCCGTTCTGTCAAAAATAAATAAACATTAAAAAGTAAAAAAAAAAAAAAAAACTTTGAAAGAAAATGTATGTGAAAGGTTGTATAACTTCTCCAAAATCTCACCATGAGTCATAAAAGCAGAAATCAAGTGCCCTAACTCTTGGGCTTTTGCTGCATCCACTTCACACTAAGTACACTTATTTCAAAACACAGCTACTTCAATGCACTTCCAAGTTCTTTTCATAGCTTATTAATTATGCTTACAATGGCTCAAATATGCTTACAATTACAATTATGCTTACAATGGTCTTTATCGTATATGCCCATACTTTCTCAACAGATATAGACATTCACCCAACTTCAGAGTTGGAAGGGATCTTTGAGATCTAGTCCAACATACTCATTTTATAGGTGAAGACTCTGAGGCCCACAGGTTAATCAGCAAGAGCAACGCGATAAAAATGGATTTTGTGAAAAAAGGTTAAAGACATGGAAATTGTTTCCTCCAAATAGATAATTTAATAATGACCTTTCAGTATTGGAATTATGATTCAAGATAAGGAAGTTGTTTGTTGTTTTTTTGTTTTTTACTTCTCTTCGTCATTACTAAAAACAAAACAAGAAGAAATGAATTTTAATTACAGTGAGCAAAACCAATGAGGCTGAATATAAAAAAAGAATTCCTGGCAGTCAGAATAATAAAAAACTGAGATAGGAAACCTAGAGATATAATTTAGGTAATCTACAGTTCACACACATAAGTGCACAATTTGTGGAGCACCTGAGTGGCTCAGCCAGTTAAGCGACCAACTGTTCATTTTGACTCAGTTCATGATCTCAAGATCAGGGTGGGATCGAGCCCTGCATGGAGCTCCGTGCTGGACATGGAGCCTGCTTGGGATTCTCTCTTTCCCTCCCTCTCCCTCTCTGTCTCTCTCTCTCTCTCTGCACCTCTTCAACTTGTTCTCTCTCTTACTCTCTCTCTAAAAAAAAATTTTTTTTTTAAATCATTTGTTTAGGGGCACCTGGGTGGCTCAGTTGGTTAAGCGTCTGACCTCAGCTCAGGTCATGATCTCGGGGTTAGTGGGTTTGAGCCCCGCATCGGGTTCTGTGCTGACTGCTCAGAGCCTGGAACCTGTTTCAGATTCTGTGTCTCCCTCTCTTTCTGCCCCTCCCTTATTCGTAGTCTGTCTCTCTCTGTCTCAAAAATAATAAACACTTAAAAATAATCATTTGTTACAAAAAATAAAGTGTGCATTTCAATGGTTTTTAATATATTCATAGTTTTGCAACCATAAATGGAACCCATTTTAGAACATTTTAATCATTAAATAAAACATTAAAAAAAATTAAAAGGGGCGCCTGGGTGGCTCAGTCGGTTAAGCCTCCGACTTCGGCTCAGGTCAGAGCTCACGTTCGTGGGTTCGAGTCCCGTGTCAGGCTCTGTGCTGACAGCTAGCTCAGAGACTGGAGCCTGCTTCCAGTTCTGTGTCTCCTTCTCTCTCTGCCCCTCCCCCTCTCATGCTCTGTCTCTCTCTGTATCAAAAGTAAATAAAACATTAAAAAAATTTTTTAAAAAAGAACATTTTAATCAATTCAAAAAACCCCATACACTTTAACTATCATTCCCTGTACCTCCACCTCCCCAGGCCTTAGGGTAACCACTAATCTACTTTGTCTCCATGAATTGGCCTATTCTGAATATTACATGTAAATAGAATCATGTAATATACAGTCTTCTCTGCCTTCTTTCTGTAGCAGAATGTTTTCAAAGTTCATTCTTATTATGGCATCCATCAGTACTTTATTTCTTTTATTGCCAAATAATACTCCATTTTGTTCATCCATTCATCAGTTGTTAGACATTTGAGTTGTTTCCACCTTGTTTGGCTCTTATGAACAATGCTGCTATGAATATTCATGTGCAAGTTTTTATGAAAACATGCGCTTTTATTTTTCCTGGGTATATACCTAGAAGTATAAATGCTGGGTCAAATGGCACCTCTTTACTTAGCTTTTCAAAGAACTGCCAGGCTGTTTTCTAAATTGGCTGCAGTTATATATTCCCAGCAGCAGTGAACGAGGGGTCCAATTCCTCCACATCCTCACCAACATTGTTATGATGGCTTTTTTTATGATAGTCATTTTAGTACATGAAGAAGTATCTCATTGTGATTTTGCTTTGCATTTCTTTGATGACTAATGATGAACATCTTTCCATGTGCTAGTGGCGACTTATATATCTTCTTTAGAGAAATGTCTATTCAGATCCTTTGACCATGAAAAATTTCTTTTTGAAAGCTTACATGTATATTAGATTCTTAATCTCTGGATTGCTTCAGACCTAATCCTCATTATATAAATTATATGAGTCCTGATCAAATGAATTTGATTTTTTCGATTTTTTTATTTTTAGAGAGAGAGCATGAGCAGGGGACAGGGGCAGAGGATCCCTAGCAGGCTCCATGCTCAGCACAGAACCTCATGTGGGGCTCAATCCCACAACCCTGGGATCATGACCTGAGCCAAAAATCAAGAGTTGGATGGATGCTCAACCTAGTGAGTCACCCAGGTGCCTGTGCCCAAGTTAATTTGATTTGTTCTAATTCTTTCTAGTTCTATGAATCTATGGCTTGAAAGAATTTTCATATCTTAAGTTGGATTTTTATAGAATGGAAGCTGAAGATAAAATGCTACAAAAGGTTCCCATTTCCTACGGAGATGAACTTTTGAGTGGAGCATGATGGAGATGTATTTCAGGAGGGCCTTTGGAGTGCTGAGGTCTGGAAAACAGACTATTGGTGCAAAAACTGACACAGAAATGGGCCAGTGGGCAAATGTGCTTCATTCTCTGTGACACTTTGAATTTATTGCCTGAAAAAACAAACCCAGTTTTTGTCTGAATTACATTATGAGGCGATCCATCTTCAACCCCAGCTGAGAGCATAGCAGAGCTGTTTCAGTAAAAGAATGATGCAACATGAAAACTTGCATCTCAAGATTAGCAATTTAGTGGGTCTCAGTGAGAACATGTTCCTGACAGGTGCCGTCATGGATGGGAAAAGCCAGCACTTTGCTTCCGGACCTTTCCTTCATCTCTATAATAATTTATCATGTTGCCTCATTTAAATATGAACACTTCAAAAATATTTTCAAGGGCTTTTTTTTTTTAAGTCTGTAGGCTCAAGAATCCCCAAAATAAGGCTCATGATGGTAGGAAGGAAATAAGTATGTACCCACTTGTGAGTGGGTAGATGTAAGATTTGAGAGTTAAGAGTAAAAAATTATGACCAATTTTGGGGCAGCGGAAGGCACCACAGTTGATCACTTGAGCACAAGATGAGTTCATCGAATATTTAAAATTGAGGACAGGAGTTTTTCTTTTTTTAAGACACTAGGCCCTTTCTATTATCCATCACTAACATTATCCATCCCAAATAATGTTGTGAAGGCTATACAAACAGTTTGAAGGATCAGAATTTTTGTTAACTGAAGAAGGGCAACATATCTAAATGATCACTAGACAGTTTATATTTTAAAAAGGAGAAGAAAAACAAGTCAAAGAGCTTTCTGATTACCCAAGACTCTCACAGCTCATCTCTGGCTAGATGTTGAGTGGAATAAAAGGTGAACAGAGCCATAATATGCAAAACATCCACTACAGTCCTCTCCGCCCCTGATCCTCTAGCCTACCTTTCTCCACCATGATGCTTCCTACTCTCAACTATTGATTCTTCCACTTGTTGTGCCTGCTAGTGAACAAATCAATAGATATTCCCCTGAATATCTATTCAGGGCCCAAAGGCCAGCCAGGGAAGCCTAGGCCAGCCAGCACCTTCCATAAAATGAAGGGACCCTGGAACTATGACTTGAACCAAAATTGAGAGTCGAACATTCAACCGACTGAGCCACCCAGGTGTCCCTGGAATTCATTCTTTTAATGTGTTCTTCATATGCCTTATAACCACTTTATTATCATTCAATCACTAATTCTTAAGCTGCAGAAATTCAGGTGTGGGACTCATGGTAGGATCTTTGAGTAAAAAGCCATGAAGATACTTCACTGCCATCACCCCTGGCCATGAGCGAAAATATCAGAATAAACCACCTGACTGTTGTAAATGAAAAGAAGCAAGGAATGAAGCTGAGGAACTTTCAGGATTCACAGAGACCTTGAAAGTGCTTAGACCTCACATTTCACCAATAAAAAACATGACCCATCCTAAAAGGTTTGAACATGTCTTATGTAACAATTTTAAAGATGAAAAAGTTTAGTTTTAATTAATTATCCATGAAAATTAATAATAGAATATTAGATGTAGCAAAACTAGGTCACGGAGGACCAGGACAATCTAGGCCAAACTTGGTAAGCTCATGTATCATGTAAGAACTTAAACTACAAACCAAAAGTACCCAAAATATATTTAATAAGGAATTTCTTTAGTTTCCATAGAACTATATCTTTGTCTATTTTAGAGATCAGTTTCTCTTTTCAGTATTAATTACTAGACTAGAAGTGAAATCCGTAGGCAAGGAAACTAATCATATAGTTTCAAAGCTGAAGTTGGTACCCAATCTGAGGAGCCCTCAACAGCAGGAGTTTTGAGTTCTCAAAGGTCTGAGCTCCCTTTCCCTTCTGTGGTTTTGGGAACAGATGAGTTAGCCGACAATGGCTGAATGCCTAGATGGCCTACCAAGCCGGCATTGGTGGGCAAACTGAAACAGGCCAATCACATGGCACTGCTTACCTGAAGCGGGTCACAATTGCAGTCAGAGGTCTCCATGGTGACCTCTCTGAGCCATGAGGCTGGAACTGTGGGATTAACATCCCACAACTGGATCAATCACAGTCCTGAGAACAGCTTTGACTACTGTAAGTAATCCCCAAACCTCAACTTTAGATGAAAAACTTTAAGAACATAATCCATACCGAGGGACCAATTGGGATGATTCTAGAGGGAAAGTCTTTCTGTGTGAGGTCCAGGAGGACATTTTAGCGCTCTTACCTTCTGGAGTCCCCATAGCAGTATCTACAGGGAAGGGAGAGGAGAGAGAATAATTTGCCTAGAATAATTTCTAGACAGAAACCAAGAGTGAAGAATGAGGATACCATGATTGCTCATTGTTCCTTGAAACCGTGTCTTAAACTAGCCGGTGACTGCTTCTGTGTAGTTCAGAAAGCATCACTTGAGTAGAGGTGCCCAGAAGAATGTAGACCACTGTCCTAACTATGTGTAGAGTCATCCTGAAACACTAAGACATGAGTTTTTATTTCATTTAGGTGGTTCCAGGGAGAAGCCTTTCCAGGACCCATGTATGGGCACAGGTGTTTTCCCTGATCAGGATCTTTGCAGCACCCAAGTAAGACTAATTATCAGATAGATCTCGTTCTGTCTCTGGCCACTGCTAATTGTATTTTTCCCTTTAGAGCTAAAAGGTCCTCCTTTTTCCTACAATTGTGATATTCATGATCATCTCGCCTTCTATTCACCAACTAAGCAAACTCCAACACACCAGGACCTTCTATCCTACTTTCCTATAGAAATCGTCTTAAACGTCTGACTTTCAAGGGCTGACTTTTAATTTCTCAAGTGCCTCAAAATAAGGTCTATTTAAAATCTTTCGAGGCCCTGCCTTAGGCCCCTATATATTATGGTGGTGTACTCTCAGAAGCTGATAACATTTTATCTTAATTTTCAGAGATCACTAGTCAAGTAAATGAAGGAAAACATAATTTATTTTCATCGTGGGAAAATTAAATCAACCACTAGTAGTAAAAAGACTACAAACCTAATGGATTACCTTACTTAACTGCTTCTCCTAGAACTTAATCCCCTAAATAGGTATAAAAAAGCCAGAATTACAAAAGAAATTATTAAATACAGGGGTTTTGTCAATAGCAATGCCGTTATTACATAAAGGTTTAAGTTACACCTTTCTAATCAGTTTTGCTGTATTATTCTGTCGCTTGCTTAGGCGTATATATGTTAGAACATCCAAAACTCTAGTTGTGGGAAGACAGCATTGCGTTAGCATCTGAGTAGAGTTAACCCACTGGAACAGAGTAATGAACCACCTCATTAAAAACACTGGGCGGCCACATAGTAATTGTTATAAAGGTCGGGCAGGGTGCCCTACAGGAAATATGCTCTACTCTCTCCTGTGTGTCTGTTTCATATCCTCTTTAATGCATGTGGTTGTCTGATTTCCAAAGCACACAGCAAACCAGATAATGAGAGCAGCTGACAAGCAGAGACACCCATCATTTTGTGTTGGCAGCCACATTAAGTGGCAGATGACTGAAAGGAAACATGAAAAAAAACAACTTCAAGAACAGCAGGCAGTGATGTAAGACCTCAAATCTGGGAGACGCAGAGCAATTTCATTTCAGGATGAGCAAGCCCTAAGTGGCTTCTGCAGTCATCACCCTATTTCAAGACAGTATGATAACTGACTTAATGACCCTCATGCGAGGTTGAGAAGATACCCTAGGGATCAAGAACAACACTCCCAATTTACAGATGAGAAAGTGGAGGCTAGAGCAGCCTTCAGGGAGAGTTCAGGATCATAGCTGGCTAGTGCTGGAGCCACCAGTGGAACCAGGACCCCCTGACTCCAATGCATTTTTTCATAAAAAAAGATAATTGAAGCCTCATTGCTTAAACACAATGATTGAGTGAGATCATGTACAGAAGGTTAGCACTCAGACACAGAAAGAGAGCTAAGTTTTGTTAGCGATTATGGATTAAAGAAAAATCAGATATAAAAAATGGTTGAGCATTTTTAACATGAGTCTTTGAAATGACTTTGCTCTTTCGGAAAATTAACTTCCATGAAGCAACGCAGTTGTAATACCCAAGATTTCTTTATCATCCCCAAAAACCAGAAACCGCCAGGGAGACCGAAGCACGCATGCAAAAGCAAAGGGCTTTATTACGGGCTTAGGCTCGCCGGGGCCTAAACTTGGGCTCACAGACTTTACCGGCGTGGTGGATCCATGCTGTGAGCCCCGAACAAAGGTGGGGTAGGGCTTTTACGAGTTTGGGAAGGGGGAGTTACAGGAAATTGTGACACAGGTATAGTGATCCAATCATTATTATACAACAGGTTTATCCAATTACAATATTTAGAGTGTCAACCAATTAGAGTAGATCCAGGACCCTCAGTAGGGTGTAACTAGCCTTCAGCAATAAGTGATTACCTATAGCTTCTATTTCTAGGCCTGCCCTTAGGAATGTTAAGGGTATTACAAGGGTGGTCCCTCTTGCCTTGGGCAATGTGTGCCCTTCTATTGTCTCAAACCTGCGTCCTTACAGTCTCAGATGTTTCAATATTACCTCTCCTGAAAGGCCTCCCTTGACCACCCTCTTAAAAATAGGACCGCTTTCACTTTCTATCTCCTTAACCTTGGCTTGTGCCAAGCAATATTCCAGTTTTAAGCTGTGTTCTATCAAGATTTTCTATATGAAGTTATGTTTTAAAAGATAATACTTAGAGCTGAATCCATGCAACACAAGCCTTTTTTAAACATTGTTCCACTCTCATTCTTATTTTACATGGCATTGAGAACTTAAAACACATTCCTGCTTTTCCCCACCCCCTCTCCACATTCTTTAAAAGGGTAAGTACTATTATCTCTCTGTCAGCTTTAAGAAAGTTAACTAGATAAGCACGTATATTGAGATGGAAGACAGCATCTGATTTCTTAGTATTAGTTTGAACTAATGTCTTTAAGTAATTATTTTCATTCCACACTAGTAGGCATTGTTTCTAAGTGAGAGGTAGAGAGGTAGATTAGATTGTAAGAGAGCTGAGTAGTTAAATAAAATTTAGATACAACAGTATTTCCTTAGCACCAAATACTACTACTCCTGAGTAGAAAAAAAATTACAAATAAAAAATAACCCTTTCAAATAAAATGCTATGGGATTGACTTTTTCTTCAACATTTGTAGCCACTTGTTCTTCCAAGTAGCTTTTAACATTCATTAGTGGGTTCGTACGTGATAACCCCTTGCCAACCAGACATTAACAGGGAATTTGAATTTAAGGTGATGAGTAATATTCAGTGTGGCACCATCAGTTCCCTCTTGGGATTGTGTTTATGTTATGTATGAATTATAAACCTCCTCTGCCTGGCCCCTAAGGCTTGGAATGTCTCACGCCTGAGCCCTTGACCGTCTTCTCTCTTCTCCAGACAACGTCATCCACTTCTGCAGTCTTAAATGCCATGAATGTGATCACTCAGTTGGTTTTTCCAGCCCTGTTCTTTCTGAGCTCCCGGCTCCCCTGTCCAACTGCTTACTGGACATTACCACTTGGATGTCTACACCAGGCATCTCAAACTGACCATGAATGCAACTCACCTCTTGATTTCTTCTTGCCAGACCTGACCCCAAACACATCTTCATTTTAGTGGCATTACCATTGCTCAGACCCAAAGCCTAGGCATTCTCAACTTCTCCTATTTACTTCGACCAGAGGAAGTTTCACCATGGAGCTCATGAAGCTTACGCTTGCAGACCGTTCACTCGCACAGAGCCCCTCCAGGGAACCTCATTTTATGTTCAATTTTTAATGTACTTTACAGAAGGCCCTCAGATTGTGTTAAGGTTCAAGTTTTTGTTTTTGTTTTTTTAATTTGGATCTGCGTCTGCACCCTACATCCTGATTTTCCAAAAGAAAAATATCTAAACCAGACCACTTTGGACGCTGTTGATTGCCAGAGTCTAGGCCACATTTTTCTCCTGCCTAGAGTACTACAGGGACTTCCTAATGCTCCCCCAGCTTCCTCACTCCCTCCTCCTATTTCCTATATTGCAGCAAAATGACCTTTTATAACTGTTTAAATGTTTAATGATCTGTTAAAACCGGTCATACCCTTTCCTTAACCCCTTTCCCTTAGAGAAAGTCATCCTACGGAATGATCACAACGCCCCACGTGATCTTCCTCCCCCCTTGCTTCTCAGCCTCCCTCCACGGCTTTCTCCTCGGGCCCTACCCTTCCTTCCTCACTGGAATGCACCCGGCACAGTTTTGCCTCGGGGCTTTTGCACTTGCCGTTTGCTCTGGTGGAAACAGGAATCTCTCCCGTTTATTTCTTCAGCTTGGCTGAACTTTCAAGTCGCAGCTCAGATAACTCCCTCGACAGACTCTTTCCCCAAAGTAGCACCCAACTCCACCCATTCTTGATCCCATTATCTTCTTTTCACTGGTCACCATATGCATGATCTAATCTATTCAGCTGATGTGTTGATTGTCTGACTTCTCCCAAAAGATAAGCTCCATGAAGGTGGAAACCCAGTCCTAGTCACCACCGGATCCTTACAATCAGTGCCCACTGCAGAGAAGGTGCCCAATAAATATTTGCTAAATAAGTGAATAAGTAAAATGTTAAAAACAAATGCTAATACAGTTAAGTGTGGCATAAAGTGATATACACATAGCATGGGTGGAATTCAAGAGTATGAACTATAGGGGCGCCTGGGCTTAGGTCATGATCTCATGCTTCGTAGGTTCGAGCCCTGCGTCGGTCTCGGTGCTGACAGCTCAGAGCCTGGAGCCTGTTCAGACTCTGTGTCTCCCTCTCTCTCTGACCCTCCCCTGCTCACCCTGTCTCTCTCTGTCTCTCAAAAATAAATTAAAAAAACAGAAAATAATTTAAACAAAAGTATGAACTATATTACGAGGTTCCTTTTGTTTCTACTTCATTAATTACAGAGAGCTAAAAATCTCTCTGGCAAGCAGATGCAAATTTGAGTTGTATATTGATGTCACAATTGATATTCCACTCTGAACGTCATCATAATGCATGAGGTAAAATTTGCGTGTCATAGAATCCAGACTATGAGATAACTGCTATAAATAGCAAATATACAGAAAATATATAGACTAAATCATATCTGTATCTCCCTAGTCCTTTTCCTCTCAAATCATGGTTTAGGAATGCTCAGAAGGTTTCAAGGTTATGAATGCTATCTATCTATCTATGTATCTGAATTGAGTTAAAAATAGTGTGAAAATAGAAAAAAATAGTAATTGAGGTCTGGATCAATTTCCTTCAAATTGCTAAGGAAAAGCATTAAAAAATTTTTTTAACATATTATTAATTTTTGAGAGACAGAGAGAGACAGTGTCATCAGGGGAGGGTCAGAAAGACAGTGGGAGACACAGAATCCGAAGTGGGCTCCAGGCTCCAAGCTGTCAGCACAGAGCCTGACGTGGGGCTCAAACCCACAAACCGCCAGATCATGACCTGAGCTGAAGTTGGATGCCCAGCCAACTGAGCCACCCAGGCGCCCCTAGGAAAAGCATTTCTTAAAGTCACACCTTTATTGAGATATAATTCACATACGATAAAGTTCACACTTTTTAAATGTACAATTCTTTAGTATATTCACAGAGTTAGGCATCCATCACCACTCTCACATTCCAGAACATCTCATCACGCCAAAAAGGAACTCCATACCCACTGGAAGAGTGGAAGCCACCTTCCTTCCCCTCTCCTCCGGGCCCCTGACAACCTCAAATCTACTTTCTGTGTCTATGGATTTGCTGCTTCTGGACATTTCACATAAATGGAACCAAAAAATAGGTGACTTTTTGTGTCTGGCTTCTTTCATTAGCATAATATTTTTAAGGTTTATCCATGTTGCAATATATACCAGTATTGTTTCTTTTTATTGCCAAGTTGATATACCACATTTTATCTATCTGTTCACCAATTTATGGATATTTTGGATTGTTTCCACATTTAGGCTATTATGAATAATGTTGCTATGAACAACAATTCATGGACAAGTTTTTGTGTAGACATATGTTTCCATTTCTCTTGAGCTGAGACTTGCTGAGTCATATGGTAACTTTATGTGTAACTTCTGAAGAACTGCCAAACTGTCAGATTGACTGCACCATTTTAAATCTCCATCAGCAATGCAGAGGGTTCCCATAAGAGGGGCCCAATTTCTCCCACCCTCATCAACACTTGCTATGGTCTTTTTTTATTGTAGTCATCATAGCAGTATACTCTTTTTTTGTTTGGTTGGTTGGTTTTAATTTATATCTCCCTAATGACTAGTTGAACATCTTTTAATGTATTTATTAGTGATTTGGATGCATGTATCTTCTGTGGAGAAATCTCTATTCAAATGTCTGTTTTGCCTGTTTTTTAATTGGGTGGGTTTTTGTTGTTGTTACTGAGTGTAACAGTTCCTTACGTATTCTGGGTACAAGTCCTTTATCAGACGCACGATTTGGAAATATTTTCTCCCATTCTATGGGATGCCTTTTCACTTTCTTGATGGTTTTTGAAGCACAAAAGTTTTTCACTTTGATGAGGTCCAATTTAAGTTTCTTATTTTTGTCTTTTGTAATTTTAGTGCCATATCTAAGAAACCATTGTCTAATCAAAGGCCATGAAGTCTTGGTCTTATGTTTTCTTCTAAGGATTTTATAGTTTTGCTCCTACATTTAGGTCTGTGCCCTATTTTGAGGTTTGCATATGGTGTGCGGTAGCAGATCGGCTTCATTCCTTTGCTTGTGGATATCCAGTTGTACCAGAACATTTGTTGAAAAGATTATTCTTTCCCATGAATGGGCTTAGCACCTATATTTGTCAGATTCTCCAAAGAAATAGAATCAATAGGATCCATAAAAAGAGACCTATTTTAAGTAATTAGCTCATGTGATTGTGGAGGCTGGCATGTCTGAAATCCTTAGGGTAGGACAGCAAGTGGAAATTTAGACATGAGTTGGTTTTGCAGGATAGAGTCTGATATTTGCAGAGGAAGCCAAAATGTGTTTCTGTGTTGCCATCTGTCTTAAGCCAGACCCAAGTTGCTTCTTCCTCTGGAATCCTGTCTTTGCTATGAAGGCCTTCCATTGGTTAGATGGGATCTACCCACATTATGAAGGGTAAACTACTTAGTCACCGGACTATAAATGTTGATCACATCTACAAACACCTTCACAGAAACATCTAGAGTAGCGTTTCGCCAAATAACTGGGCACCATAGCCAAGCCACGTTGAAACATAAAATTAACCGTCATAGCACCCTTGTCAAAAATCAGTTGGCCACAAATATAAAGTTTATTTCTAAATCCCCCATTCAATTTTACTGATCTTTCTAAAGGTCTATCCTTATGCCAGTATCACAATGCCTTTAGAGTAAGCTTTAAAATCAAGGTGTGACTCTTTCAGGTTTTGTTGGGTTTGAGATTATTTTGGTTATTTGTAGTCTCTTGCAATTCATATCAATTTTAGGATCAGTTTTTCTGAAGAAAAAGTGGTTAAAATTTTGGTAGCTGTTGTTTAAATCTGTAGGTCAATCTGGGGAGTATTGCCATCTCAATTGTAAACTTCCAATCCATGCACATAAAATGTCTTTCCATTTATGTAGATCTTCCTAAATGTCTTAAGCCATGTTTTGGGGCACCTGGGTGGATCAGTTGGTTGAGCGTCTGGCTTTGACTCAGGTCATGACCTCGCAGTTTGTGGGTTCAAGCCCCGCCATCGGCCTCTGTGCTGACAGCTAGCTCAGAGCCTAGAGCCTACTTCGGATTCTGTGTCTCCCCTGCTCACGCTGTCTCTCTCTCAAAAATAAATAAAACATTACAAAAAATTGAAAAAAAAATTTCATAAGCCATGTTTCATAATTTTCAGTGTACAAGTCATGTTTGTTAAATTTGTTCTGAGTATATTATTATTTTTTGATGCTATCATAAATGAGATTTTCTTAATTTCATTTTTTGATTGTTCATGGCTAGTGTATGGTACATGATTTTTGTGTATTGGCCTTATATCCTGCAACCTTGCTGAATGCATTTATTTTTCTAATAACATTTTTGTGGATTCATCAGGATTATCTCTATATAAGTTCATGCCAGCTGTGACACTCCACTACAATGCTGAATAGAAATGGTGAAAATGAGCATTCTTGTCTTTTTCTTGATCTCAGGAAAAAAGCATTCAGTTTTCTCCCAGTAAGTATGCTATTAGCTGTAGGTTTTTCATAAATAGCAATCAGTTTGAGGAAGTTTCTTTCTATTCCTAGTTTGTTGAGTGTTTTTATCATGAAACGGTGTTGGATTTTGGCAAATACTTGTTCTGCATCAATTGAGATGATTATGTGGTCTTAATACTTTATTGGATTAATATAGTGTATTACATTGATCGATTATTTTATGTTATACCAATTTTGCATTCTTAGGATAAATCCCACTTAGTCATGATATATAATCCTTTTCATATGTTGCTGAATTCAGTTTGCTAGGATTTTGTTGAGAAGTTTTGCATCAATATTTATATTGGTAGGCATTTTCCTTCTGATATCTTTGGTTTTGGTATCAAGATAAAATTGGCACTCTGCTCCTAGTTCATGGAAGAGCTTAGAAAGGACAGGTTTAATTCTTCTTTAAATTTTGGTAGAATTCACCAATAAGTCCATATCTTTTCCTAGAATTTTGTGAGAAAATTTTTTATTACTAATTCAATCTCTTTAATTGCTATATACACGTTTATGCAGATTTTCTATTTCTTTTTGAATTCATTTTGGTCATTGTGACTCTAGGATTTTCTACTGAATCCAGGTTATCTAATTTGTCAGCATACAATTGTTCATAGTTTTTCCTTTTAATTCTTTTTATTCCTGAAAGTTTGGTAGTGATGGTCTCTCTTTTATTTTTAATTTTAGTAATTTGAGTCTTCTTTTTTTCTGGGTGTAGTCAGAGATTTCTCAATTTTGTTGATCTTTTCAAACAACATTTTTCCCCCTCTTTTCATTTTTTAATTCTCAATTTCCCTTATATCCTTTCTTGTTTTTATTGTCTCTTCTGCTTGCTTTGGGTTTAGTTTGCTCTTTCTCTGGTTTCTAAGAAACTAGGCGAGACTATTGATTTGAGCTGTCTTTTTTTTAATCAAAGATGTTACAACTCTGAAATTTCCCAAGAGCACTACTCTCACTGCATCTGATAAGTTTTGGTCTCTTGTGTTTTCGTTTTCATTCATCTCAGAGTATTTCCTAATTTTTCCTGTGATTTCTTCTTCAACCCATTTGTTATTTAGAAGGATGTTGGCTAATTCCCACTTATTTGTGAGTTTCTCAAATTTCCTTCTGTTCTTGATTTCTAATTTCATTTTACTGAGAACAGAGAACATATTTTATATGATTTGAGTCTTTTGAAACCTACTGAGATTTGTTTTATGGCCCAGAATATGATCTATTCTGGAGAATGTTTCCTGTGCACTTGAGAAGAATGTGTATTCTGTGGATGGAGGGTCCTACAGATGTCCGTTGGGTTTAGAAGGTGTATGTTCTTCATGTCTTCTATTTGTTGTTTATCTTCTGTCTCGTGGTCCTAGCCATTATTAAGAACGCAGATAGAAGTCTCCAACTATTTTGTTGAACTTCCCTTCAATTCTGTCAAGTTTTGCTTCATGTATTTTGGGGCTCTGTTGACGGATACATGCGTTTATAATTGTTGTATCTCCCTGATTGATTGACCCTTTTATCATAATAAAATATCCTTCCTAGTCTCTGATAATTTTATTTTTAAATCTAGTTTGTCTGATATCAGTATAGCGATTTTGACTCTCTTTTGGATACTGATCGCATGGTATATCTTTTTCCATCCTTTCATTTTCAACCTATTTGTGTTCAAGGAAAAAAATGCTTAAAACTAAATTCTTCGGCTAAGTGTATTTTTATTTCAGGTGTTAAATGGCAGCAAATTGTGGCTTTTAAAATCCATTCACATTTAAATGAAAATCAACATAAAAAAATAAAAGGTATTCTTCCTTCCTCCAGCTCTTAATTAGTTCTTGACTTAATTATAAGGATTTATTCTAGAGGATCAAATCTGGCTTACTTACATTCTAAATGTTCCCAAATCTGTTTAATGTCAAACCAGCAGGGAAAGGAAATTCCTAAGCAAGGAACATTGCTGAGGATGTACTGTACCATGTCTCCAAATCCCTAAGAATCAAGTCAGAGAACTGGAAGCAACGGAAAGCACTGTAAGGTAACTGATTTTCACTCTGTGACGAGTTTTTCCTAAATATAAACGAACAGATTATGTAGGACACTTGTATATAGCTAGTTGGTTATTTTGCTCCTGAACAAAGCACTGTTCAATAGAAATATCATGTGAACCATAAATGATAGTCAGATTTGTAATTTTTTTTAATGTTTATTTGAGAGAGAGAAAGAGCGAGAGAGTGCATGCAAGAGGAGGAGGGGCAGAGAAAGGAAGAGACAAAATCCCAAGCAGTCTCCAGACTGTGAGCCCCCCCCAACCCCGAGTGGGGCTCAAACTCATGAACCCTGAGATCATGACCTGAGCTGAAATCAAGAGTTGGACACATAACCAACTTAAGCCAGTCAGGTGCCCCCACATATGTAATTTTAAAGTTTCTAGTAAATCATATTTTAAAAAGTAAAAAGAGGAAAAATTGTTAATATAGTTAATTATCATTTATTAATAAGTATAAATTAACATATTTCTTTAACCCAACGTTACCATTTCTACATGTGACCAACATAAAATTGTTATTCTTCATTTTCTACTAAGTCTCTGAAATTTAGCCTGCACCTTACACTGAAAGCACACCTAATTTCTAACTAGCCACATTTCAAGTGACCGATAGCCACAATGGCTAATGACTACCACTCTGGACAGAGAACTGTAGCGTTTAAAGCTGAAAATGACCTTAAAATGCTCTATGATGATCATGACCTGAGCCAAAGTCAGACGCCTCACCGACTGAACCACCCAGGTGCCACGTAAAAATTTTTTTTCTTAACATGCATTGCTATAACATGACTGCTTGTATAATAAGAGTATGAAAATGCAGTAACTTAACAAGTAGATGTGCAATCCGAATGAACAAATCTTGGAGGTTTTGATCTGCATCAGTAATGACAGCTAACTTTATTAATCATTTCCTCTGTGCCAGCACTGTGCCAGGTATTTTAACACATGGAGGAAGGTACGTCTGTTATTTCCATTTCATAGAATAGGAAACTGGGGCTGAGAAAGGTTAATTAACCTGGGTAAGATCACAGCACGGAAGTTGTAAAGTCGCTATTTGGACTCCCACTGTGGCTGGGTCTTGGGGCCTGCGCTCCTGGCCTCCAAACTCTACACCTCCTTAAAATGTACCCAACCACCTGGAGACATTCAGTGAATTTCATATATAAAACTATGAGGGAGAGAGAAAGAGAGAGAGAGAGAGAAGAAAAGAAACTAATCGAATCCAAACTTCCCCTGCCTGTGTTCACTTCTACAATTTGCTGACTAGAGTGCGTAGTGCGCTTAGGGCATAGGAAGGTTTCGCTTGCCCCCGGCTGGCATGCCCTGACTAACAGACTGCCTCGGACAGGGGCGTAAAAGTCTTGATAAAAAGCAGCTGAAGAAATGGAAACAGTTCAGCATTTTCTTTTCAGCAGACAACTTTCCTCAACAGTTCTCATCTTTTCTGCTGGCTCTTACCTAAGCAACAAATAGCATCAATATTAGAAAGCATTAGAAATTTTATTTATCAGCCAAATGCCTGTTAACTATACTTAATCCATCAACATACCATTTAAATCTCCATAATTGGGAGGGAGACTAGTAGAAGATATGCAAACACATTTTATACATAACAAATGCGAGACGCACATCTATATCACATGTAGCTTTAATAATAATTACGTGTCTACGGTCTATTTCTTATTTAACTCTAGAATCCATTTAACCAATAACAGCTAACAGCTATTGAGGGCTGTGGTGTCTGCAGACATCATGCTATGTGCATTTACAAATATTATCCTAATTTCTACAACACCCTATTACAGAAGTATTATTCCCCTTTTACAGATGAGGAAACAAAGACAACTTTTTACATCGTACCATGTTAACTATTAGTACAAACACCTGTAAATAATACCATCACCTTACATCTGTGTACAGTTATAGATTATAATACTTTCCATTTCTATTATTTAAACTGACCCTCAAAATATAGAGAGAGCACACGTGCTTAAAACTCCCAGGACAGGTAATTGAGGTTCTATTGGAGTCCTGGGGCAGCTTTTAAAAATTTACAGATTGTTCATTTGGGAGAATCTTATTTTATTTACATTCAGCACCCAATAAACCAGAAATGACAGACAAGACCAAATTCTACCCCAGCTGAAAGAAGCTTTCACAGAGATTTTATAAGCCTAACTTCTCCAGACACTCCCATCAATGCAAAACCCATAAAATCAAGAGCAGTACCCGAGGAAGAGTCTTATGCTCTACTGTTAAAGAGTCTTGGCCTCCTGTATCATTATAAAGAGGGCATGGCCAGGCTGTGCAGTACCTTCTGACAAACATCAAGAATCCTAAATTCCCGGGGCACCTGGGTGGCTCAGTCGGTTGAGCGTCCAACTTCAGCTCAGGTCATGATCTCGCAGTTCGTGGTTTAAGCCCTGCGACGGGCTCTGTGCTGACAGCTCAGCGCTCAGAGCCTGCAGCCTGCTTCGGATTCTGTGTCCCTCTCTCTCTGCCCCTCCCCTGCTCATGCTCTGTCTCTCTCTGCCTCTCAAAAATCAATAAATGTTTAAAAAAAAGTTAAAAAAAAAAAGAATCCTAAATTCCCTAGATTTCAAGTCTCAGTTGAGAGAAACTTCCGGTCTTCCGTTTACCCAACCTCACCCTTTCACATAAGGAGTTGTAAATGCTCTTGGCAAACATGCCTCCAGAACTTAATGGAGGTAGTAGGATCAGGTCTAATAAGCTGAAGCGAAAGGCATCAGGAGTTGGCTGTTCACAGTTAACTGACCTACAGTGATGGCAGCTAATCGGGAATGAGGAAGACTTCTTTCTACTCCTCCATTTCATTTCCAATTATACTTTATTGTCAGAACTTCTGTGATTCATAATATCATACCTTAACAGCCATTATTATTCCATTGTATAGATGAGAAATTGAGGCTTAAAGACATTAAGTGCTCATTCAAGTTCACATAAGGAAGAGACTAAAGACCCCAGTCCACTCAACTCAGGTTCAAGGTTCTTTACCTTCTACCATCTCATCTCCTTGGGAAATAAACCTATATTCTTATAGACTGTCATTATATAAGATCTGAGCTATATTCTTACGGGGAGATTATGTTCATTAAACAAACAGGACTCCCTCCATGGGAAATAGGTTTCTAAGTGCAATATATTCCCTGAAGGCTTAGCATTACAAACTCTCTAAACTGTCAAGCCTGCTGCTGAAAATGCAATCCCCTCTTAGGAGGTTTGCTGGACACAAACTGGTCTCGGTGGTCAGGGTGGCTAATATCCACCCCAAGGAATTTCTCCTATTTGGGGATCTCTTTTTTCGTTACCCTTAAAAATCTCTTTCCTTCTTAGAATATTAAACTAAGGCTGGGCTGACATTTCATTTTGTAGCAATTGATGTCACGACTAACACTAACTTGTTTTATTTGTAGCCTGAATACATTTGTGCTTTGCCTCACCAGAAAAACAAGCTCTCTGGAACACATGGGAAGCTCAGTCGGTTGAGCATCCAACTCTTGTTTTCCACTCTGGTCATGATCTCTCTCTCCTTCTCTCTTTGCCCCTCCTCAGCACACGCACTCTCTCTCTCTCCCCCTCCCTCTCCCTCTGCCCCTCTCCCCTGATCACTCTCATATTCTCTCTCTCAAAAAATTAAAAATAAAAAAAAAACAAGCTCCCTATCTTGACAAATCTGTAGACATACGTTGCCATTTCTATTATTTAATAATTATTAAACAAATGTATGTCATCTACAGAGTCATTGCCAATAAAAATCATACCACAGCAAGTGTTAAAAAGTAACTGGAGATCAGGCCTTACCCTAAGCAAGCCTCTAGGCAATGCATCTTATTTACTGGTAACATAGTCATAAAATGGGTTGGGTAAGTAATTCCCAAAATCTTAATAACCTTGGGTGAGGAAAAAGCCTCCCAGAATCCAGACATGACCACTGCTGCAATACATGTGTACATAACAAGCAAAACAAAAAACAAAAACCTACCCCAAATTAATGTGCATGATGTTCCATCTTTAAAGAAATAATGTGTCATAAAACAACAAATTGTCACATCTAAGAAGCATCAATTCTTCAAAGATAGGCCTGCAGACCTCTTGTAGAGAACTCTTACCACTATCACAGCTAAAACTTTCTAAGGGAGTTTTTTTTTTTTTTTCCTTCTCCACAAATCAGAATCCTTTAAAAGATCTTGGCTGGCAATCACAATGGGATAGCGATCCCAGGGCTTTGGCACACAGATGCTGGACCCAGTGGCTCGGATTCTAATGCACAGCCAAGGTTTAAAATCATTCACTTTAAAGCAAATGTTTTAAGTGGACTTCCAGAGAGCAGGACTTTAGAGTAATCAACAGGAAATTAAATTCCCTACGGGCTGCCAAAAGTGGAGTACTCTGCTTCTCACCCAAGGAGGGTGGAACCTCCTCCCTACCAGTGTCCTTTTGAAGCAGAGATGAATTTTTATTTTCCCCACTGTCACCTTTAGGCCAAAGCATTGGACACAGTAGGGGCTCAGCAGAAGCGCCCCTTGATTTGAACACCGCTCTCTCCCATTTTGGCAGCTCCAGGAGCGAAGGAAGATTGGTTGTATTGTTTATGCAATTGAAATCAGGTCTCTGGGTGCCCCTCAGTACCGGTAGGAATCATTAAGCATTTAGATCAGATGTCCTACAAACCAGGATTGCCTTAGGGAAGGGTGATCTGTCTCAGCGTCTCCCAATCCTTTAAGAAAAAGAACGGGACCCCAAAATAAGGAATTCAAGGAAAAAGTCTCGGATCCTGGGTGGGGAGGGCACGGGGGCATGTGAGCAACGTGCACAACTCAGGCCGACCCTGGGCTGAGGAAGGCAGGGGAGGGAGAGCCCAGGGGCTGAGTAACACCCCTCCCGGACAAGCCGAAGGTGTGAGTCACTGGTGAGCACGGCGGGAGGAAGGGGTGGCCTGAGTCATAGCCCCGGGGGATGTCGGAGGGTCTGACAGATAGAGGACTCTGTGAACCCGGGGGTGGAATTAAGGGGGAAGTGGGTTTCATAGGAGTTCCTCCCTTGCGGGGGGTGGGGGCTTTGGGTCCCAGAGACTGAGGGGACTGCAGTCGGGGGGCGCTCCGCGGGCCGCAGGGAGAGGCTGGCGGGCGGCAGCCTAGGAGGCCGGCCAGCCCGCGGCGCCGAAATCTCCCGCGCTCAGGAGCTGGCCCCACCTCCCCAGCCTGACCTCACGCCCCTCGGCGCGGCGCGGCCCGCCCCGCCAGCCAGCCCCTCCCTCCCGCCATCCTCCCGACGTCACACCGGGTCCCAGCTGGCCGACAGAGTCCCCGCCCTACCTCGCCCGCGACCAAGCCGGGCAGCCCGCCGCGAGTCGCCAGTGACGGCACTGCAGGGTGCGTGGCCAATCGGCGCGGCCCCGGAGGAGGCGGCCTCGGCCCCGCCTCCTGCGCCCAGAGCCAATGAGGCGCCGGAGCTGGGGGCCGCGACGGGGTTAAGGGTCACGAGTCCCCGCCCCATCCTCCCCTTTCCCCTTTGCCCCGCCCTTTCCCGCCCGGCCGCCCACCCCCCCATCCCCGCGCCCCAGCCCCGCGCCGCGGCTGGTGCAGGTCCCCGCGCTGGGCCCGCCCCCGCCCCTCCCGCCGGCCCGCCAGCGCGCCTCACGCCTCCCGTCTCCCCTCCCTCCTTCTCTCTCACACGCCTAGCGCAATGGCGGCGGCCGCGGCGGAGCAGCAACAGTTCTACCTGCTCCTGGGAAACCTGCTCAGCCCCGACAATGTGGTCCGGAAACAGGCAGAGGTAACCGAGCTCGTCGCCCCTGCCCCCGCGCCCCGGCCGGCTCGCCGGCCTGCCCCCGCCGCCGCCCCGCCGGGCCTGGGCCGCTCAGCCGTGGCGGCGCAGGCCGGGCCGGGCGGCGGCCGCGTAGCCCACGTGTGAGGCGGCCCGCGGCTCCGGCCGTGCCCCCGGGCCCTTCCGGCCCTTGTCGCCGCGGCGCCCGGAGGCAGTTACCTCCCCGCCACCCCTCGCACACACGTGCGGCCACTCCTGACACGCTGCCCCCGCCGAGACGGGGACGCCGGGCGGCGGGGAGGGATGGGGGGTGTGGGGCGGGCCACGGGGCCTCCCCTCGCCCTTTTCCCGCTTTCTCCCAGTGGGAGCCTTCCCTGCCGTTCGAACCTCAGTCTCCATCCAGCCTCGCCCTCCTGGTCCCCCAGACCCTGCCCGTCACCTCTGCCTCTCTCCTGTCCCTTCATTCTTCGCTACCGCCTTCCCCTCCTTCCCCCAGCCCCTCCTTCTGAAATGTGTGTCTAGCCCTCTTGCCTTTCCACTAACTCCATTTAGTCCTCTTTCTCTGGTCTGGCTCCTGACATCGGAAGCAGGACTCCCCTCCTCTCCCCCCCCCCCCCCCCCCCCCCCCCTCCCGCCACGGTTTTGTAAAGTTGCCTTTAGGGTTTCTTGCGAAGTCGCTTCCACCTTAACTTTATTCTCGTTTGGAGAAATTTTCTTTGATCTCTAGGGATTTGTGGTCTCATCACTGCGCTGTCCTGGGACTTGTGTTGTTTAAGTGGGCCAGTGCCACCGTATGTTTAAGTCTTTAATTTCATTAAATCTAACCTGTCTCTCTCTCTCTCTTTACCGCTTCTGACTTGTGGCCTCCAAAATGTGGAGCTGTGGATCTGTTTTTCCAGGGACAGTATTTCCCATGTGTCTGCAAGTTCCTTTACCAAGTAGCAGTAAGACACACTTGGATTCGAAAACTGCTGTTAGCGCTGTCAGTGTTGAGACCACAGTACACTCGTGAGACCCTGTAAGGGAAGGGCAGAAACTTCCAGTGTCTTCCAAGTGCATTGTAAGAACCTGTCTTCACACTTGATGAATTTGTGGAGTTCTCTGCCACCATGTGACTGAAGATTTTTAGAAGATTCAGCCAGATATTTTTAGGGAGCAAAATTGATTTTACAGTGTAGCTACAAAACTGGGGGGACAAGTCCTCTTGGACCGTGGGTTTTATAGCTGTCTTTAGAATCACAATGTTGTTCATACTTTGAATGGATGAGGGTGTGCTGGTTACACTTAGTGGTTTTATAATGTTGGCAGTAAATAACCCTGGAAGTTCAGTCTGTGTGACTGCACTTTAAACAACTATTTAGTGATTTTGGCTTCATGTCTTATACATGTGATGTGTGTTCAGGGTAAACATTTAAACGGTGCAAATAGTTTTCTACCCCACTCCCCAAAGATAACCACTTTTAAGGGTCTTGTGAGTCATCCCTGAAAGTTTCTTCGTTAAGTATAAATATACATTCATTTTTACATGAGTAATACACATACACATGTAATTCACATGTTGTGAACCTGGATTTTTCACTCAATATGTATTTCACATCGCCACGTAGGAGGTTTTGTTAAAACCGCTATGTAGTAGTCCATCCCATGGAGCTGTGCCATTCATTCAGCCAGCCCCCCTGTGAGCGGACGTTAAGGTTTCTAGTGTCTTTAGAAATAAGAGTACATGCATACTTATCTTTTCAGACTTTGCCAGGCTTACTTGGGACACTTAAAAGTAGTATTTGTCCTTGGAAGTAAAGTGCATGTATCACTTACATCAATTTGCACTCCTACCAGTGGGATGTGATAATGCCTGTGAAAACATTTTAATGCATTCTGCTAACTCTGGGGGTAATTTTTCACCAAAACAAGTTCTTAATCCCAACCCATAATAGAAATTGCCATGTGTTACAAAGCAGAACGGCATTGTAATTAGTAAGCTAGTTTAATTCTCCCTCTTCCCTCCAGTTGCTTAAGTCTCTATTGTCAAGCCTAGTGGGGAATCTCTCATCTATTGAACTAAATACCAGTGTCTGGTTCAGCTTGAATTCCATTTGGTGCCTGGTGTAAATCTTTTATCACTTCCATCACTTTGGGGATAGTTAGCAGCATTCAGCACATTTTTCATAAAGAACAATTGGAAAGTATAGTGAACAACACAGAGGTTAGGGACACCAGCTCCCACCCCTCTAACACCTCCAGAATGTAACTACTAATCGCCTCCTGTTGACTGAAAGCCTTACTGATCACATAAACAGCTAGTTAGCAGGTATTTTGTACATGTGTTATATACTGTATTTTTACAACAAACTAAGGAAAGAAAATGTTATTCAGGAAATCATACAGTGAAAAGATACAGTACTCTACTGTATTTATCCCCCTCAAAAAGAAATCCACTTATAGGTGGGCCTGCACAGTTCAAACCCATGTTCAGGGTTCAGCTGCACTGTTAGTCTTTTTATTCCTAGTGAAAACAATCAGATAGTACATTTTTACTTTCTTTGTATATCCCAGGAATATATTAATGTGTGAAGTGAGTAGTATAAAACAACATTCTTAATTTGACACCAAAAAAGGTAAACGTTAAGGGGACGTTTCCTGATGCCACATTACACAAAACTTGACTGGAAAATAGAGCTTAAGAAAGCAAAATATTAGTTGAAAAAATAAATAGCTGTGCATAATGATACTTTAATGCCCCTCTTTTTGCCTTATGAGATGAGCTGTTTATAAGTAATCAAACCAAATTAAATTGAGTATTACGGTCTGATATGGCAAATAATTTTTTTTTAAGTCTTTAAAGAATTGGCAAAAGCTAGGTTAATATCTTTGTAATTTACTCAGTCAAAATAAAAATACTTAGGTGATACAAATACCGAACTGTTGACTAAGGTAACTTGTTCTTAGTCAAAAAGAAATGAAGTACAGTAAAAGATTCATTATAATATATTGTTGAAATCATTGAAAGTCGTCAAACATTTTTAAAGTTTTTAAAATTTCCATTGTATAAACCATTTGGTAGGCTTTATATTATATTTCTGTTAAATCTTCAAGGGTTTTTCTCTTTAACTTCACAAAAATGTTCCTGGTGCTTGAAGAAATGATTTAAATGCCTCTACATCTAAAAATACATGATTAACGTGAATAAGCAATTTGAATAAATAGTTGACACGTAGTACAAAGTTGAATGTGCATGGCGTTCATGACTTGACATTTTTATGTGACACAAGCTTAAGTATTTTATTAATCATATGCTTGGGTTTTATATTCTTAATTTGTCCATTGACTTTATTCTTCCTTGATTCTAATAAAGAACTTCATTAATGAGATTTGGATTGGAGGAGGGTAACTTATTGGAAAATTTACCTGATTTTTGAGGAACCAGTCTGTTTACTAGGTGTAAGTTGTTGTGCGAGGTAAAACTTGCCCCCTCTTTTCATATGCAAGGTAGGCTTGCCATAAATATTTATGGAATGAATGAAATGAGTATTTATTAGCATTTTTCCTTTGTATGGGCAGGAAAGCCGAGCGGTGAAATACTTTGCATTGTGTGTTTGTGCATGGTTTAATCCGGTGGAGTTGAAATTCTGTTTGCCAGGACACTGGCAACAAACAGTCATTGAACCTGCCTGGCCTAGTGCTAGGAATATTCTTTGAAAGATTGTTTATATAGTCTTTATATAGATACTTTTTATATTTGGTGCACTCTGTGCTGGGAAAGCAAGGAGGAAGAGATACCATCCCTGTCTTGGTGGAACTCGGTCTGTTTAGGCTAATAACTTGCTTTTAAGGTTGTGTTCTTTTTGCCAAACTATTATCCTTGACCAATGTTTTGGTGTAAATGTAATACTATATCTGGATTGCCACAGTGGAACATAACAAACGGGAGAACCCTCTCTCAGGAGTCAGATGTCACTCATACCAAACTCTCCGTCTCCATTGACTTCTAATTCCTTATGGAATAGAGTTCAGTATTCGACTCAGTATTCATAAGTCTCTACTGGCATTAGCACAGTGTAACTGTCACACTAATAGTCCCAGCTGGGCAAGGTTTTCCGAGAGTGATATCCTAGTGAAGAGTATTTTTTCTGAAACTTGATTTAGGCCACTGGAAATTTAAGTGTTAAACATTTATGGCAGATACAGTGCATCGGGGGTAGGCTAGGTACAAAGAATAAAAAGGCATTTTTATTCTGCAGTGAGAGACTGTTTAAATGGAAAGGCTACCCCGGTCTCAGCTGCATTCATAAAGATTAAGTGAGAAACCTCAAGGTACATTTCCATTTTTGCAATCATCTTATGAATATCTCTACATAAATTACCTCATTTCTGTATACATAAATTCAGACCATCTTTCCTCAGCTGTGAACGCTAGTCACAGTTTTCAGCATTGTTGTGTTCTTCTGTGCTTACGTGCTTGAGAGGAACTTGAGTTTATCAGAGGATTTAAAATTCTCCTTTCCCCCAGATGTGTTTTTCGCATTGAGATATGTTTGAGAAGTTTGAAAACTGTGCAGCGCTGCATAAACAGAACTGGTTGGTCGGTGGAGTCAGACCCCAGGAGAGAAACCCAGAAAGAACATTCAGTGCCAGGGAGATTTTGAATACAGTTGGCCTCGGAAAACCAAGAGTTCTTTTTACCATTTATTGTATGTGACCTTGGGCAGGTGATTTAACTTTGGAGCCTTTATTTCTGTGTCAGTCAATATCTTAAGGATGCTACAGAGCACTTAATGGAAATTACAAGGTAAATGTGCATTCGGGGAGACCCTATTTTCCCTCCCTCCTCCTTGTCATTTCTGTCCTGAAGAACCAGGTAGGTTTTAGGGGTAGCAGCTATTAGAGAGCAGTCAAGGTAAAAGTCTTTGGGAAAACAATTCCAAGTATACTTCAAATAATTTTTTTCCCACAATAAAAGACTGCTATTGTCATAGAATTCTTTAGTTTTATTTCTTTAATGTTTATTTTTGAAAGAGAGAGAGCATGTTTTAATGTTTATTTTTGAGAGGGAGAGAGACAGAATCCAAAGCAGGCTCCAGGCTCTGAGTTGTCAGCACAGAGCCCCACATGGGGCCTGAACTCATGAACCTTGGGATCATGACCTGAGCCAAAGTTGAACGCTTAACCAACTGAGTCACCCAGAAACCCCTGTTATAGAATTCTTATACATGCACATGAATCTGTACTTCTCTTTAGCTTACTTTTGTAGACAAGATGTGTTTAGATCTTGTATTTTGATCTCTGACAATCTGTCTTTTAATGGATGTCATCTTTTTATTGTTAACCAGTTTGCTCTCATTTTACATTATTCATGGGGAGAGAAAGAAGTGCAAAGTAGAGTCACAAAACTATATTTCTAACTTATTAAAACAATATTAAGGAAATATATTAAGTCTCCTGACCAAATTTCTCCTGGCCGTATTCATTTATTCATGTATATGATATGGTTTTAGTATAATCCCTTGCTTGAAAGAAGAATTTGAATACTTTCTTTCCCTTGCTTGGATTTACTTCATCTGAGATATGTTTCTAGTAGTTTGTAAGTAGTGGTAACATAAACCAATTCTACGTCATCTGATCTAGAAAATGTTGACAAGATGAGTAGTTTTCCATGATGTAAAGGGATACTGGGTAAGCACTTACTTTACAGCATGGTGGTTCAGGTCACATTTAAGAAATTTTTGGCCCTCATAGGCCTTAAGTTTTTTTATTCAGGGAAGCGAAAGTTGGAGAAGTATGCACTTAAATTAGAAAAATTTAAGAGCGGGGCGCCTGGGTGGCTCCCAACGGTTAAACCTTTGACTTTGGCTCAGGTCAGATCTCCTGTTCGTGGGTTCGAGCCCCCGCGTCAGGCTCTGTGCTGACAGCTAGCTCAGAGCCTGGAGCCTGCTTCTGGTTCTCTGTCTCCTTCTTTCTCTGGCCCTCCCCCCCCTCATGCTCTGTCTCTCTCTGTATCAAAAATAAATAAAACATTAAAAAAAGGAAAAGAAAGAAAGAATAATCTAAGAGCTAAATGTAGAAAGGAGCTTGACAGTCACTCCCTGGACATCCTCTCTTTCATTACCAGGAGGAAATTTTAACACTAGACCTAGATGACATGACTTCTCATGCACAGACCTTTCCCAGTCTTCATTTCTTTTCCCTCGTGTGCTCGTGATGTTTTTGAACACCTTCTAACCTTTAATGTTCTTTTTCTTGAAGGAAACCTATGAGAATATCCCAGGCCAGTCAAAGATCACATTCCTCTTACAAGCCATCAGAAATACAACAGCTGCTGAAGAGGTACTCTTTTAATATCTGAGAATATGACATTCTTAAAAAACAAGTTGGGTATGAGATGGTGGTCCATGTGGGTAATGAGAACGGGTGTTTACTGCATAGATGTTATCAGAACTTTGAACTTACATTTACTAAAAGCTACTTTGCAGTTACATTTTTTTAAGTACTTGTATTAGATAATTTCTCTTTTCCATGTCAGATGATGTGTTCAGGATATATAAGTTAATGGTTTTTAAATAATTACATAAAAACTTAATAAATTTAAGTGATTTCTGTAGCTGTAAAAAATTTTTTCTTCCTTGAAACTATCCCAAAGGAGGAAATTTAATTCATTCATTGTTTTTCTATGTTGCCAGATGTTTCTGAAAAACTACGTTTTGTCTGTCTTTAAAATTCTTATGCTTATAATCATCTCTAGGTGGTGAGTAAGATGTGGAAAGATGTTTAGGAAAAAGAGGTACTTGGTTAAGTCCTTTATAAACTGATTTTTAGCAGATGACCTGGTGATTGTACCAAATTCAAATGTGTTTTTCTTAACTGGTTTTCTATGCATTAGCAGCTGATTTTTTTTCTTCCCAAAAGTAATATCCTTAACATATGTTAAATATTAAGTGAATATTTTCTTTATTTCAGAAAAGGTGTCAAAATATCCAAGTCTAGAAAACGAATCCCACCTATGAAACGTGGAATTTAGAATGTGTAAAGTGAGGGGCGCATAGCTGGCTGGCTTGGTTGATGGAGCATACAACTCTTGATCTCAGGATCAGGAGTTTGAGCCCCATGTTGGGAATAAAGATTACTTTAAAAAATAAAAAAGTGACAATTTGTAAAGTGAGACTTTTTGCTAATATTAAAACATGATGGAAATGAAGTCACACTAAACTTCTACATACTATTATACCTGCCTTCCTGTAGTCAGTCGGTTTAAGTTGCCAATTTAATGTTCTGTGGTATTACTTAGAACAGTATGAAAGTGCCCCAGTTTTTAAAAATAGATGACAAAAGGTGCTTCTTCACCTTTGTAATATATCCTTTAATTCAAAATGAATGTTTAAATATGAAGAATAAACAAAGTAACAAATCTCTAGAAACAATTGGCTATTTTAATTCTTGAAAATTGAATCAGTGGGGCGCCTGGGTGGCTCAGTCAATTAAGCGTCCGGCTTCGGCTCAGGTCATAATCTCACGGTTTGTGGGTTCGAGCCCCACACTGGGCTCTGTGCTGACACCTAGCTCAGAGCCTGGAGCCTGCTTTGGATTCTATACCTCTCTCTCTCTCTGACTCTCCCCTGATAGTGCTGTCTCTGTCTCTCAATAAATTAAAAACATGTAAAAAAAAAAAAAAAGAAAATTGAATCAAGTTAATTATGAAACATATTTTAAAGCCAAGAACAAATAATACTAAAACTATCAAATTTTACTTTAAAAAATTTTTTTTAATGTTTTATTTATTTTTGATATAGAGACAGAGCATGAGAGGGGGAGGAGCGGAGAGAGAGGAGACACAGAATCTGAAGCAGGCTCCAGGCTCTGAGCTAACTGTCAGCACAGAGCCCGACGCGGGGTTTGAACCCATGAACGTGAGATCTGACCTGAGCCGAAGTCGGAGGCTTAACCGACTGAGCCACCCAAGTGCCCCCAAATTTTACTTTTAAAAACCTATATTGAACCCATTTTAAATCTTGAATTAGATGATGATTATGAACTAACCTCAGAGTCTTCATTATGGCTTCATAGTTTTCAGTGTATGTGTGAGAACCGCACAAATTTTAAGCACTTTTACAGGGATTTTAGCCATTTTGAATCCTTTCTAGAGCATTGAAATTTCTTTAAAAGTTTGCTCTTTGCCAAAATTCAAATAAAAAGATTTAGGGGTACCTGGGTGGCTCAGTTAAGAATCAAACTTGGGCTCAGGTCTTGATCTTGCAGTATGTGGGTTTGAGCCCCACATCGGGCTCTGTGCCAACAGCTCGGAACCTGGAACCTGCTTCCGATTCTGTGTCTCCCTCGCTCTTTGCCCCTCCCTTGCTTGTACTCTGTCTCTCTTTCAAAAATAAACATAAAAAAATTTTTTTAATAAAAAAGGATTCAGTGAAAAGTAATTTGAGAGAGAAATTGGCACCTTTTATTTATATAGGTTAACTTTTTTTTTGGTGGTCATAGTCCCAAAGTAATTATAGTGATCGTGAGTAGCTGCAGCCCACGAAAAATTGGGTTTAATAATTTTAATGGCTTATTGATTTAGTGTGATAAAATTTTAGAATGGTATTTGTCTTGACTCATGATAATCTAAAGGAATATTATATAAAAAATGCCAAACTTAAATATATTCTACAGATTTTTAAATGGGAGAAGAATGTACACATTGAGATTGATTAGCACTTTTAGGCATTAGAACTTGTGACATTTGTCTGCTTGAATAAAGCATAAAGAATAATGGATTTGATAACATGTTATCTAAGGTTAATGAAAGGGTTCTGATACAGGGAGATAAGGCCCGGCTGGGGTAAGATTAGGTACACTGGAATCAGAAATAGGAAAAGAGCATTCTAGAGTTTGCAGTTTGTGTTAATATTTTTCTTCAAAAAAATGTATTAAAAATAGCAAAGATAAATTTATCATTGCTAAGATGTATTTTTTACTTGTGATCTCATGAGTTCAGGACTTTTCTTTAGCTATTAACAAAAAGCTTTTGGGTAGCATTTCTATACAGTAGACTAATGTGATTAGAGTTTTATTTATTTTATCTTTTTTAAAAAGAATCTAATAAAGTATTTTTGAAATGAATTATAAAAGTAGAATAGTAAAATGCACCAATGGTGGAGTGGAAGACACCGAGTTATTGATCATGTTCTCCATTTGTAGGCTAGACAGATGGCTGCCGTCCTCCTAAGACGTCTGTTGTCCTCTGCGTTTGACGAAGTCTATCCAACTCTTCCTTCTGATGTTCAGACCGCCATCAAGAGTGAACTACTGATGATTATACAAATGGAAACCCAGTCTAGCATGAGGAAAAAAATCTGTGATATTGCTGCAGAGCTGGCCAGGAATTTAATAGGTGTGTGTGCAAATACATTCATTATTGTGTTACAGAAGAAAATGAGTATATTCTTCCTTTTTTTTTCTTAGTGGAGTCTTTTTTAAAATTTTAAAAGAATGTTTATATATTTATTTTTGAGAGAGAGAGTTGGGGAGGAGCAGAGAGAGGAAGACAGAGTCCGAAGCAGGTTCCGCTCTGCCAGCGCAGGGTCTGAACCCACAAACTGTGAGATTAATACCTAAGTGTCAAGAGTCGGACACTTGACTGAGCCACCTAGCCCCCCCAGGTGGAGTCTTTTTAAAGGAAGAATCATAGGTACCTGAGTACCATTTATTCTGTTCAAAATGAGAGCGATTACAGATTCTGCATTTAGAGTCAGAGATTACAGAGGTTTTGAAGTACAGTCATAATACTTATTAACCTGTTGGTTTCCAGAACATCTGTGTGGATAAATAATTTTATAGTTTGCTTGAAAATTAATCAGTTCCCCCCCCCCCCCCCCATCTGTTAAGTTTTGGAAGCATAGTCTAACTTATAAGCTGCTTTGTAGATTACATGCCAACCAAAGTAAAAGTGGACTCCAGGAGCTTTTGCTGTTGCATCTGTACAATAATAAATTACGCACTTAGGCTGTTAGGCCACTATAACATATGCCTTCTAAAACACCACAAAATATTTTTAAATGATGAAATAAAAAGAATATCTCTAAAAATGCACTTTACCAACAGTCAGAACGTTTTTTGGTCATACTAAAAACATTAATAATGTAATTGAATGTGCTTTGTTATTTTATTTGGCATATTCATAGGTATGATTGTAAACTGTTCATTCAGGTGGCATTTTTAAAGGTTACCTCATAAGAATATGGGCTAAAGAAAATATTTTTGACTGTGCTTATTAGTAAATTATGATACTAATTTTTTAATCTCCACAACCGGAAAGGTAGAAATTCGTAATTCAAGTCAGCTTACAGATATCAACCAATTCTTAAAAATAGAAAATGTGTTGGGGCACCTGGGTGGCTCAGTCAGTTAATGGTCTGACTTTGGTTCAGGGCATGATCTCATGGTTCGTGAGTTCAAGCCCCATATCAGGCTCTCTGCTGTCAGCCCAGAGTCTGCTTTGGATCCTCTGTCTCCCTCTCTCTGCCCCTCCTCTGCTTGCTCTCCCTCTCTCTTTCAAAAAAGTAAATATTTTTTAAACATAGGAAATGTGTTAAATTTTTTATTTTAGATAAATTTAAAGCCCACTGAAACTCTTCATTTTGAATTTTTTAAATGTTTATTTATTTTGAGAGAGAAAGAGCATGAACTGGGGAGAGGCAGAGAGAGAGAGAAGGAGAGAGAGAATCTCAAGCAGGCTCCACATTGTCAGCACAGAGCCCAACATTGGGCTTAATCACACCAACTGTGAGATCATGACCTGAACTGAAATCGAGTCAAGCTGAAATCAAGAGTCGCTTAACCCTCTGAACCACCAGACGCCCCTTAATTTTGAAAGAAAAACAGAAAAGGCTGGTGAACCCTCATTGTTTTCTGGGTCTTCTGTGACCAAACTTTATATATCATTTCCTATTCAAAATCACTTGATGTGTTTCAAAGTGCTCTCCCTATTGATTTTTTTTAATGGTTTTTTGTTTTGTTTTGTTTTGTTTTGTTTTGAGAGAGAAAGGGGGGGGGCAGCGTGAGCAGGGGAGGGTCAGAGATAGAAGGAGTCACAGGATCTGAAGACAGGCTCCAGGCTCTGAGCTGTCAGCCCGGAGCCCGGCATGGGGCTCGAACCCATGAACTGTGAGATCATGGCCTGAGCCGAAGTCAGATGCTTAACCGACTGAGCCACCCAGGCGCCCTTGATTTTTTTTTTTTTTTAACCACGGTTTTATCCCCTTCCACCCTTAAGTGTGACCTTTATGTTAAAAGGACTGATTTAAAGGTATTTCTTTTAATGCCAGCTCTTCAGAAATAACCACTGCCAGTATCTGCTTATGTAACCCAGACGCACAGTTGCTGTTTACAAGATTAGAATGCCATGTTTATGGTTAAAGGACCTAATTTTATTAGGCTGCTGTAAAAATACAAAGCGTGTGACATTTTCTGCGACTACATACTTTGAGCATTGTGAAATGAAAGGATTCACCCTTCATTCTTTGAAGCTTGACTTACACACTTTTTGCCTGGTTTTCTTTACTTTTAGATGAGGATGGCAACAACCAGTGGCCCGAAGGTTTGAAGTTCCTTTTTGATTCAGTCAGCTCTCAAAATATGGGACTGCGGGAAGCGGCCCTTCACATTTTCTGGTACATACATTGATCTTACTTTCCTGAAAAATGTAATGTCGTGACGATGCAAAGCACATTTTAACGGATTGTTTTAGTCTGACTTTTTAGACTTTTAAAGAATGCCTTTAGATGAGCTTTCTATTTGTGTTGGAAATAAATTGAAAAATCACAAAGCTTTTAATTTCTTATGATGATCCTTTTTGTACACAGTGGTTCTCTTGTCATTTATTTTCTATCCTTTGTCTTTGATGATTCCAAAGAAGATGGTTTCTTTTCCTGTATGTGGAGATCGACACAGTATTAAATGTATCTTTTAGAAAGCCACTTTAATGATGAAATCTGAAGAAGAAAGGCTGGTGAACCCCCAGTGTTCCCGTAGTCTTCTGTGACCAAACTTTATAAAAATAACGCGATTTTAATAAAATCCTGTATATTTATAAGCAGATGGTCTAAGTTTAGAATTAAAAGACTACCTGCACCATGAAATTATTTTTTTTAGGGGGAAAATTTTTTTCTGGTGTTATCATACAGTTCTACATTAAAAATATAATTGGATTTATAACTTTTTTAAGGTTATATACTTTTTAAAAATGATCTACCCTGAACATCGGAAGAGGATGGGGGTAGACATTATACCATCTTCTACTTAGTCTATCAGATGGATCTCATTTATGTAGGTAACCTGGAGTAGAGAATTAATTGCAAGTATTGAGTGCACTTGTTAGCTACATTAAAGTAGAGCCGAATTGGGACTACTTGGGTCACTAACTGAGCCCAGGGGCAGATTGTGAGGCAGCTTGGTGACTGCAGCTACCCTCTGCAGCCTCATACTTGATTTTGTCCCGACCTGCACTCCGGTCAGCTTCCTGCAGGGGCAGGAGTGATAAGGATAAAGCCCAGGGCTGGGATGGGCTGCTGAGTAGTGTGAGTGCACCTGGGTCACTGCCCCAGCGTAATCCTCTCTGTCATGTTTGTTGCCATTTGCCCAAACCCCAAAGAGGATTACTTGGAGGATGCGTTGGTGGTGGTCAGCCTTCAGGGTTAATGCACACTTTAGTCAGGCTGATGTTTAAGGTTAGATTAGAACATTAGATGTTCTAGCTGACACTTTACTGAATGAAATATGTGATTTTTAAAGGGTGCTTTGGATCTTTTTTTAGGAACTTTCCTGGAATTTTTGGGAACCAACAGCAGCACTACTTAGACGTTATCAAACGGATGTTAGTTCAGTGTATGCAAGATCAGGAACATCCATCGGTAAATAATTTCAATTCCATTAATATTAACACCTAATTTAATATAACGTTTAACTTGTGAAAGGGATTTACGTATTTGGAGATTATCTTTAGTTTTAATGCTATAAAATACAAATACTAGTTTTACTGATGAAGAAAAATTTTCATCCTGTGTAAGAAATCTTGACCTTGTATCCATCAATAACTTCTCATGTTTTGGCATTTTTTACTGTCTTATTAGATCAGGACGTTATCTGCTAGAGCTACAGCTGCATTTATACTTGCAAATGAGCATAATGTTGCTCTGTTCAAGCATTTTGCAGACTTGTTACCCGGATTCTTACAGGTAAGAAAACAATATAAAATAAGCGATAATTACACCCTTTTTTGCTTTTCTGTAGTCACAAATTCTCATCAGAATTCTGGAGTGCATTCATTTATTCAGTCAAGTTGTTGGCTATTGTGTTCTAGCACGAGGCATCAGAGGGAATCTCTGTCCCCTTTGAACTTAGATCTCTTGCCTTTCATGGACTCTTAGTCTCTTTAAATACCTAGGCAAGGGTTTCTAAAGTTTTCCATAATGCATGATATAAGTAATTTATTAAGTAATCAGATAGGTTATTACCACTGAATCAATCAAAAAACCCTCTGAAATATAATTCCCATTTTACATGAGGAGAAACTAAAGAGGGGAGGATAAGAAACTTGCCCAAGGTCACAGTGTCAGGAAGTGAAGGAACCATGTTTCAAACCTAAATCGGACTGTAGTCCTTACTCTTAATCCCGGGGCTTATAATAGTTTGTACTATAAATAGTTTGTGGCTAATTGTCACTGTTGCATCCCAAGGGTGTTATTATTTTAGGGATACCATCTGCCTCAATCAGAGCATAAAATATGATTGGGTAAGTTAGAACAATTACTGTCAACCTTGTTAGACCCTGATTTTATAACTGCATATTCTATTTTGAAATATTGAAATGCATAGATATTGGACTTACATACATGCACAAGTTTTAAAAATAAAAATATATTGCCCTGTTATAAAACAAAGAAAAAATAAGAAAGTAATATACAATAAAATGGCATGGTTTTTAATATAAAATTGGTACGGTGTGACTACAATGGAAGACATAGTAAACTAGGTGATTTTTAATTTTTTTAGAGCATGCATGGGCAGGGAAGAGGGGCAGTGGGGGAGGGGGCTGAGAATCTCAAGCAGGTTCCACACTCAGCCTGGAAGCCTGTGCAGGGCTCGATCCCATGACCCTGGGGTAAGAACCTGAGCCGAAATCAAGAGTTGGATAGTCAACGGACTGAGCCTCCCAGGCATCCCGAGACTAGGTGATTTTTTTAATAGTTTATTGTCAAATTGGTTTCCATACAACACCCAGGGCTCTTCCCCACGAGTGCCCTCCTCCATCACCATACCTCTTTCCCCCCACCTTCCCTTTCAACCCTCAGTTCGTTTTCAGTATTCAGTAGTCTCTCAAGTTTTGCTTCCCTCTCTCTCCCCAACTCTCTTTCCCTCTTCCCCTCCCCCTGGTCCTCCATTAGGTTTCTCTTGTTCTCCTGTTAGACCTATGAGTGCAAACATATGGTATCTGTCCTTCTCTGCCTGACTTATTTCACTTAGTATGACACCCTCGAGGTCCATCCACGACTAGGTGATTTTTAAGTGATCTATACAAACTCAGTAGCTAAACATGTGGACTGATAGATCTCATTGGCAAGGCAAACCTCACAAATGCTGTTATTATTAATGATTTAGTTTCCAGAAATGGTAAAGTTCTGGACAGAACAAAGTATGTATTCATTTTTTATTTATACAGTATTTACATTTGGGAGTGGGGGGAATCATGGTACATTAAAACCAGACAAAACCTAATTGTAAGTTAGGTTTTAGGTTCAGATCATTTTAAATGAGGTTTTCATTTATGGAAGTATCTGACATTTATAATCATGTGCGATGCATGGTACGAAGGTCCCGTGAGTTCCTCATAAGCATTTGTGTCACAGATGCAGGACATCTAGTAACCTTGGTCTTTGCTCTTCCTCAGTCCATTGTGACAACCAGGAAAACTGGGAGAAATAGTGTCCTGTTGAGAACTACCAGGTTAGAGAGAATTCACAAGAGCTAAAACTAAAAAATCCTGTGTGGATTGTACATAATTCAGAGTAATTTTGTAGGATTTAGTAGAAATTTTTCTCCCAGTGCTATAAAACTGAAAAGATAGTTTAGGTCAGTGACAAAAAAACGTTTTTTCCTTTCTATCATGTTAGTCATTTATTACCTAAAATTTTTGGGTTACTCAATTGTTGAAGTCTAATCTTAGATTTTTCTTCCCTTGAATTTAGAGTGAATTAAAATGTTAGCCAAAACTTCTAGGGTTGTCACTCTGAAATAGGCAGTGGTAGATACAGAATGTACACTTAAATACCACAGTGAGCTAGCTTGGTGTCGTAGAGGACTAAGGTGAGTAATATTGGACACTTTAAATGTGTCCTAGGGTCTAGTATTTATTGTATGTCTGAAAAAGACTAGGACATGGATGTTGAAAGGACAGAGGAAAAGGATCCCTTCTAGTTAATTCTTTGACAGCCTCAAGTTTGTTGTGCTGGTTACTATAATTAGATTTAAATCTTTATATGTTTCTAGTTGACATTAGTCAGAAGAAAGGTGTACATGTGGCTGTAGGTGAATATCGTTGTGTAGATTGCTAAGTTATTAGCGAAAAATAGTCTCTGATAGTGCCGCTTGTTGTCTGCCTTTTAATGTTCTAGCAGTAAGACATCTGTAATGTGACTCTTGAACACAGACCTTTTTCCTTTTCTGTTTTATTTTTTCCAGGCTGTGAATGACTCCTGCTACCAGAATGACGATTCGGTCCTAAAGTCTCTCGTTGAGATCGCAGATACTGTTCCGAAGTATTTGCGTCCTCATTTAGAAGCCACTTTACAGCTAAGTCTAAAGGTAAATTTAATACTTCAGTAAATGTTCTGTTTATTATTTTCAGTGAAGAATCTAAACTACAGAGTGTATACAATACATTTTCTTTGTAGCTGTGTGGAGACACCAGCCTCAATAACATGCAGCGCCAGCTCGCCCTTGAAGTGATCGTGACCCTCTCTGAGACTGCAGCTGCTATGTTAAGAAAACATACCAATATTGTTGCACAGACCAGTAAGTCACAGGTCTTTAAATAATTTGTGTTCATGTGGAAAGACTGTTGGGTGAGTTTGCTGAGAACTGGGTAAGCTCACATTTGTTGAGAATATGATGTCCTTTCAAAACAGATGAGGCTGGAGGGGTACATCCCTGTATGTATTTACGTAGACGGTGGCTATGCTGCAGACGTCTTGAAATCTCACAACCGCAGGCAAGACTTGTGGTGCCTGGAAATAAGTCCAGAGACATGGGGGACCTTTATGGGGAAATCGGATAACATGTTAAAAGACTCCTAGAACTAAATATCAGTTCTTCTGAAATTAATCTATAAATTCGTACAATTTCAGTCAGAATCCCAATAGAGTTGGACATGATAAGATTGATCCTAAAATTCATGTGGAATAACACAAGGCCTGAAGTAGCCAAGACAGTTTTGACAAGCATAGTGGAGATCTTGCCCTCTCAGCCATGAAGATTAGAATTTGTTGGAGACACAGGTGTAGACCAGTGAATCATAGGAAACAAAAAGATACTGAGTAGATCCACTCACATGGAAACGAAGCTGACTTTAAAAGATGGATAATTAAAAAAGAAAGATAATTGATCAAAGGTCATTCCTATTGCAAAAATATATCCCAACCTCAGATATCCGATAAAAACTAATTTGGGATTGTTAAAACACCTAAATAAAAGATCATTTTTATGAGTAAAGCCTGATAATAGAAAAGTATTTTTTTAGACTGAAGCACAAACCACAGAAGCAAACATTGCTAAATTTGCAAATACTAAAATAATTTTTTGACCAAATGAAATGAAAGTGAAATGAAAAGATATGCTGCAGTCTGGGGAAACATAGCTGCAGGTGCACAGACTCAACAAAGTTGAAGTGCGTAGAAAATAGACGAAGGCTAGGGATCTGGAAATTCACAAGGAGGAATGTGAACTAGCTCATGCGCGCTTCTCCGTCTCAAACACCCGTGTGACAACACCAAGTTGTCGGAAGGTTTGACAGTCCCGAGCGTTGATGACAGGTGTTGAGCAGACGGGACTCGTACAGCTTCAGGGCACTTCACGCCTTGTGGTGAAACAAGACAGGTCTCCTTTTCAGCTTCCCCTGGGAATGCATGCACGTTTGTGGGACCCCTCTGCAGAGCAGGTAGTCTTAGTGTTACCAAAGATAACCTGTAGCTATTTCATGCTCTGAACTCACATATTTCAAGGATATGTCTATGGAAATCTTACCAAAGCAAATTTTTTAATAGGAAGGAAATTGGAAACAACCAAAATGTCCATCAATAGAGTAGTGTGTTTACATAATGGAATACTGTGAAGTAACTAAAATGAAATCCGTATGTGTTGAAAAGAAAGCAAACTGCCAAAGGATACATGTAGTCTGGTACTTTTATTGTGTAAAAAATGAAATCTTGAAATAGTGCTGTATTAGGTATATAGGGAAATCTGTAGGAGTGTAAAAACAGTTTGGGAATGAGAAGCATCAGCTTTAATTCAGTGCTCACCTCTGGTGAGTAAAAGAGAGAGTGTCATAGGATCTAGGAAGTTTGACTTTTGTCCTTAGTGTTACTTCTTAACACAAACAAGGTCTAAAGCAAATGTGGCAAAAAGGTTAAAATTTAACAAACCAGATATTGGGGGCACAGGCCAATAATTTTTCTGTCTCTTAGAGGCAAAGTAAATCCTTCATTTTTTACTACTTGATATTCTTGTTCATAAATGGTGATACTGATCAAATAAAAAAGTGACAGTCTTCAGGTGTGAAATGATGATTTGCTTTAGTTCCTCAGATGTTAGCGATGATGGTAGACCTTGAAGAGGACGAGGACTGGGCGAACGCAGATGAGCTGGAGGATGACGACTTTGACAGGTAAGGGCGTGTGCCAGAGCCTGCGTGGGGCTCCTCCGGAACCGAGAGCGCCGGCGGTGACGAGCGTTTGGGGTTCCAGGGCCCGTGTCTTCCCACTGTACTCTGTGATCTAAAGTGACACTTCTGCGTGGGAACATGGGGCACTGAGGCTTTCTGTGTCAAATTTTATAAATTATATTTTATTTTTAATTAAGGAGCCATCTTTCCTACCTCATTTTACTTTGAATTTTCTTTTTTTTTTTTTTTTTAGTCAGAGAATCTTAATATCTGTATAAAGAAGCTTTAATGTGAAAAATGCTTTTATATGCATGGACCTCACTTAGACTAGTTGTTTCCACACCATTTCCTGAAAAATGCCGTTTTCCCAATCTCATTCAGTTTAACCTTAGGCTAGAGAGGAGACAGTGGCAAGATTTGTGCAGTAGGTTACTGTGACACTGGAGTTTCTGTCTCAGCCTCAGAGGGCCCCCCCCCCCCCGAATAGAGAGTCCTACGAGGACGTCCTCCAGAACCTGTGTTCACTGTGCGGTGAGGATGGCGGCCTCTTCTGATATGCATATGAGAAGTACTTTAGAGCTTGGTGATTTTGACCAATTCTTTCAGTGGTGCTACAGATAGATTCTCGAGTAGAGTCAGAGATGGAGAGGGATGTGAGCGACTTGTCCAGGGTCTCTATAGCCCGTCTGTACACTGAGGTTTAACACCATTTCTCTTTCTCAAATCGCTGAAAGTATTGCCCAGAAAGACTGGTAGTTGGTGTAAGCTCCTGTAATGGGTACTCAGTGAAATGAAAGACATTTGGCTTACAGAATGTATAGTGCCTCTTGCGACCTAGTCCCATTATTAGAAATGACTACTCTGGCTTAAATGCCGTTTAGAAATATATGAAAATAATCCTTCACTGGAAATTACCTCATACGGCTGAAGAGAAGACCAGGCTCACACTGGGTTTCCTTTCCCTGGTTGAGTAACTGTAATGTGCTCCTCCCTGGCCTTTAGTCTGCCCTGTAAAAGGCACTTACAGTTATATGGCTTATGAAGCTGCTTTTTCTGGGCTAGATGAATAAGATTTTATTTGTGAGTAAATAGGTCATAAATCTATTCAAGGTGAGTTTAGACATCTTCTAAAATCCATTTATAGCCTCTTTGTTATAGTCTCTTCCCTGGACAGTTGAAGATGATCCCATGACAAACTCACTACTAATCTTACAATTCAGTGCCAGTGCAAAAGGCTCTTAGGCCCACGTTTCTTCCATTTTCAGTGAAAACACTGGACTTGAGTGTCACCAGTGCATAAATGTTAGCTATGCAGTTTGTACTCCTTTAAAAATAGGTAAGTTCACAGCAGAGAAGGCATCCCTGAGTCCGCGCACCGCTCCCAGGGTTCTCCGTTCTGTCCGTTGATGGAGTTTGAAGGATGTGTGTCCAGGAAGTGAGGTAACAACTCTCCTGCACACTCGACTCACATCCCTGAGTCTCGCAAGCACCAAAGCTGAGTGCTAGCCGGTGAGGGGTGTGCGCAGGAAGAGGGAGAGAAGAGCAAGGTCTTGAAAATTAAGATTTGAGACAGGACTTTTTACATCATGATGAATGAATCATGCAAATGTTATGTGTCTCCCTCTTTTCTCGAGGATTTTTAACCCACAACTTCATACTCTTGAAAGACTGCTAAAATTGGTCTTTCTCTGCCTTAGTTTCATAGCATGTTAGAGATGCGTGTGCACAGTGCATTGTTCCTCTACGTGTTGGGCACGGTGGATACACTCTCTGTTTTTGCGTGCAGCAATGCGGTTGCTGGCGAGAGCGCCCTGGACCGAATGGCCTGTGGACTTGGGGGGAAGCTGGTGCTGCCGATGATCAAGGAACACATTATGCAGATGCTCCAAAACCGTAAGCTGTGTCTCCCTCAGATCCCAGCGTAGTGCGTGTGGCTTTCTCGGTCTCAGACCGACAGATGATAGTTAGACTTCATCTTTCTTTGCTTTTTTATATCCAGTGTTCAGCCTAATTTCTGTATCATACTGATAAGATTCTGTTTAGTCCTCTTTGGGACCATCCAGTCTTAAGCTAAAGAATGTTTTTGCTCACTACTGCAGATACTAGGCTGCTTCTGTGGAACTGGCTTCAATGCATAGGAAATAATTACAATACCAAGGAGAAACTAGATTTTCTCCCTAGCCAGAAATACCTAGGTTTTAATTTAAATAAGACATCGTTATTTAATGTTTACAAATATTAGCACATTTGATTCATATGACCTTCCTTAGCCACTGTCTTGTATATATAAAAATATATAATCAGAAGAGGAGCCACTTCTGGGATGTCTGGGTGGCTCAGTGGTTGGCATTCGACCTGGTTTTGGCTCCATGATCTCATGATTTCGTGGGTTCGAGCCCTACATTGGGTTCTATGTTGGAGGTGCAGAGCCTACTTGAGATTCTCTCTCTCCCTCTTTCTCTCTGCTCCTCCCCCACTCACGCTATCTTGTCTCAAAAATAAACTTTGAAGAAGAAAAAGAAGCTACTATTTCTGTTAGTGTTTTCATAACAAGTATTTGGTCATTTGTCAGCCTCTGTACCTGTAATTTATATCAATATCAAAAATTGTTGTCTACATGTTTTTTTTTTAAGAATTAATGAATTTTTTAATGTTTATTTTTGAGAGAGAGACAGAGCACAAGTTGGGGAGGGGCAGAGAGAGAAGGAGACACAGAATCTGAAGCAGACTCCAGCCTCTGAGCTGTAAGCACAGAGCCCAACACAGGCTTGAACCGAAAAACTGAGATCATGACCTGACCTAAAGTTGGTCACTTAACTAACTGAGCCACCCAGGTGCCCCTAAGATTTTATTTTTAAGTAATCTCATACCCAATGTGGGACTTAAACTCAACAACCCTGAGATCAAGAGTTGCACATTCCACTGACTGAGCCGGCCAGACACCCCATGCTTGACTTTTTAAAAAAAATTCAAAAACAGAAATGTATAAACTAAAAGTCCCTTAACTTATTAGATTTAGAGATGGCCACTGTTAATTGTTCTCTGAGACTTTTCTCTGACCTTCGTGCATATATGCAGTTTTTAAAACAATGTGAACACACCATATAGATACACCACTAAGCTTTCCCCCAGGGTATACCATCACCACAGAATAGCGCCCTCATAGCATACTATAATACCCCATTAAATGGTCATTGTTTTTGTTTATACAAAGAACGATAGTGCATATAGTCGTCCACAGAAATCCTGGCTTACTTGATTGGATAGTCGTATCTAGAGGGTACATTACAGGAGACACACTTGAGGATCAGACAATTGATTGGAGATCTTAAAATAGTAAAGCAGAGTAATACCATAGTACCAGCTTCAAAGTAAAGGAACTGTTGAGAACTGTAGCCCTTTATGCAGTTTACCTAATTCTTAGCCTATAAAATTCTTCTCAAAAGTCATGGCCCAAAACAATTAATTCTTTTTAATGGTATGATTGTATATATGGGTCTTGAATAAGTGTTTCCCCCACTATGTATTTTTTTAACTATGTATTGAGAGAGCATGAGCAGGGGAGGGGCAGGGAGAGGGGGAGAGAGAATCCCAAGAAGGCTGTGTGCTGACAGTACAGAGCCCGTTGGGGGGGGGCTCGATCCCACAGACTATGAGATCATGGCATGAGGCAAAGTTCAGAGTCAGATGCTTAAGTGACTCAGCCACCAAGGCAAGCACCCCAGTTTTCCCCATTTTTTTTTTTTAGCTTCTCACCTTTTTGAGTCCCCCCCACCCCAGAGGAATAGAGACAGCTTCATAGATTGCTTATGCTATAAGAGCTGCTAGAAAGAATCTTAGCTCTTCCGTTTTTAAGATGAAAGTAGCCTACAGTCGTTAAAGATTGCACAGTCACTGGTTTGCCGTTGGTCGATGGAAGCCTTCAGATAGATCAGTTGTGGATGTGGTTATGATTTGTAATTAAAGAATTTGGCTTTTAAGTTTCTGCTTGCTGCAGCTTACCAGCTGTATGCAGGAGGCTTTATTATGTGGCAGTGAACTCTTAATAAAGATGTTGTTATTAACTGTATGGCTTTGAGCAAGTTTTCTGCATCTTAATTACCTCGTTTGTAAAACAGGGAAGAATGATGCTTGCCATTTACTCAGGCTTGGGATTATATCCAAAGATGTACCGAATGTGTGTGAAAAGTGCTTTAAACATTGGCCACTCATATGTATCTCCTAGTTACTTTACATGTGCCCCACTTTATTTTTAAAGATAGTTTTACTGGTTTTACTTTAAATAATAAACAGCAAAATTTCAAGGAGAAAAACCACTTCTAAATCCTCATAGCTTATCATCACATTCTGCTGAACATACTTTCAGGAACTCTGCCTATTAGGGATATACAGACATATCTTTTTTTTTTTTTTTTTCCTCTGATCCAAATAAGGACACCTTTCTGTATCAGTAAGTATTTATTGCATCTCTTCTTTAAACTAGTAAATCCAGGGCATCTGGGTGGCTCAGTCGGTTAAGCTTTGAACTTCAGCTCAGGTCATGATCTCACAGTTCATGGATTCAAGCCCTGCGATGGGCTCTGTGCTGACAGCTCAGAGCCTGGGACCTACCTCACATTCAGTGTCTCCCTCTCTCTCCCACTCCCCCCCTCCCCCCCCCTCAAAAATAAGTAAACATTAAAAAAATTAGCAAATCCAGTATGTAAAGATTAGCATCTGATTCATTGATTTCTTAGAATGATTATTTCTCAGTTGAAAATTTTTGACTTAATAATATATTGAGTGATTGAAATAAATTAAAAATCAGTAATAATGTCATTAATAATAATAAAGTTTTAATACTTAACAGCAAAGTTAAGAGTTTTTCAGAAATTCTTTATAGTAGTGGGGTGCCTGGGTGGGTCAGTCCATTAAGCGTTGACTCTTAATTTTAGCTCGGGTCATGATCTCAAAGTTGGGGTCATTATATAGAGCTTCATGTCTGGCTCTGCACTAAGCATGGAGGCTGCCCAAGATTCATTCTCCCTCCCTCCCTCCCTCCCTCCCTCCCTCTCTCTCTCTCTCTCTCTCTCTCTCTCTCTCTCTCTCTCTCCCCCCTCATCCCCCTCCTCCTGCAGGGTGTGTGGGAGTGCGGGTCCACTTATAGTAGTATGTCACAACGGAGTTCATCTTGGAAAATTATTAATTCTGATATAATTTTGGACTCCTCTATAACTTTAGTTAACTCTTAGGCCAGTGGTTGTCAAACTGGTTTTTTTTTTTTAATGTTTTTTAATTTATTTTTGAGAGACCAGGAGAGAGAGCGCCAGCAGGGGAGGGTCAGAGAGAGAAGGAGATACAGAATCTGAAGACAGGCTCCAGGCTCTGAGCTAGCTGTCGGCACAGAACCCAACACAGGGCTCAAACCCACGAACCATGAGATCATGACCTGAGCTGAAACAGAACACTTTACTGACTGAGCCACCCAGGTGCTCCGAAACTTTGTTTTTTTAAGATCCCGTTACACTCTTAAAAATTAACCGAAGATCCTAGAATGCTTTCATTTATGTGGGTTATCTCAATGTTTGTATTATTAAAGATGAAAACAAACATTTAAAATGTTTATTTAAAGATGACAGTAATAAACCCGTTACACATGAACAGAAATAACATTTTTCATGAAGAATGACTCCCAAAATAAAAATATGTTAGTGAGAAGAATGTCTTATGCATTTTTGTAAATATCTTTAAGTGTCTTAGCTGAGTTCTTATTTCTGCTTCTTCGTTCAGTCTCAGTGGACCGTACATGTGTTGTAATCCCTAGAATACTCCACTGGACCCTCAATAAGAGTAAAAGAATATCATTAGGACAGTTGTCCCAGTGTTCTTGGGCCTCACTTTGAGAACCACTGCTTTACCCAGATATTAGCTTTCTGTATTTATGTATATCTTGCTTTGTTCTCCAAGTTCTGTGAAACTGCTTAAAGGGTACAATAACGTAATGAGCATAAACATTAAGAAATGAGATTAAGAGAAATTATATATTAGAATATGGTATGAAGGTTCAGTAAAATAAATACTGCTTAGCTGATAGTCTATTAGTCTACAACCAAATAGCCATCAGTAATATTAGAATACAAATAACGTTCATCTGTATTCATTTACCACATTATTACATAAAAATTCTTTAAAAGCAGCGTCTTTTCTCCGTGGCTTTTGTTCTTTTTAAAGAAATGTGAACTTCTGTGGTTGGAAAACAGTGATTCTATATTCAGTAAATAGCCGTGTGTGGCACAAAATCCAGGGGTTTCTTGCTAATGGTAAATCTTAGGGGAGGAAAGGCTTATTTTCAGTAGTTGGTATAAATACCAATAAGCTCTTGGCTTTCCTGTTGCCTTTGCACTACTTTTGGAATAGAAATGCTCATCTGACATAACCATCACCACAATGAAATAGTCCAGTCAGGCAGTTTTTTCTGTTCTTTTTCAAATTAATGTATAAAAATATTTTGGTGGTCTTCTCAAAATAAAGAGAGCTTTTTTTATACTTGTACCTACCCGAATGACACGCATGTGCTGGCTGACTGTTCTTCCATGTGTAATTTTTTTTGTAGCTGACTGGAAATATCGGCATGCAGGATTAATGGCTTTATCTGCCATTGGTGAAGGCTGCCACCAGCAAATGGAAGGAATTTTAAATGAGATAGTAAATTTTGTTTTGCTTTTTCTTCAGGATCCGGTAAGTACCCGTAAATATCTGATTCATAATTATTACTATAGTTCACGTGGGAGCACCTTTCTTTTACTTAAACTAAGTCACTTATTCCAGCATCCACGGGTAAGATATGCAGCCTGTAATGCCGTGGGACAGATGGCGACAGATTTTGCACCTGGTTTCCAAAAGAAATTTCATGAGAAAGTAAGTAACCAAGCCTCAAACTCTCAAACTAAGTTTAAGATGAGGCATGTCATTTTGTGTGTGTGCTGGGAAATGTGGCGTTTCAAAATGTGCGCTGACCTGCTTCCTGCTTCCCAGGTGATCGCGGCCCTGCTGCAGACCATGGAAGACCAGGGCAATCAGCGGGTGCAGGCCCACGCCGCCGCCGCGCTCATTAACTTCACCGAGGACTGTCCCAAGTCCCTGCTTATCCCGTATTTAGACAATTTGGTGAAACATCTACATTCCATCATGGTACTTAAACTTCAAGAGGTAGGTTTCCAAGGTCTTTAAGGTCCTATTTAGAGGTTAATGTAGGTTATTTTAGTGGGTAAGACCTAGAGAAAGAGAGGCTTTTCAGCCTGGCTGTAAAGAATAGAAAATTAGGTTAGGCTGTTGGAAGTAGAATATTTCAGTTTTGACCAGAGAATAGGCCAACATTGGAATTGGGAAGGAAGTTGTAGCCTCAGGGTTAGGTAAAATCAGTATATGAATTGCCTTGAAAATAAGGCGGTTATTTTGAATTCTGATGAGTGTGAATTTGGAAGAACCGTTTTGTTCTTAACTGTTGCAGGAAATCCTGATAATGTGATTGTAGTAAATTAGCCCAGTAGCATTGTGAGGCATAAACAAAATGGGAGAAAATTTGAGACTGTCAAGATTATTGTTCACAGAGCTTGGATAATAATGGTGGAAATTGGGGGAGGGGTGATTCTAAAAGTCAGGAAGCAGTAACAGTTTCTGCCAGTTTGAATTTAAATGATGAAAGAAGAGACGGCACCTGCCTGGCTCAGTCCGTTAAGTGTCTGACTCAGGTTGTGATCTCAGTTTGTGGGTTCGAGCCCCACATTGGGCACTGTGCGGATAGTGCGGAGCCTGCTTGAGATTCTCCGTTTCCCTCTGCCCCTCCCCTGCTTGTTCTCTCCCCCAACCCCGTCAAAAATAAATAAACTTAAAAAGATGAAAGATAAGTAAAAAATGTTGACCATTCTTCTCACCTGGATGACAGAACTGGAGAGATGAGAAAGAATGTCATTTTTGTGTTAAATAGGTTGATTTTTTTAAAAATATTTTTTAATTTATTTTTTGAGAGACAGAGACAGCGCAAGCAGGGCAGGGTCAGAGAGGGAGAGAGATAAAGAATCTGAAGCAGGCTCCAGGCTCTGAGCTAGCTGTCAGCACAGAACCCAACGCGGGGCTCAAACCCACGAACTGTGAGTTCACAGCCTGAGATCATGACCTGAGCCGAAGCCGGACACTCAACCGACTGAACCACCCAGGCACCCCAAAATAGGTTGAATTTTTAAAATCATGCCTGGCTATCCAAATAGAAGAAGGTTTATGGTGAGAGCTTAAATAAGAAATGTAACGTAAGAGACGTGTGAGAAGGAGAGGGTGCAAGTGAGAAAGGCAAAGATTTAGGCCCAGTTTGTTGTAAAGTGAATCAAAAGGACAAGAAGCCTTTTTTTTTTTTTTTTTAATTAAAATCTATTGAGTAGACATAAAGTTACTGTCAAATTGCTATAAAAGTAAAGTTTCTAACGTTACTCAATTCTCATACATCAGTTCATTATGAACTAGTCAGTTAGCAAACCACACTTTGGGTAGTCATGTTCTAAAGGAGAACGGCGGGGTGGAGTGTCTCGAAGGCAAAGAAAGGGGCTTTTGAAACAGGACGGGCATTCAGGGTCCAGTGACCACAGACCAGGAAGGAACAGGAGTGAATGTGAAGACGGGTAGGCCCCAGTTGAAGGCAGATGATTTTGTTGGTTGAATCAGGAACAGATGGATCAAACATGACTCTGCAAGTAGGTTTGGGGTAGAGGACTGAAGTGTAAATAGAGTTTCTATTGCATCCCCTTATCCCAAAGGGGCAATAGGCCAGATTTTTTAAAGACTAAAAGAAGAAATTGCTAAGACAGCATGGGGAAGAGGTTAAAGTATGTGAGCAAGAGATGTGCAAAGAGAATGTAGCCGATGAGGAACAGCATTCCTCTGAGATCAGAAGTAGGTCAAGAACCGAAATGTGGAGCAGATATAGAAGAAGGGAGTAAGTTTGTCTCTTACGGGGCAGTGAAAGTGGTCGTGCAGAGGGAAGAGCTCTGCTCAGAGCGGCTGGAGTTGATGAGGGGGAATGAAACAAATCTGGATTAGTCCCTGGGTGAGGTGCTCATCCCCAAGGATTAGAAAGTAATGTTACCAGGTGACAGCATGAGCCCGGCTGCAAGTACCCAGTGTTTGTTACTAGCCAGGGTAGAGAACCCTGTAGGTCTTTAATGCAGGAGAAAGGGGAGCTCATGTGTTTCACCAGGAGGGTGAAATAGTTTGCTAGAGCTCTGGCTCCTATGGGGTCCACTAGTGCTACCTTCTGGGGAGAGTCCAATGAGAAGATAGAGGAATGGACCGTGAAGGGGACTCTTCTGCATCATAGGACAGCACAGAGTGCACGGTAAGTACGGGAGTACATGAGGTAAAAGGACCGTGACATATATGTTAAGCTGGGATACAAAAATTGGAAAAGGAATCAGATTTGTGCTCGAGAACTAGCTGCTTGGAGTTAAAGCAGACATGAGCAAGGAGTGTTCCATTAAGAGAGAGGAGATCCTACCTCAGTAGTTCTGCAGGGATTCTTTAATTTGCTCCAGAACCTACGGTCTCCGCTCTGGCTGCTGGAGGGTGGTCTCAGCTGGATGTTTCAGAGAAGCCTATGAGAACTTGGAGCAGGTATTTCTTCCAGTTTCTCGTTTGCATGATTTATTTTGTGTCTTCCTTCTCCTAGTTGATTCAGAAAGGCACCAAGTTAGTTCTGGAACAAGTTGTGACATCTATCGCATCAGTTGCAGATACCGCAGAGGAAAAATTTGTCCCCTACTATGACTTATTTATGCCATCACTAAAGCACATTGTCGAGAATGCAGTTCAGAAGGAACTCAGACTTCTCAGAGGAAAAACTATTGAGTGCATCAGCCTCATTGGTCTCGCTGTTGGGAAGGAAAAAGTAAGTGGTTTTTAGACGGCTTAATTTACTGTATGTCGGTTGGCTGTGGAGGCAGTGAGGGTGGTACTGGAGGGCTTCCCCTCCTGGAAAATGGTTTTCTGGATGCTCGTGTTTTTCCTTCATCTTATTCGCCTGTCATTTCAGTTTTATTTAGAAATTCATTTTTTCGGCATTAATATTAAGATTTTTAAAAATTCATGTATGCTCTTGAAACCTCCACCTTTTCCTACCACATGTACAGTCTATCTCCTGGGATGCATGTGAAGTTCAAGCTCGTATGTTGAGTTTCATTCATTTAAACACGTACTTGGTAATATTCTACTTACTTTCTCGTTAGTCCACAGAGCGTCAAGAGTTCTAAGTGAAACCTCTGTGCACACAGCTCTTCATACAGCTCTGTACAAATAGCAAGGACCATTGGCAGATGTATTTTTCTTCCAGCCAACATATCAGAATGTCAGAGCTGATCCAGAAGAAGGCTCCCTGTCATTGACCCCTCACGCTCTGGTTCTCAGAACTGTCAACATTAGAACCTTTCTGGTTGGTCTCCTCCAAAACCAGCATCACTATTAACTTTACCTTAGAAATTATTTTCTGTGAAATACTGAAAACCTAACCAATAAAAAACGTTCGTGTTCCTACTCTGATTTTCAAACTGTCTCTGAATCCCTGCCCGTTTACACAGCGGGAATGGACAGAACTACACAGTTAGGTGAAATCCTGTATTTCTAGGGAGCAATCCAAGTTTTCTTTCTGAATTTGGATGTTCTAGATTTCTAGATTTTATGGATTCTTTCTGTACTGCTGGAAATACATAAACTATAGGCCAAAACTTGATGTCCTTAGAAATACCTTCATACTGTAGTTCACTCTGACCTTCAGTGGAGAACCTATTTTTCTAGAAAGAGAACTAAGTGTCTGCAATATAGATGAAAATTTCTCAGTGTAATACTCTTGTCTCGAGGGGTTATGACCCATGTGGGAAATGTAGTAGATTTTCTTTGGGAAAGTTTTGTTACTGTCCAAGAAACAAAATTGGGAAGTAGTAAGCACCTCTCTGTTCTGATGGGCCCGAGCAACACTGGTGTTGATTTTCCCAAATACTGTCTTCCAGTTCATGCAGGACGCGTCAGACGTGATGCAGCTCCTGTTGAAGACCCAGACGGACTTCAGCGACATGGAAGATGATGATCCCCAGGTAAGCAGCTTTCACATGTTCACCGCGACCCGTCCAGGATAACGTTAAATGTACTCACAAAAAGGAATTGAGTAATCATTTTCTTCACATAACCCCTGGTTCTTCACTGGCTTTCCTTCTGCTTCTCCCACCATGTTTTTCTCAGTCTGACTCTGGCTTTTTGTTTTTGTTTTTTTGGGAGTTTTTTTTGTGCTCTTAGGGTTCTGTCCTAGGTCTCCTTATCTCCTGAGCAGTGTCATCCACACCATGGCCTCAGATTTCCTCTGTATGCTGTGTCTGCCAGGTCTTTCTCTCAATTCAGGGTTCATTGGTCCTACACCTTACTAGACCTCTCCATTTGGACATCTCTCGGCCCTCTCGGTGCCACGTGACTTCCCACAAACATGCTCTGCTTTTCTTGTTCTGCTTCTGAACAGTCATTTCCCCCCTGCCCCACGCAGCCTGACTAATCCCTGCTCGTACTTCAAGGGTGGTGTAAGTCTTGATCGGGGCTCCTTACAACACTGTGTTGTAAATTGTAAGTGTGTATCATGGTCCTAATGGTACTCACAGTGCCTAATGAACAACAGGCACTCCATAAATAACTGCTGGGTTATATTTGGACTTTACATGGCCATGCTGTCATTATTTCCCATGAACTTACATTGGTTATGTCTTTTTTTGGTGTGTGTGTGTGTGTGTGTGTGTGTGTGTGTGTGTGTGTGTTCATTTGTTTAGAGTAGGTGTGGAGAGTATGTGTATATGCACGTGAGATAGATATATTAGTAAAAAAATCACTTTCTGTGTTATGGGGATGATGAATTAGAACTAGATTCTCTGCAGGTAGTTTGCAGGTAATTAAGACTATGTAAACACAGTAGTAGAAAAGGTGTCTTGCGGATACCCAGCCACTTAACACAGGAAACTAAAACAGCTAGGAGAAAGGGATGTTTTGTTTCTTGGGTGTTAATGAATGTTTAATGAATGAAGTGCTAGGCAGTAGAGATACAGTCACATAAAATATGTTCTTCAAATAATGTAGAGCTTGGGAGTTAAAATGGTTAAATGTTTAGGTTTTATTTATGTGACTCGGATGCTATTAGAGAAAATCATATATTGCTTCTTGAAAGTAAGAAAAAATAAGACACAATTCTGGTCTTTCTCTTTTGCCATACCTGCTCTCTCTGTCCCAGGGTAGAGGTTCACAGTGACTTTGTTGTTTCTGAATGATTTAAGTATATGACCCTAGAAAATGTACTTTCTAACTAAAGGGCTATGAATGTGAAATAAAACATTGTTTGTATGAAATAGGGAAATCGCTTCTTTGTGATGTCTGTTTACCCATTGTTTTAAAATCAGTTTTAACTTTTTTCCCCCAGATCTCTTACATGATCTCAGCATGGGCCAGAATGTGCAAAATTCTTGGAAAAGAATTTCAGCAGTACCTTCCAGTGGTTATGGGACCTTTAATGAAGACCGCTTCAATTAAGCCTGAAGTAGCACTTTTAGATAGTAGGTGTCTTCATGAAGACATAACAGTTGTAAAATTCTTATTTGTCATTATTTTTAATATGAATTTGTTTTCTTCCCTGTTCATAGCCCAAGACATGGAAAATATGAGTGATGATGATGGTTGGGAGTTCGTGAACCTTGGAGATCAGCAGAGTTTTGGTATTAAAACAGCAGGGCTGGAGGAAAAGTCCACCGCTTGTCAGATGCTGGTGAGTGCGTACAGTGTTTGCCAGACTTCAGTCAGCAACTTCTCAGAACACGTTCATACACGCATTTCAGAGGAGTGCCTCTCGTAGATGTTAAATTATTTGGATGAGCAGGAATATATTCCTTAAAAAATAAAATGTAGAAGCATTTTGACCCAACATTTCCACTTCTGGACGAAGAAGTCATGTAGGTAAACGTCATGATCACTGTATTTCTAATAACAACAAAAATGAAAAGCCTGAATGCCTATTCTTAGGAAAATAAGAATTACTGCACCCAGCAGATGCAAAGCTATGTTGGGGCATAAAGGTAGAATTAAGAAATTATGGTATATTACAAACTTAGCAGTTGAGTAAGCTCAAATAAAAATTAATGACTTAAATTTTACCTTGCATTAATAAAGCATTGTTGTATTTGCCGTTTCATTTATTAAACTTTTATTTTTTAAACTTACTCTTATCAGTACTTACTATATTTTGTAAACATTCATGTCTGTAATATAATTGATATCCATTTTGGGCTTTTGTGGCCTTTTTCAACTAGAGAGTAAATAGAAATGGAATGTCTCTAAACAAAATTATCAAATCTTTTAATGCAGTGGAAGAAAGTTAAGCTGTTTTTTCTTAAATTTATTTATTTTGAGAGAGAGCATGTGAGCAAGGGAAGGGCAGAGAGAGAGAGAGAGAGAGAGAGAGAGAGAGAGAGAATCCCAAACAGGCCCCATGCACGACACAGGGCTCCATCCCCCAAGCCACGAGATGGTGACCTGAGCCAAGACCAAGAATCGGATGCTTAACCGACTGAGCCACCCAAGAAACAAGTATTTTTAAAGCAGCATTGTTTTTGTTTCACTGTGGAAATGATTTTTTTTAATACAAAATAACATAAGTCTATTTACAGAGTAAGTGATGTGCTACAATTAAGTGTTTGGGTTTTTTTTTTATATCTTTTTAAAATATTTTTTTTAATTGATACATTTTGTTTGAAGTACCTCCGAGTGCTGACACTTTTACAGAATCCTCCCACACAGGAAAGCCGTGGGGTGTCCCAGTCTTGGAATGACAGTGTGTGTTGCAGTCCCTGAAGGACCCTTTTCCTTTGTGCAGCTCTTTCTACGTTTCTGTTCGTATTTCCCAATACTTCTCACAGTCCTGTGTGTACTGCTAGTCAGCGCCCAACATTCTGTGGTCCTTAGGATCCTGCGGTGTGGTAAACGGCAGTACCTAAAAACTAACATGGGTCTTGATTTCTTTTCTAATATTTTGATTTCAGGTTTGCTATGCTAAAGAGTTAAAGGAAGGCTTTGTGGAATACACTGAACAAGTTGTCAAACTGATGGTCCCTCTGCTGAAGTTTTATTTCCATGATGATATCCTATAATTGTTTAATGCAAAAGATTTCTAGAATTAAGTTATAGCTTGAGTGTTTGACCTTGTGTCAACTCAAGTGTGCATCACGGTGATTGTTCGCATTGACTGTAGTTTAAAATCATAAACTTCATTTATTACAGGTGCTTTAGTGTCATGGCTTTTGCTTGTGCCAAAAACAAGAAAATGTTATCTACCTTCTAGTCGACAGCTTTTTCTGTGAACCACTGGAAGGATTTTAAGGATTGATATTTTATTAGCAAACGTTCATAGTTGTATATTATGGCTACTTTTCTCAAGTATCTGTTGGTGATGTTAAGAAACTAAGACTTTTCTTAATAGGTTAAGAGATCCACGGGTAACTTTCTATGGGTTAGTCCTGCATTTCAAATGTGTGTATCACCTTGGAGATACCTTTTTTGATAAATCTGTATGTTAAATGTCTCCTTCCTAACATGATTGTTGTAATTAATACATGTAGAAACATTTTTATGCCTTAACACACACAATGTCATAGATGGGTTTAAAGAAAAAGGGACGGCCCAACAGAGTGGTTGGCCCAGATCTGCCTGGCCCCACAGTCCCTTTGTTTTAGTTCCTCATGCAGCAGCCTGTAGTGGCATCCTTTCCAGAAGCCGCCTATTACCCGAGAGAAACTTTCTGTGATGCGAGCGGGTAAAGGGAAGGGTCACCTCCTGATTGCCCAGCTGGTGCCAGGATAGGGAGGAGCAGCTTCTCTTCATCGAAACCGAAAAGGCTCTGACAGGAGGAGAGCTTCTTCAGTGCTCCCAGGAGAGTCATAGCTTTGGTTGCATTTATTAGTAACATTTAAAAATTTTTCTTTTTAAAGTTTATTCATTTTGAGAGAGTGTGAGCAGGGGGGAGGGGCATAGAAAGAGGGAGAGAGAGAATCCCAAGCAGGCTCTGTGCTGTTAGTGTGGAGCCCATGATGGGGCTCAAGCTCAAAACTGAGATTATGACCTGAGCCAAAACCAAGAGTCTGACGCTTAACCAACTGAGCACCACCCCCCCAACCAGGCGCCCCATTGGAAATATACATTGCGTAAAATTTTGGGAGGAGTACATCTTGAGTTGTGCTCTAAGGGGCCTAGAACCTTTTACAATCATTTCTATGTTTGCAGGTCACATTCGAGACTCACTGCTGTATTGTAGGGGACAGAAAACACAGAAGATAAGTCGTGTGGCCAGGGAGATGGCTGTTTTTATCCACACGTTATATTTAACACAAGCTCCTGGGTAGCAGTCTCAGATAATCTGGCCATATGACTGGCACTCAGTGAGCACTTTCACATTTACATAAGCAAAGAGACAGGACAGTCTTTTGAGGAGAGTGATTACACTAAGTGTGTCTAAAAGCAGCTATTACGTTTCCTTAACAATAAAACGCGTTCGAGTGGCGGCAGCAGAATCCATGCCTCTTCTCCTGGAATGTGCGAGAGTTCGTGGTCCTGAGTATCTCACACAGATGTGGCATTTCATGTGTGATGCTCTAATCAAGGCCATCGGCACAGAACCAGACTCAGATGTCCTCTCAGAAATAATGCATTCTTTTGCAAAGGTAAACATTTTTTTCTTTAAAGTATGTATAAGGGTGTGTGTTCATATAGTAGTCTTGCTGAGTCTAGCTCACACCTAGTAGCTGTCCTGTTCTCTCCTAGATCCTTCTGCTCTTCATGTTCCCCTGTGCCTTCTTTGTGCTGAGATAGCCTCCTTTGGGCTCTCTCCTTCCTCTCCCTCCTGGTTCATTCTCCTTTTTCTCAGACGTGAACTTGCTCTATACTTGGCTCGATACTCATCTTCCCGGTATTCCCAGCCACTCCCGTTACTTATAGCTCCGTGGTCTGCTCCACAGTTTGGTTTAAAAGTTCTTCATTACCTTTCATTTGTCCCTATTTACACTCCTACAGTTCAGTGTCTTCTGTTTTTCCAAAGCATGCATGCCCCTGGGCCTTTGTGCTTGTTGCTTCCTCTGTCTGTAGTGCCCTCCCCACGCATGCTTGCCCTTTCTCTGTGCTATGTGTGTGTGTGGGGGGGGGGGGGTTGGGCTCCTCAGAAGCTGGGGATTTGCGCCATCCTTGAGACCTCAGCACCTCGCTGTACTGCCTGGCATTTCAGATTCGCTCAGGACATGTTTAGAATAAAAATGTTTTTTTAAATTATTTTCTTTGAAGTATTGTCATTGTAACAAACACCAACCAAGTGAAATCTTCTCATTTAATTAGTCTTCCACAGTACTGAGTTATGTTAATTTTTCTCATGTGTATGTGTTAAGAGAATTTAGCTTTTGACTCTTAAAACTTGAATCTCAGGGGTTGCTTTCTTTCCTCAATTTCATTGTAGTGCATTGAAGTAATGGGAGATGGATGCCTTAATAATGAACATTTTGAAGAATTGGGAGGAATATTGAAAGCTAAACTCGAAGAACATTTTAAAAATCAAGAATTGCGGCAAGGTAAGTTCTCCCCACTTTTATTTCTGAATGTAATCCTTGACCATTTTGGCGACCGTTTAAAAAGACATTTATTTGGGTGTGTTTTAGTTAAAAGACAAGATGAAGACTATGATGAACAGGTGGAAGAGTCACTCCAAGATGAGGTAAATTACTCCCTTCAGAACCTAATCTATGTGATCATTTGCATCTGCAACATTTTTAAATGCTTAAGTTTCTAACTCATTTCTGACTTGTTCTGATGGTTATCAGTAATTTTTAGCAGAAGAATCTGACATGAATTTCACTTAGTAATTTAGAGAATAAGTCATTGAAGTTAGCTGATTTGTGTTTTGGGGGCCGTGTGAATGTTTTTGTTGCAATACCTCCCACAGAACACCTAGTGTTTCTTTTATATATGCCTCTCGGCAGCGTTTTATTTGCTGGTGTATTCACCATTTTAAAGATTAATGAACTCAAAAGTCAGGTGTTAAATGATGGTCTAAAGCCACACACTACTGAGAGTCTGTCTAGGACTTAAGGGCAGATCATTTTGTAACAACAGCTGTCTTTCTGCCAGACCACAGAATAATGCAAATTTCCTTGTAAGTAATACACGTGCAATGGCTAAGATAAGTAGTCCACCTTGCTTCGCTCAGTTCTCTCCTCATCAGACGACTTGATGCCGTCAACTATATGTCAGCTGTGTAGTTAGGGTCCAGAATGTGGCACGCAGCCATCCTGGTGGACCAGTGCTAGCACATGCGGGTCATCCCTCATGTGC
>PJEM01001386.1:13575-149877 GCA_004023845.1 Helogale parvula | reverse complement strand
GGGGCATCCCTCTTCTGTACTGGGCGCTCCCGTTGGGGGTGGTCACCCCTCTTCTTTGTGGGGTGCCCCCGTGTGCGGGGCATCCCTCTTCTCTGCAGGGTGTTTCCATGTGTGGGGCATCCCTCTTCTGTGTGGAGCGCTCCCGTGTGCAGGGCATCCCTTCACTCTGCAGGGCGCTTCCGTGTGCTGGCCATCCCTCCTCTGTGCGGGGGTGCCCCTGTGCTGACACACACAAATTGCTCCCAGGGATGAGGTGTTTTCAGTAACTGACCCCACGTCTCTCCACCCATCTGCTCCAAAATTAGAAACATTCTTGCAGCAAACAAAAACTATGATTGAAGTAAAAAAAACACTTCTCTCTCAGAATGTGAAATGTAAGTACAAGCCAGGGAAAGTCTTCGGAGGAAGGGCAGTACTCGCCGCACTTCTCTTTCTGTGGGGGTGGGAGACACCGCCCTGGTTGGAGAGGCGCCCTTCCCGGGATGAGTAGTTTAGTTTTCTGCATTTCCTAGATTTTTGTAAATGAACGTTAATTGTTAGCAGTCATAGTGGAGATACCTTTTAATACATGTGGGTGTTGTGTGTGTTTTTGTTTTTAGGACGATAACGATGTTTATATTCTGACCAAAGTGTCAGACATTTTACACTCAATATTCAGTAGCTACAAGGAAAAGGTGTTACCATGGTTTGAACAGCTGCTCCCGTTAATTGTCAACCTAATTGTAAGTGTTACCTCTCTTTGACAGTTATTTTAGATAGTTGACCGGGAATTGTTTCAGTGCAGCACCTGAAAACACACTTTCAGGTTAAAATGGACCTTCAAATCCTAGAGAGTTTCCATGAGTTTATCAAGTTTATTGCATTGCCCTTGACCTTTTCTCGTTTAATACATGCTTAAAGTTTGCTAACCAGGTTTTCTATAGTTCAGTTAAATCAGAATGCATTCCAAAGATATACACATGACCTTTCATTATTTCAGGTTTTCTGTGCCCTGCTGAGTCAATAACATAAGTACCTTTTTTCAGTGGATCCTAGAGGACTCCTTTAAAGTCCTTGTTACATACAGTCAGCAATCACAGATTCTGGATGATGGCCTTATGTATTCAGTTTTTAAAATATGCATGAAAGGCAATCAATAGGAATGTGTCTTGCTTTGGCTTTTAATCTTGTATTTAGTAGGGCAGCACCTTTTTTTAAATTTAGGCACATATGATTTCGCCTGTTGAGTGAATGTATAAAGTTAAGATCTTCATAACTTTCATTGTTTTTTAAATACAGCATTATCATTGTCTTTTTAATGCAGTAAATATACATACATTGCTGCTACCGTTGGTTCTTCTGATATATGGTAATGTCAGATTGTGAGATGTTATTTAGAAAATCATACAAAGTCTTTTAAACCTGTACTTCATTAAATCTGTGTTGTAATTTGAGGAGTCACAACAAGTGACTGTCACCGTGTTTTCCTTGTGTCTGGAATACCCATGGAAGCTTGTCGCTTGCATGAGCGCCTGTAGTGACGTTCTTCATGTACTCCAGTGCTCGAAGCCTAAAAGATCATCTCTTTTATAGTGTCCACATAGACCGTGGCCAGACAGACAATGGGGACTGTGCATCTTTGATGATGTCATAGAACACTGTAGTCCAGCCTCTTTTAAATACGCAGAATATTTCTTAAGGCCGATGCTCCAGTACGTGTGTGACAGCAGCCCCGAAGTGAGGCAGGCGGCTGCGTACGGCCTGGGGGTCATGGCGCAGTACGGTGGAGAGAACTACCGCCCTTTCTGTGCAGGTACTTCCTTCTCCTCGCTCCCGCAGCCCTCTTCGCGCGCGCTCGTTCTTCCTCTTCCCCAAACATGGTCTCGCTGTTCCCGCTGTATTCTTCTTCCCCTTTGCAGACCTCTCACCAATAACACATACAAACTGACCATCTCTATTTTCATTGAAATGGAAATGAATTCCAAATGGAATCAGAGCCTTTCCACCCCATCCTCCTGAGTAGAGTTTGTTTGGGCTTGGGAGGTACACCCCAGCTGCAGTGGAGGTCTTGTACAACATATGGGGGTCCCCGTAAAGTTCACGCAGGAATACAGCTGGAGGCTTTTAAAAGCTTGAAGTACCCTGAGATGATCGGGAATTGAATGTGGAGTCTGCTGACCTCTTGGGCTCCCCGTTAGTAGAGCATGTGGTGCTCCCGCCCACACTGGGGCAGTCCTCCTTTCCTTCTTAGGTCTGGCTCTGCAGCCAAGAAGACAAAACATGCTGTTCACTTGAATAAATCTTCACTATAATCGATAACTGGGCCGAAGATAAAAAGTACTATATGAAAAATACTTGCTTTGCATGAAAATGTGAAGTTTTAAAAACCTGACCTTTTTGCAATTGATTATTTTAGAAGCACTTCCACTGCTGGTAAGAGTTATCCAGGCTGCCGATTCTAAGACCAAAGAAAACGTCAATGCCACAGAGAACTGCATCTCCGCAGTGGGGAAGATTATGAAGTTCAAGCCGGACTGCGTGAATGTGGAGGAAGTCCTGCCTCACTGGCTGTCTTGGCTTCCACTCCATGAGGATAAAGAAGAAGCTGTTCAGACGTTCAGTTATCTGTGTGACCTGATTGAGAGGTAAGAGAAAGGACAGCTAGACCTCGTTGTTTCCGTCTTTAAACAGTGTTTCCAGTGCGCAGCCCCTGGCATGTATGGGTTTCTAGTAGTGGTGTCTGTAAAACCGTGTCCCAGTTAACGCTGCCTCACAAGTAGATCTAGTTTGACTTGTTCTTTATGGGATTAAATTCAACAGATGAGGCATTATAGAACATAATGTTTTAAGAAGATTCCCTTTTAGGGGTGCTTGCATGGCTCAGTAGGTTAAACATCCAACTCTTTTTTTTTTTTTTTTATGTTCATAGGGGTGCCTGGGTGGCTTAGTTGATTAAGTGTTCAACTTCCACTTAGGGCATGATCTCACGGTTCGGGAGTTCAAGCCCCGTGTCAGTTCTGTGCTGACAGCTCAGAGCCTGGAGCCTACTTTGGATTCTGTGTCTCCTTCTCTGTCTTCCCTCCCCCGTTCACGCTCTGTCACTCTCTCTCTTTCTTAAAATTTTAATGTTTATTTATTTGTGAGAGAGCGTGCACATGCAAGCATTGGAGGGGCAGAGAGAGAATCCCAAGCAGGCTCCGTACTGTCAGCACAGTGCCTGATAGGGGGCTCGAATTCACGAACCATGAGAATATGACCTGAGCCAAAGTCAGATGCTCAGCTGACTGAGCCACCCAGGAGCCCCAGGCATCTGACTCTTGATCTCAGGTAAAATCCCCTCTTAGGGTCATGAATTTGATTTCCACATTGGGCTCTGCACTTGGCCTCGGAGTCTACTTAAAAAAGAAGTTTTCCCTTTAATATTATCACCCACCTCATTTATCTTTTGTTCATTTGGTTTTAGACTTTTTAAAAATCTCCGCTTAACAGAAATAAAATTGATATACATCATGTATTAGTATAATGAGAGCAAAGTATGTCGTTAGTACCATTGTTTGACCCTTAAACTTTCTGGTATTTTTGGATTCAAGAATCAGTGGTATAAGGAAAGTATTCCAGTCAGATAAGGAAGATGCGGCCCTGGGCTCTGGCATTACTAATGCCATTTTGTGTCCATGGGGATATCTAAGAATTGCAACAACCTGGAGGCTAGAGAAGCTGTCAAATCAAAGGCATGTTCTGTGGTGTCTGTTTTTCTAAGTCCAGGTTCTTCTAAATATTTACCAGATTGATCAAGGCTCTGTCACTATTAATTAATTCTTTCATTCATGAATAACTCCAAGGGCTCCTCTCCTGAAATTTGTAGAAATAGGCCAGTGAGCATATTCTTCATGCCTGTTTAAGTTCTGCGTTCACACAGATGTATTTGAGCGTTCCCACTGAGAACGGCCGTTAAGGGAGGTGCCAGCCCTGGTGGAGACCACGCACTCCTTACCTACTCCGGCCTTTGAAGGGACCGCTTGTCCATCATGCTGTTTGATCATCTCTCTTGGAAAGGACTGTTGTCAAATTCTCTTAATGACGAAGACTGGAATTCCAGTTAGATTCCCTATTATGTTTCTTTTCATTAAACTTGCCTGAAGTTTACTTCCTGGCTTACTCTTTTCCTTTTTAATTTTTTAAAAATATTTATTAAGGGGAGGGGCGCCGAGAGAGTGGGAGACACGGAATCTGAAGCAGGCTCCAGGCTGCCAGCTATCAGCACAGAGCCCGACATGGGACTCAAACTCACAGACTGTGAGATTGTGACCTGAGCCAAAGTCAGATGCTCAACTGACTGATCCACCCAGGTGGCCCCTGGCTTACTCTTAAAATGCCCATAAATCCTTTTGAACTTCAAATTTATTTGGAAACCATTTTGCCACATATAAATAAAATTGTTAAGAAACTGCTATTCTTAGGGGCGCCTGGGTGGCTCAGTCTCTTAAGTGTCCGGCTTCAGCTCGGGTCATGGTCTCTTGTGTGAGTTTAATCCCCGCATCCAGCTTCCTGGAGCATCCGGGAGCCTGCTTTAGATTCTGGGTCTCCCTCTTTCTGCACCCTTCCCCCCCCACTCACATTCTGTCTCTCTCTGTTTCAAAAATAAACATTAAAAAGAAGAAGAAACTGCTATTCTTAGTAATAGCTTTTTTTTTTTAATAAGTCACAAATTATTTACAAAGCCCTTAAAACTAACCTGAGAGATGAGCCAAGTATTTTTTCTTAATTTACATGGGAAAACACTGAAGAACTAATACATAAAATTAGCTGGTTTTCCTCCCACTGAATATGATTTTAATGAATGCACAATCATTTTATAAAGACCCTATAGCGAAGTTCCGTATTGGGGGGAGGATATAGGAAAGTATGAATGCTTGAGTGATTTTTTTTTTCTTAATTTTTATTTATAATGGCTTTCTTCTCTTTGGTCAGTAATCACCCGATCGTTCTTGGCCCCAACAATACCAATCTGCCCAAAATATTCAGTATAATTGCAGAAGGAGAAATGCATGAGGCAATTAAACATGAAGATCCTTGTGCCAAGCGTCTGGCTAATGTGGTTCGCCAAGTGCAGGTAAGCCGTCGCGCTGCAGCTGGAGCAGCGGAAGTAGAACAGTTTCTTGGGGAGGGTGTGTTTTGTTTTCTGTTTTACAAGAAACAAAAAATAGATACACAATGAGCTAAGGAAATTTCATTTTTATATTCTTTTGTCTCCAGGCTTCACATTACCTAATCTGTACTCCGTATGTTCTCATTTTTTACTAGTGTTAACACATTTGTTTTACGTTGGAGACACTGTTAACCTTCTAGTGGTGCTTAGCGCACACTCACATAGAAGGTTGTTTTTGCATTGTCTGTGAAGAAAAAAAGATGAGATTTTACTAGTAAATAAGCTGTCAGCTACCAAAGCTTTTTAAGTGATTTATGCTCCCTCTTCCTTTGTGTTGTTTACTGGATCGTGTCCTCTACCTAATAATATAGCTTTCTCAGGTTAGACTGGATGACGAAAACCATGTAAATGAAATGAACGTTAAAGAAATGAACAGGTTTCTTGCTCTTAGATGACACTCCTCAAAACTACCTCGAAAGAAAGTATTTGGCATTATTACAATCTACCTAGTGCTGATTAGTAAGATTAGTAAAATACTCCCAAATGACCGTTTCACTGAATCTAAACCTCCGCAATTGTTCTTTCCTAGACTTCTGGAGGACTGTGGACTGAGTGCATAGCACAGCTCAGTCCCGAGCAGCAGGCCGCCATCCAGGAGCTCCTGAACTCTGCCTGAAGGGCCTTAGTACCACCACCAGAAAAGTAACTCCAAATAAACGTTTACCCTTTTGTTTAGGTTTCTTTGTTTTGTTTTTGAGCAAAGGAGAACGGTAGAGTTGTGTTGTGTAGGCCATTCTTCTGCAAAGCCACAACAGCAGGAAGAGAAGCACTGGGTTTCAGAATGGTTGTTGGAAAGGATTTCTGTGGTACCACTGAAGAGGTTCCCCGTAGGCCCTACAGTAGCACTGAAGAGTATTTTTCTGTCGGTATAAGCCACCCATGTGAAGGTGAAAGGGAAGTAAATTTTTTCTCATTAGACATAAGGAAATCTAAGACAAAACAGCTTTAAGATCAGTTATTCAGCGTAGATATGTATTAAAACAATTTGCTATACACCTAGTGTTCTATTAATCGGAGTGTGAGTCTCCTGGTAGGGTAGAAAGAAGCCTTCTGCCCAACAAACTAGTAGATCTAAAATTAAAAGAAAAAAAACCTGAAGACAAAAACAAGCATGAAGATGTCATATTTGATGTCACTTTCGGTTCTTTCCCAAAAGGCTTATGCAGTGACTCAATCTGGAAAGCTTTCCAGCTTCCAGCCCTGGAATGTGAAGTGTCGTTGGCATGTCTGGCAGTAGTGTCTCATTCACTCCTCAATAAACAACATTGAAATACAAAAGAGATCTGTGTAAAAATTCAGTACTGTCTGGCTTTGATTCATTTAATGTTTTTAATATAAGAATAAGCTAATATTTTTTTAGAGTAGCAGCTATGTCTTTGAATGTTTTCTTTTCCCCCTAATATTTTCCTTGTGCAGCTCAAACTTAAAAGCATTTAGTTCTTACCACCCTCCACTTTAATTTAAGCTAAATTCTATACCTATTCCTTCACGATTGGTATCCCTTTAAAAGTTTGCAAATTTCAACCAATAGTTTTTTTAAACTAGTGTTGTTCTGGTAGATAAAAAAAAAAAAATCTGGCTTAGTATTTTCACCGCAAATTGTAATTGATACGGAGCCACATAGAACTTTCAGACTTTTAATTTTATGATAAATATTATGCCTAAAATTATTTGCTTTGGTAAATTCAGTAAAATGTGTGACCTTTTTTTCTTTGTGTGTTAACCTCCTGGCAGTAAATGACTTGCTGTTGTTTCTTTACATAATTTTTCTAAGGGATCCTAATAGATTTCTGTTGAAACTTCAGTGTTAACATTTTTATAGTTTGTACTAAATTTAACCGTGATATAAAAATGAATTTTATGCATAGATCAGAATTTAAAATTAAAGATTTTTTCTTTAAGTGATTCGCATTACTTTATTAAAGTAAAATCTTGAATAGAAAGACTGAATTAAAATTAAGATGGTTCACTTGGTAGCAAATACCCTTCAAATATATTTTCAGTTTTCAGCACATTGTTGGCCCAGAAGCTTCAGTATCCTGCAGAGCAGCATTGAATGACGTCACCAGCACAACCACCGCTTTCCGTGGGCACCCACTGGACTGTTTTGTACCGTGTGCGGGGTAGTCCCCGGAGCTACTTCATACCCTGTATTCCTGTTGGAGTAAAATGTGTCATGACAACTCCTTTGTGCTTTCTTATGTACAGTAGAGTTTGGAAGGTCGAATCCTGTACCGATTTCCAATCGCGGTTTTGCTGTTGTTTTTAATTTAAATTATTACACTTAAAACATGTTAAAAATGTGGCACGCTTGCCTAAGTCGACCTGGAAGTGTGATCAGAAGACGGCTCCCTGGCTTTGGAGAATCCAGTGTCTGCAAAGCTCTGTGCCACGCACTTTCGGGTAAGACTCGTAGCTTCTGGTTTAAACACTAATGGGAAAGTCAGAAGATGGACAAGTGAAGAGTCAGATCAGAAAGAAGTAAATGAGTGCAAATCCAACTTCGGGCTAGAAATAGGGGAACAAGTAACCAAAACTGAACCGCATTCATCGGGGCAAGGTTGGTCCTAAAGCCTGTTCCTGTCCATTGACCCGAAGACCCGGGGCTCATAGCTAATTGTTCTTCGGGCTTATTGGGGGACACATTTTTAATACCTCATTTTATCTACACAAGATGAAAATTCATGTTTTTTCCTTTTGTACCGAATTTAGTTGCCTAGTGGCCTTGAGTGTCAGCCAGGAATGATATATTTAAGAATCCAGGCTATTTCTGGAGGAAAATCATGTGTGTGGCTCTTAACGTTTACTGGGTATTTTGTAACAAAGGATTAAGTTACCTGCACAAGTGTTTGAAATTTGTAGCAAAACTAATTTGGAGTATTTTTTTAATGCTGTAAATTTAAAGAAAAGTAAATTGTCTTAAAGCTAATTGGACATTTCTGTAATGGGAGGCAGCTTTATCATAACTCTGGAGCTGTAGTTTGCCGAACAGAACCATCACTAAATACGTATACAAATAAACATTCTTGATGCACCTGGTCTCGTAGTAAATAAGGGGGGGTGCATATTAATAGTGGTGTGAGCATTATATTTTTATTATGGAATTTTAGGCAACTTGAAAGCCCGTAGGGGCTAGCTAAATGTTTTATGTAGTATGGCTTCATTCTGCCTACACATAGTGGGTAAAACAATTTTTTGCTTTCGTCTTGTCTCAGAAATCACATTGCTTTTATTCCTCTTTGCCTCAAAGGAGTGATGGCCAGAACCTGCCATCTTGGATTTCCTTAGCTCCAAACGTAGGAGTACCGCTGTTTGAGAAGAGCGTGAACCAACTGCAAGGAGTAGGCTGGGCTTTTTATTTCCAATACTTGAACTTCTAAAGCAGAGGGGCAGGGGTCACTCAAACCATTCTGGACTAGACTTGCTTCCCCCCCCCTTTTTTTTTACACAGACCTTTAGTCCTGATAGTCACTGACTAGACAATACAGATTATATTGGTTCTACGAATGGATAAATCCCAACACTTTGAAGATAAATTACAGCTCAATTGTTAACTTTCTAAAAAATGAATCCAGAAGCAGTGCAATATGTATGGTTTTTATACAAAACATCCCCAAAATGTCTTAATTCTAGTTAAGGCAGGTGAGTGATTCTGAAATGTGTTTCTTGGTGATTCTGGATCTTTCATGGTTCTTCCATCTAAGTTTCTGTCCTCTTGACTGTCATTCAGATTGTGATGGAAATCAAGACTAGTGCTGTTGGCTTGGATCAGCAATTAGTTCCTCTATGTCTCTGGAAATGTGACAGACGGGTAGAAAATGTCAGTTTTCCATTGCGGCCTGACCACACCCTGTGTCTTCAGGCATGCCTTGGAAGATCATGCTGTTGAGTGATGAAAACCAGGGGTCGGCAACCTTCCTAAAGGACAATAAATATTTTAGGCTTTGCAGGCCAAAGGGTCTCTGTTAAAACAACTTAGCTGCCACTCTAGAGCCTCAGCAGCCACAGGCGATCCCAAACGAGGCTGTGGTTGTGTCTCATTAATCTACAAAACAAGTTGGCTGTGGTTTGCTGACCCCTGATTGGAACCACTGGCTGGGTTCCAAAGTCTTACTGTCACAGGTATCGATCGACACTTTAGTCACCTTCTCAAAAGTGGAATAATCATGCACACTTTTTGGCTGCAACTACTTACTAGTCTGGGCCCTCCTGGAGCACCTGCATTTCTCTGCCTCAGAATTCGCTTGTAAAACAGTTCATCCACAGGGTCTGCCGCACAGGCTGGGTGTGAGCCCCAGGCGGGAACAAGTACACCAGAAGCGCCTGGGACAGTGCCCGGCGGTGCGGGTTTGCTATTTGAGTGCACCCCTGAAGAGAGAATTCAGTTTGGATAGTACCTGCTTTTACAGCTAGTTCTGTCACGCATTTACTCTCTGGAAAATGGAAGCACTGCTTCCCAACAAGAATGCCGTCACTTTTAGTTAAACTGTGTAACAAAAACTGATGGGCTTCCGTGCAAGTGCTGAGTAGTAAAACACGGGCTGCCTTCAGGTAGGGGTACTTTATTACCTAACAAGGGAAAGTAGAGGGTAGAAAGGAAGAAAGAACTAGCATATTCAGTGGTGCGAATAGGGTGTGCTCACAGCGGCCTGGAACTGCCCACTCCTGGTCACAGAAACACCCCCGAGCTGCAGCTCTGTGCCCGGCCTTGCTGGCACAGTGAGCTTGTGCTAGGGTTGTGTCACAGATGGTCCGGAGTGCGGGACCGTCGTGGAGGGTGAAGGAGCCAGACGCAGAAAGCCTGTTGGTTGAGTCTCCAGACTGTCTCCCACAGCCGACCGCGGCTCCTGTCCGCGCGGTGGGGAGGAGCATTGCCAGTAAACAATTAGGATGACCATGAAAAAACTGCGCCCAATGATTTGTAGTCCATTTAGGAACCTGGTCCCAGCCCCCGCTGCAGCTAACTTATTTGATGACATGTAGAAAGCTTGTGGGACAGCTGACCATTTTCTTGTCTTTCTGTTCCCGCTGTACATGGCTGCCCCTTACCACTTAATGTCACATTCCCAGATTTTCTCGGACTCCTTTCGGCCTCAGCTGACACGTCTTACATAGTTTTAAATTTTGGCCTTTATAATAAAGACCTTTTGACTGCAAATAGTGGGAAAATATAGGATTATCATCATATTACACTTTGTGCCTTAAAAATATTTAATGTTTATGGGGCATCTAGGTGGCTTAGTTGCATCCAATCTCTCAGTTCACGAGTTTGAGCCCCACGTTGGGCTCTGTGCCGACAGCTGGGAGCCTTGGGCCTGCGTTGGAATCTGTGTCTCCCTCTCTGCCCCTCCCCTGCTTGTGCTGTCTCCCAAAAATAAGCATTAATTTTTCAAATAAAAATATTTAAAGTTTATTAAAAGGGCACCTAAGAGACTCAGTTGAGCTTCCATTTGACTCTTGGTTATATCTTGGGTCATGATTTCATGAGTTTGAACCCTGCATGGGTCAGTGCAGTGCCTGCTCGGGATTCTCAACGTGCGCCGCCCCCCCCCCCCCCCCCCCCCCCGCCGACTCTATTTTGAAAGAAAAGCCTGACCTGTCCATTTTTAGTGTTCTTGAATTGGGTCTCAAGGGGAAAGGTTACCACAACTGTAAAAGATCACTATGACCTAAGACCAAGAACTCCCGTTGTGGCTGGTGTTTAAAGAGAGTAAAAATAACAAAATAGCAACACTAACATGGAGACATAAAAATGGATTGAAATTCTAATTATTTCTTTAGAGAAAATAGCTCTCCTGGATAGCAGTCGGGAAGGACTCAGGCACAATGAAGTTTGCCTTTGAAGATACTAAGGGGCCTTTTCTTTAAAAAAAAAAAAAAACAACTTTATTTTGGGAGAAAGCAAGCAGAGGAAGGCAGAGAAGAGAGGGAGAGAGTATCCCAAGCAGGCTCCAAGCTGTCCACCCCAGAGCCCGACGTGAGGCTCAATCTCATGACCTTGTGATCATGACTGTGAGCGGAAAATCAAGAGTTGGGTCCTTAACAGGCAGCCACCCAGTACCCCCATGAAGACACTAAGCAGGGTGCTTTCTGATTCGCAGTAGAGCACCCCTTCCCTCCCGGAATGGAAGCCTCCAGATCTCTGCCACCAGAGACGGAGAGTGGGAGTTACTGCAACGGCCTTCAGGGATCCCACTCCCTCCAGAGCTCCTTGCTTCCCCAGATGGCCTGCGCAGTCCCAGTGCAAAGGCCAGCTCGGACCAGTCATTCCCGGAGGCGTGCGAGGCCAGGGGCCAGCCAGCAGGGCCTGCTTCCACCCCTCCCTTTGACTCGTCCACGGTCTCCTGCCTCCCCGAGTCCCCGCAGCCCCAACACCATTCCCTCCTGGGAAGGGAGCCCTGGACCCGAGGGCTTCTGCTGTTTTGAACACCACTCAGACCTGCAGGCAAGGTGCTATCTCCCTCCATCCCTTCTCCGTCCGCTTTGTTGTACTAGATCATTTGCTTCTTGCCTGGGCCTGTTTTCATTGCAAACCTCCCAACCTGGCCTTTATCTGAGCGAACTAGAATAGATGACCTTGTTTCCAAATTGTTCCTCTTAGATGCTTGAAAGACTTATCTCGTTTGTGTGCGGTGGAGAGTGCTGGTGACAGTTCAATGGAATGATGTAACCAGAGTGTTTAGTGGTTCAGGGTAGCGACACCTAAGCCCAGGCCCTGGAGACCAGCCGCCAATTAAGCAAATATTCCAAAACCAACCAAGGTTGGAAAACCTGATGATCTGAGCTTTCTGCTTCAGAAACACATGTGAACATTTTGCTGGAAATATTTTATTTATGAAAAGTTCCTTGACATGTTTTCTGAAGCAGATGGCAGTGGATAAGTAAAGAATGGGTAGATAACCACTGTTGGCTTTTTTTTTTTTTTTAATTCTCTTCCTTAGTTGCTATATGGGTATTTTGAGAAGAGGTTCAAATTCTGTGGAGTCTTAATTTTTTTTAATTATTTTAACTTTTGCACAAAGGGCTACCTGTACCTGGTTCAAAATTCAAGATTTATTTTAAAAATTATTCAGGGAAAAGTCTCTTTTCACTCTCGTGCCTTAGCTAGCCCCATTCAGCTTTCCTTCTGAAAGAAAAATTCATAGATTTGGTCCCAACAGGACATTTTTGCCCTGTAATTGATAACCTCCCTCTGGAAGGAAATCGGCATTCCTGATGAAAAGCCTATGCTTTCTGATGGACATGAGTCAGGTTAACAGCTCGGAGAAGGGCACCTGGCTGGCTCAGGAAGTAGCACACACAACTCTCTCTCTCGGGGTTGTGAGTTTGAGTTACACATTGGGTGCAGAGCGTACTAAAATTATTTTTTAATTTAATGTTTTTGCAAAAAAATAAATCTATTCTGAGAAACTACCCACCTACCTAGTTAACCCAGCCTGAACTCTAACCAAACATATGGTTTATTTTTTTTAATAAGCCAACAATGATTACCTAACCTAATGTTTTTGGCCTCTAAATGCCTCTGCTATGAAAGAAATCTTTGAAATTGGCCTGCTCAAGATCTGTGTTCCTGCAGTAAATTTATACTAAAGTTCCAGCATACTACATTGTCAGAAAAGGATTTGTTAAGCCATCTTTCTTATGTATCCTTCCAAGGTGATGAATATTCAAATGGATCATTGGAATGAAAGTTATATCATTTTCCCTAGGAATTATCAATAACCAGCTCTATTAAAGATGGAGGTTAAACATCTTTTGCCTTTTAAATTGATATGCTCAGAACTGGTTCTCATCAAATTGAGAAAATGAGATCATCACGTTGATTTAGAATTTATTTCATCTTAAACTAAGTGGCATCGGGCTAAATATCCTTTTACTGCTAAATCAGCATAAAGTCTTGCTCTCATTAGGGAGCATATTTTCAAGTATGCATTTTCATAAAATAATTATCTTTACTAGCATTTCATTTTATTTTTTTAAATGTAATAACATAGTTCTGTTCTTAGTATGTTTAGTTTTGTGGTTACCTGCTGTTTATAGCAAATGATACCAGTTTTTTATTTGGGGTAATGACTTAAACTTTTAAAGTACTTCTAAAAAAGTAAGCAAGTTGATTTTTAAATTGTAATGCAAACATAGACACAGTTGCCGTGAGGGTGCAGCAGAAATCATGCAGCTGGTACTCATGATTGAAGTCTTGGAGATATTTTTTCTTGACCAAGGATTGCACCAAAATCCTACAGGATCAACAAGTTTTGTCCTTCAGTGCAAGAAACACAATGCCATGATTGTTTGGTCAGGTTAGACAAACAAAACTCAACAATAGGCTCAACCAACAGGATACTTGGAGGCATGAACCAAAAACTAAGAGCTGTACAGGTTTGGGGATTTAAAATTTTTTTTCATTTTAAAACAATTTCAAATTCATAGGTAAGTGTAAAAATAGCACAAAGAACTCCCATATCTCCTTTCTCCAGATTCACCACCTCGAATGTTTACCTCCAGTCCCTAGAAGGTGATGAAGACTGCCTCCTTGACCTTGACCTTAACCTCTGAGCAGGTTCCTCTGAGCTCTTCTTCACCCAGACCTTGACTTTCAGACTTCCATGGTCCTCTCTGCCTTGTCCAATCTAGAGAGAATCACTCTATCAGTGGAGCCCCCGGGCATCCAATGTCCGGTCAGGTTCAGGTTCTCTGTGCCTCACCACTGCCCCCTGGTGAAGCAGCAAGGGTCCTGTGGGTCTGTTCAACCAGAACCCCACGTACCCCTGAGGTTTTCTCTTCACAGTTTTCCATCTACGGAACCCCACCTTGCCCCTTGCCTGGAAATCCCCACTTGTCCTGGTTGGAGTCAGATGAGCCCAGTGTCTGCAATGGCATGGCCCCACTGTCCTGGAGTCTTTATCACAAGGATCTTCCTGAAAAAAGTCCACCTCGCCTTCTTAGGAAGTGTCATGAAAAATCACTTCTTTAGCAAAAGTTACAGAATCCTAACCCATCGTTTCTTCACAGTTGAGCACGCATCTCCCAAGAAGAAGGACATTTCTGCAAACACCATGATATTACCATCAGGAAACTTGACATCACCATGCAAGTGTCCAATGTCACATCCATGTTGAAAATTCACTGGTTGTGCTGGCCACTCATTCCCTTGCTGTCTCTTGGCTCCCAAGTTTCCCTTGCTCTGCTCTCTGACACTGGGGTTGGGACTTTGCCAAGGGCATTTGCAAGGCTCCCATGCCGGCTGGCTCTGGTCAGGACCCTACTGAAGGGAGGCGCAGGTGGGAGATGTGGCGAGGAGAGAAGGCAGGAGCAGGAGGAAGCTGGCAGGTCAAACTCCAGGTTCCGAAGAGCTTCCCCGAGTCAGGCACACTACCCGCGCCCCTCCCCAGGTTTGGGAGTGGGGCACCAGCCCCCCTGAGCTCCGGCCAGCCCAGCTCTCCTTTACTCCCCCAGCCCTTGGGAAGAAGCTGCTCCCAGAATAGGAGTATCTCACCTGCCTCGGCCCCAGGCATCATGACTGCCTTGTAAATTCACCGATATTTGAGCATCCCATGTCTTACTCTTTCTGCCTTCCAGTGTCTCTACATGACCAATTTTTTATTCACTCTGTTTCATTTTTGTAGATGCATTTAAAAAAATTGTGGTAAATACACAAAACGTCAAAATGACCATCTTTGCCATTTTTAAGGGAGCTGCTGAGAAGTGTGACATGCATCAGAGCCTGGGAGTTCGTGCAGTAGATCTGCCTTCCAAACCGGAAGAATTTGAACTCTATCTTCAGGGCTGAACTGGAGCAGGTGCACAATGAACAACCTGGATGGAAGCATGAATGGAAACCAGAAGCCTAAGGAAAGAATGAGTGGATGTATGTTTCTTGCAAATTCTTTTATCTCAGAACAAAAATGTAGTTGGTAGGTTGATGGTAGAAACAGTGAAACAATAATCAGGGACGGTATCTGCGCCTCATTTATTACACGGTGGGTAACCTCAACCCCAAGACTATTAGATACCAAAAAAAGGTTTTGCTCTTTTACCGTAAAATGTATGCAAAATCTATCTTTTAATTAATAGATCTTAAAGACCCATCATCCCGAATGATGCTAATAGCAAGGAAATAGCTACCCCACGAAATCAGCATGTGAAAGATAATATTACTGTTCCTTAATCATTGGGACTATCAGTAGTTTGCATTATGAGCAGCTTACATGTGATTTTTATATTCTGTTTTGGGTGGAATCTTGGGTTACTTAAAAATGTGTCTTCCTGGAAGAAACTCTGAGAACCTTCAGGGGGCAGCAAAGGAGCATCACAAGTTGAAAAGTTGAAGAACAATGAGGAGTTTTGTCATTTCGGGCAAGAAATACACTAATCTATCCTGAAGCCGTTTCTCAAGAATATACCAGTTCTATTAGAAATACCTCAGCGCTGAGGCCTTCTCCCTCGTCATCAGGTGTATACGGCGCTCTGTGTCCCGTCGCTGCCCGGAAGTCTACTTCTCCCCTTCCGTGGTCAACGTCCAGAGCATAAATAGGAAAGAAACACGGGTTATTGTGAATAATTAGAGCCCTTGGGGCAAAAAGGAGAGCAGATAATTCTCAAGTGGAATGGTCCTCTCCTGGGTTAATTCTCAATGTGTTTGCATTGTATTATCATTTCTGGTCCTCCTCGATTGTTGGGATAAATAATCTGATTAACCACACAAACCTGGTAAACCATGAGGCCCGAGCTGCCGTTTATGTAAAATTATTTTGAAATTTTTACACTTTGGGGGAATTTTAAAAAACTCTTTCTGGGGCACCTGAAAGCGCCCCAACTTCGACTCAGGTCATGATCTCACGGTTTGTGAGCTCAAGATCCCCAGCAGGCTCTGCACTATCAGTTTGGGATTTTTCTCTGTCTCCCTTTCCGTGCCTCCCTGATTCGTGTGCTCTTTCTCTGTTTCTCAAAATAAATAAATAAACATTAAAAAATTTTTTTTATATAGTCAGTACCTGATAAATGCCAACTAATTATTTGACCTTCAAGAAATACATGGCAAATAATTAATTGCTATGTAGCATTAGTCTTTTTTTTTTTTTTTAGTGTTTATTCATTTTGGAGAGAGAAACAGAACACAGCAAGGAAGGAGCAGAGAGAGGGAGGGAGACACAGAATCTGAAACTGCCCCAGGCTCTGAGTTGTCAGTACATGGCCTGACGTGGGGCTCGAACTCAGGAACGGTGAGATCATGACCTGAACGGAAGTCGGATGCTTAACCAACTGAGCCTCCCAGGCGCCCCTGTAGCATTAGTCTTTAAAGCAATGTTTAGATCCCAGGTTCTGCACATTCCTATAAGAATGATGGCCTGGTGCAATATGGTTAAACAAAAAGAAGTAATTGGAGAAACCATGAGAGTTTTAAGGTCAAAATAATAGCACAGTAGGATTAAGGGGATCATTGAGGATAAATATTAGAAAATATGAAAGTTAACATCTGCTACCCTAAAATACAGGTTAACCTGGCTCTACGTACTTAACACATTTTTGAAAAGGAATGTATGTACCGTATGGTAATACTTTTTACATTGTTATAAATTTGGTTTATGCCTCTGGAGAAAACAGTAGCTTTTCTGTGTGCTCAAAATACATACTTTTGACGTTAACACTGGATTTGTTCAGTTATACCCTTTATCATGAATGGCCCATAGGACCACATAAAGCAGTCAACATGCCCACTCAATTTCTTGATTTCTGTGCATGATCCAAGCCTGTGTACTAAAATATGATGTGGCTACTGGCACTGAACAACTTTTCATGTGTTTGTTTGCCATTCAGGTTTGGTGACACATTCTCTTACTACATCTGCCTATTTTATAATTGGATTGTTAGTTTCCTTTACAGTCAGGTACTGAGAGCTCTTTATATTAAATATTAAAGATGTAAGATCATTGTGGGACATGTGATTTGCAAATACTTTTTCCTGGTCAAGAGCTTACCTTTCACCCTCCGGACAGGGTCCTCTGCGCACAAAACAGGATAGAATCTGTATGTTGACAAATCACAACATATTGGTGAAATAAAGAAAAATCTAAAATGGAGAGGTGTCAGGCACTAATGAATTGGAAGACTCACTGTACTAAAGATATCAGTTTTTCCCCAAATTGATCTATAGATTCAACATACTTCTTATAAAAATCTCAGCAAGGTTTATTTTTTTTCTTCCTGCAGATATAAACAATCCAATTCTAAAATGTATATGGAATGGTGGAGGAACTCAAATAGCCAATACAACTTTAAAAAAGAATTATTCAGTGGGAGGACATACTCTACCTGTTTTTAAGACTTAGTATATAGTGTTAGTAACCAAGACAGCAGAGTACTGGAAAAGGAATAGACACATAGGTCAATGGAAGAGAAAAGAGAACCCAAAAATAGATCAATGCAATATGTCCAATTAATTTTTAGGAAAGGCACAAATCAATTCAATGGAAGAAGGACCGTGGTTTCAACAAATGATGCTGGGAATTTCGACATCCAGAGACAATGAAGTTCAACCTAAGCCTCACACTGAATACAAAAACGAATTCAACGATGGATCATTAATTTATTTTTTCATTCTGTTTTTTTAACATTTTTAAGTAGGCTTCATGGGACACCTGAGTGGATTAGTTGGTTAAGCATCAGACATTGGCTCAGGTCACTATCTCTTGGTTTGTGAGTTTGAGCCCTGCATCAGACTCTGTGCTGACAGCTTAGAGCCTGGAGCTGCTTCAGATTCTGTGTCTCTTTTTCTGTTGGCCCCTCCCCCACTCACTATCTGTCTCAAAAACAAATATTAAAAAACATTTTTTTTAATTTTAAGTAGGTTTCAGGCCCAATGTGAGGCTTGAACTCACAACCCTGAGATCGAGTCACGTGCTCTACTGACTGAGCCAGCCAAGCACCCCAGATCATGAATTTAAATGCAAAATGTAAAGTTATAACACTTTTAGAAGAATACTTAGGAGAAAGTCTTTGGACCTTATGGCTAGGCAAAGTGTTCTTAGACATAACACCAAAAGCATAAACCATTAAAATTTTTATTAAATTAGATATCATTGAAATATTTGTGTCCATCTCCTTTTGAGGAGCCATTCTTTCTCCCTCCCTCCGTAGATATGGGAGCTTCTTAAATGATCCATCCTTGTGGCTACAAGGGATGGAACAGCCAACCCCAGTTGGACCAGTTGAAATATATAGGCTCCTGGGCATGGGAACTCGTGGAAAACATGAACACATGATGGAACCCAGGCTAATCAGACCATCGCTGGGGTTTTTCTACCTGTGGCCTGGGGGAGTGAGCGGTCTTCTCAACCATGTGATGTGAGGATAGAAGCCCAAGAGGGGCAGCGATGACATGAGAGAGCAGTTGTGCAATGAGACTGCTTACAAAGGGGAGCAGAGAGACCACTTCTGCATGTTCTTATGTCCAGGCGCCAGCCCTGGTGGACACTACAGCCTCCCCAGAGCTGAGCGGAGGAGGGCCACCACCCACCCATACCCCATGCACAAGACACTGTTTGGGAAGCTCTCAGAACCAAGTCTCCTTTTTTCGAATGGGCTGTTTCCGTTGGGTTCTTGCCACTTGCAATGAAGGAATTCTGAATACTTCAAAGCAAAGCTAGTTTGAAGACCCAGGACTGTCTGGTTTCAGAGGCTGTGCTTTTTACCGCCATGTGACACACTGCCCCCACCACGAGTGCCCTCTTCTGGTTGAAATTATACTTCCTAGAGACACGGTTTCTTTGGAAACTCTTTCCTTTTGGAGCAATCATGGCTTCCACCAACTTTTCAACTACATTGAATGCTCCTGTTAGTGAAGAATGTTGAGGTTCAGCTAACTATTGTCCACAGTGAGTATGCTTTTTCATGTTTTTTGTTTAGTACTCAAGTATTTTGTGATGTCATGGTTTTTGTATTTCACCAATGAGGAAGGTGAAGCTCCATGAAAGTAAGGAATTGACCCAAGGCTAGAGATCATTTTCATCCCACTAATATTGCTGTGATCACCCCCTTAATGGGCTCTAAGAATTTATGGCCTCTGCTTCGGATTCTGTGTCTCCTCTCTTTGCTCCCCCGCTCCCCACTCGTGCTCTGTCTCACTCTGTCTCTGCCTCTGAAAAATAAAAAACATTAAACAAAATTAAACAAAATAGATTTATGGACTCTCTAGTGCCTTTCCTTCTTTTTTTAATTAAAAAAATCCTCCCTCTCTCTCTCTTTCTATATATATATATATATATATATATATATATATATGTGTGTATATATATATATATATATACACACACATACACATACATACTGCTGGTGGGAATGCAAAAATGGTTCAACCACTGTGGAAAACAGTTTGATAGTTCCTTAAAAATTAAATATAGAATTACTGTATGATCTAGCAATTCCACTCCTAGGTATGTACCCAAAAGAATTGAAAGCAAGTGCTCAAATATGTAGGCATACATGATCAAAGTAGCACTAATCACAGCTAAAAGGCAGAAACATCCCAAATGTCCAGCAGTGAACAAATGAATTAATTAATTGTGGTACATTCATACGATGGACCATTATTTAGCCATGAAAAGGAGCAAAGCATTGATACATGCTACAACATGAATGAATCTCAAAAACACACTAACAGAAAGAAGCCAGACACAAAATCCACATACTGTATGACTATATGAAATGTTTGGACTAGGTAAATCCATAGAGACAGTGCAGATTGGTGCTTGTGCAATCGGTGGGTGTCCTCTCCAGAGGACATTATAAGGAATTGTAGGGAGCCTGGCTGGCTCATTCGGAGCATGAGACTCTTGATCTCAAGGTTGTGAGTTCCAGCCCCACATTGGGTATAGGGATTACTTAAAAACAAAATCTTTAACAATAAACAAAGAAACAAAAAGGCATTTATGCATTTATACATAGCTATATCCAGGGGTTTTTAGTTATCTTATTAAACGGGATCATATCATACTAGATGTTCCTTCTACATCTTGCTTTGTCATCACCAGAAATTTCTACTGAAATAGATCCAAGTATGATATAACTCTGATTTTTTATTTTTAATCGATATATATATTGCTCTTCTAACAAAAGCTGAAGAAAGACCTACATTCAACTTACGGAACGGTAGAGCCTTGGATTGCAAGTAGCTCGTTCTGCAAGTGTTCCACAAGATGAGCAAACATTTCTAAAAAATTTTGACTTGGCGAACGAGCAATGTCTTGCTATACAGAGTGGTACGTGACGCTGAATGTCACATGATCACAACTGAGTTAATGGTTTCTCTCTTTCTGGATTTTGGGTGATTGTCTCCCATGCTCAAATGCTCAGTCTCAGGCCACAGTGTTTGGCAGAAATCAGTGATTTTTCAGAACATTAGAAGGTGCCCACAACTGGCACTAGGGTATTTTTTGTGACTTCAAAGCACTGATGGACAGTCCTTTGCTTTTCCATCCAAGAGTGAGCTTAGGAATACTTTGCTTCATTCTAGGTCATTGGACAGGTTGCATGAAAAGAAAATTTCATTGAGCCAATTGTTAGCAGTGATTCCGTGAGTGATAGTGAAGGGCGTTCTACACAATACCGTCCTGTCTCTTGTCTCCCTCACACCAGCCACAAAGGTTTTCAAAGGTAAGTGCAGGTTAATTTGTTTAGTTTTCTGTTTTGTATTATCTTTGTTATTTTGTATTATATTACAGTGTTGTAATTATGTTTACATGAATATTTTTGGGTTGTGGAACCAATCATCTGAGTTTCCATGATTTCTTATGGGGAAATTCAGTTTGATATACAAGTGCTTTGGATTACAAGCATGTTTCTGGAACAAATTATGCTCGCAAATCAAGGTTTTACTGCTCTTACTACTCTCTGGTTTGTTTTTTTTTTTTTGAAGGAAAGAGACACAGAACATAAGCAGGGGAGGGGCAGAGAGAGAGAGGGAGACACAGAATTGGAAATGGACTCCACGCTGCAAGCTGTCAGCACAGAGCCTGATGCAGGGCTCGAACCCACAAACCACAAATTCATGACCTCAGCTGAAGTTGGTCACCCAACCAACTGAGCCACCCAGGCGCCCCTCTCTCTTCCTCTTTTATTCTTTCATCGGTTCCATAAAAGACCTCTAGGTTTGCTTCATCTATAAGAAAGCGCTGAAACCCCCAGATCATTGAGTCGTGTACTTTGGGCACCTGAGTGGCTCAGTAGATTAAGTGGCCTACTTTAGCTCTCATTATGACCTCACGGATTGTAAGTTCCAGCCCTATATCGGGCTCTCTGCTGTCAGCGCAGCGCCTGCTTCAAATCCTCTGTCTTCTCTCTCTGCCCCTCCTTCACTCACGCACATACACATGGTCCCTCTTTCTCAAAAATAAATAAACGTTTTAAAAAAAATGAATCATGTACTTGTACAGTGTTCGCCCAATTGTGTGAGAAGCATACCCACACTGTGTCACTCAGGCCCCCTTGGCTGAGCGACACGCATTTTTAAGAGGACCAAAGTCCACATGCATTTTGTAACTGTGTTAGGAGCAACGTTAACTAGTCCACGTGGGACCCGAACCCAAGACCCAGCTGTCATTACTGCTAGGACTAAGCCACGGAGGCAGCCCGTGGCTGAAGATAATTAGCTGTGCAGACAGACTCCTCTCATGGGTCCTTAATGACCAAAACAATCTTTGAAGCTAACAAAACAGGCTCAGGCTGCACTGAAATGCAATCTTTTTCCTCAGCTGCCTCCAAAATTCATAATAAGAGCTGTTGGTTACAGAGGTCAGTCACACAGGTGGTAAAGAGACACAAATAATCCCTTGCTTTGTTTATTCGACTTGCTGACAGCTGAGGCTGTTTTCCGTTGCTGGGTTAGGGAAGGGAGAAGGCAGGGAGCCCTCTCTTCTTAAATTTAGGAAGCACACAGCTTAGCAGGCTGCCGAGGCACTGTTCTGCCACCAAGAAGGTGTCGGCCATTTTGATCCTTCTGAAGCCTGAAGGAGCGATCGTCACTAACGAAGATGGAGCCGTGTCATCCTCTCGGGAAAGGTAAAATGAGATAGATCGCTGGAGCTGAGACGCTCCCACAGGCCTTTCCTGGTGGGTGGGAAACATGGTTTCGCTGTTCATCAAGGGAAGGAAAGTAACAACAATGTTTTTAGAGGAGACGTTCAGATTTTGTGGCACTTGAAAAAAAAAATACAGAAATAGATCCCTTTTGCAAATTTCACAAAAATTGATGACCCAAGGAACAAATCGCCAGGGCCCATGGAAGGGGCTCATGTCACTTTGGAAACCTGAAGCTTACGCTCCATTGGCTTTACTATAACTACACCCCTGCCTTTGAGGACCTACTACGTGCTAGAGATTTTCACATGCGTTCTCTCATTTAACCCTCCCAACAATCTTGTGTTTTTACCTCCAGTTTTTCAGGATGCTAAGAAAAGCAATCACTTTTCCCCCTTCTTTATATATTTTTTGTATTATTTGAATTTTCTAAATAATGTGTATTTGTTTTATTATCAAAAAACAGTGATGCCATTTTCACTTTGGAAAACTAGCATAAAGAAAGAAACATGCCGACAACTTTTGTGCATAAGGCTTAATGCTATTTTGCCAGCATGCGGCTGAAAGTCCGGCACTCAGTAGGTCCTCAGTAATATTATCATCTAGTCACACAGCTGAATCTTGCTTGAAAGGCTGCATTCTCCACACATCCAAGTTGTCTATAAAGGGCTTGATGCCAGGCTAGGAGCAAGAAGACCACCTCATAGATAACGGGCCTATAATCAAAGCACCATGATTCTAGAAAAATTAGGAAGGCTCTTTGTACCCAAATTTTCAGTCTCCTCTCCTTCCCCACCATCACCCCTACAAAAATAAGCCATACTCTTGTGTCTGTTGAGGTTGGATACTTCCTTAGTAAGAGGCAACATTATCGTGTCCCATAATTGGGATTAAGGCTTCATGTTTCCTCTGGGATTTTGACATGAACCCCCCCCAGCCACCCACCCACACACCCCTTACTAGCTGACTCTTAAGAGCAGTTTTGGGGGAAGGGGGCATTCTGAGAATGCAGTCAGCTAAGAACTGAGTTCTGGGGACGAGGAAACACCACCTCCACCAACATCAGAAAACCTGCTTGTGCTACCAGAGGAAAGACGTGGTCAGTTCAAGGTCTTGGGAGGGGATCCCCGTTGTCTGCAGTAGGGCTGGGCCGGTTCTGCCGGGTTCTCAATGGCGGCTGTAGAGAGTGGCTGAAAGCCGTGAGTCCAGATGGTGTCTAGGGAAGGAAACAGTTACCAGTTAGGAGAATGGGTCCAAGAGGAACACGTACCTTGAGAGTTTTTCATCACTGTGTATGTCCAACCTAAGGCTGATGGAGTCATAGTATGGAAAGAATTTCTCAGTCTTTAAGGGGATAGAACTGGGCCACTCACATCTTAAGGCTTTTCTTCTTCAAAAACTCACTCTTAAAGAACTCTTCTTTTTTTTGTTGTTGTTATGTTTTGTTTTATTTTTAAGAGAGAGAAACAGTGTGAGCAGGGGAGGGTCAGAGAGAGAGACACAGAATCCGAAGACAGGCCCCAGGCTCTGAGCTGCAGCACAGAGCCCGACGTGGGGCTGGAACTCATGAACCGCAAGATCATGACCTGAGCTGAAGTCAGACGCTTAACCGAGTGAGCTACCCAGGCTCCCCTAAAGAACTCTTCTTAAAAAAAGTCACTCCTCTTAAAAGCACACTTCTACTGAGCTAAGACTTCTGGGAGGCTAGAGAATATTCCACACACTACCTTCTTCACCTGCAAAATGTTTGCTCAACTTGTCACAATCCATATATTTTTACCAACCCAAAGGTTGTCACTTTTCTCTTCGAAACCTTTACATCAGTCATGGGAAAGGGGTCCAGGTAGTGTAGCCTAATAATCATAGAAAATAATAGACCTTAAAAGAATTGTGAATACAGGGGCGGGGAAAAAATGGAGAGAAACCTGTCTGAGCGCATTTTGTTCCTATAGTCTTACTCCTCCACAGACTAGTTTGGCAGATAATCAAAGATAAATTGAAAATTTAGGCAAGAAGTCTGTCGGTCCACTTTTTTTTTAAAGTTTATTTATTTGTTTGTTTGTTTGTTTTAGTAGTCTCTACACCCAATGCAGAGCTCCAGCTCACAATCCTGAGATTAGGAGTCACTTGCTCTGCTCACTGAGCCACCCAGGCATCCTCAATCCAGGTTTGTTTTTTTTTTTTTAAATGTTTCTTCTTTTTTTTTTTTAACAGAGACAGTGCACGAGTGGGGGAGGGGCAGAGAGTGAGGGAGGCCCAGAACGGGAAGCAGGCTCCTGGCCGAGCTGTCAGCACAGAGCCTGAGGTGGGGCTCAAACCCACAAACTGTGAGAGCGTGACCTGAGCTGAAGTGAGGCGCTTAACCCACTGAGCCACCCAGGCACACTCGATCTAGGTATTTTTAAAAGCTGAGTTTTTTTTGTTTAATCTTCCATTTGGTTATAACACTTGGAGCTTCTGTGAAGATTGCAGGCACTTTTTTGGATTTTATTATTTAGTTGCACTTCAATGTTTTCTTATAGAAAATTTTATTTTTTAAGATTTATTTATTTTTGAGAAAGACACACACACACACACACACACACACACACACACACACACACACACAGTGTGAGAGGGGAGGGGCAGAGAGCAGAGAGAGAGGGAGATACAGAATCTGAAGCAGGCTCCAGGCTCTGAGCTAGCTGTCAGCAGAGAGCTTGATGTGGGGCTCGAACCCACGAACCGTGAGATCATGACCTGAGCCGAACCAGATGCTTAACCGACTGAGCCACCCAGGCGCCCCTGTTCTATAGCTTTATAAAACAGGAGTGTATGGGGCTGAGGTCAGGAGTATAAGTGCCTGCCTTAGGCACTATTCCTTATATTAAATATATAACTATTATATATTTATATTAAATTATATTATTTATAAGTATAATAAGTACATGACTTAGGCACTATAGCTTCTATTAAATATATAATATTAATTAATTAATATTAAAATATTAAATCATTTTCTTCCTCCTCAAAGATAAAAATTAGAAAAAAACAATCAAATCCCAGACATCAACCATTTTACTTACAACACTTCAATACATTGCAACAGTAAAGAATGATTCTTGGGGCACCTGGGTGGCTCAGTAGGTTGGGCACCCAACTTCAGCTCAGGTCATGATCTCACGGTTCATGAGTTTGAGCCCCACATCAGACTCTCCCATCTACGTGGAGCCCGCTCTGTATCCTCTGTCCCCCTGTCTGCCTGCCCCTCCCCTACTGACTCCCTCTATCTCAAAAATAACTAGATAAGGAATGCTGCTCGTGTTTTTAGCTTTCTTTTTCTCTCTCAGTTTTATTGTGACACCACCGACACACAACACGGTGTGAGTTTAACATGCACAACATGACGGTCTTATAGACGTATCTATTGCAGATTGATTACTGCAATAAGTTTAGTTAACACTTCCACATCCGTCACCTCACATCGTTACAGTTTTTGTGTTATGCGGTAAGAACATTTAAGATTTACTCTCTTGGCAACTTTCAAGTATATTATAGAGTATGGTTAACTACAGTCACCAAGCTGTACAGGTGATCCCGGAACCGAATCATTTTATACCTGGAGGTTTGTACTCTTTGACCAACATCTCCCCACGTCACCACCCGCCAGGCCCTGGAAACCATCATTCCACTCTCTGTTTCTATGAGTCTGGAGTTTTTTAGATTCCACATAGAGGTGAGATCATACAGTATATTCCTTTCTCGGTCTAACTTATTTCACTCAGCATATGCCCTCAAGAGCCATTCATCCACGTTGCCACAAATACCAGGGTTTCCTTCTTTTTTATGGCCAAGTAATATTCCATCGTGTGCATCTGTGAATACCACATTCGCTTCATCCATTTATCCAGAGTTGGGAGAGTTAGGTTGTCTCTGGGTCTTGGCTCTCATGAATTATGCCTCAATGAACGTGAGGGGCAAGGTGTGGCTATCTCTCCAAGATAGCCATTTCATTTCCTTCAGATGTGTACCCAGAAGTGGCGTTGCTGGCTCGTAGGCTAGCTCTAGTTCTAATGTTTTGAGGAGCCTCCATACTGTGCGCATACTGTGTGCTCCATACTGTGCGCAGCAGCTGCACCAGTGTACACTCCCCCCAGCAGTGCACGGGGCTCCCGTTCCTCCACACCCCCGCCAGCACCGTTGTCTCTTGGAGCCTAGCCATTCTGACAGGTGTGATGCATTGTCCATCCTCCCATGGCTTTTCGTGGCCATACTCATTTGTCCGGGAATTGCTGAGGCATGAGGTAGGTGGAGGTTTACCACTCGTGGCTTGGGCCTGGTCTGAAGTTTGGAAGGACCAGCCACAGCCCTGTTAGCTGGTCGTCTTTGTTTCTGCTGTAGCATAACAGACGGGCACAACTTAGAGGCTGAGAACAATACCCACTTGTTATCTCTTAGTTTCTGGTGGTCGGGAGGCTGGGTCCTCTGCTCAGGGTCTCGCGAGGCTGAAGTCAGGGCGTCTCACGTAAGCTCAGGGCCCTTTCTGAGCTCATGTGGTTGATGGCAGAAAGTGATTCCTTGTCCTGTGGGTCATTCCTCCTTCTCATGGTGACTCTCCAAACTGAGATTTCCATCTCTTTCCAGTGACACCTGGCGTCACACCCTCAACACCTCTCATGTTTTCTGACGTGTCTTGGGATTCATTTTCCCTCTCTCTCTGCCCCTCCCCAGCATGCATGCTTTCTCTCTCAAAATAAATAAATGAACATTTTTTAAAAGGTCTTTAATATGGAACAGACTCAGATTTTTACCCTTAGTAATCAAAGACCTGATAAAGACAAAACATAGAATCTTTTTCTAGGTAGATTATGTGAAAGGCAAAGAAAAACATTTGTTTTTACAAAACATCTGTTTACAATTCCTTGTAAATAGAAGACCAGTAATCTAAGGAACCATTTTCTTTTGGGTGGTGGGGGGGGGGCAAGAGGAGCAGGAGAGGGAGAGTTTTAAGCAGGCTCCACACCCAGCATGGAGCCTAACGTGGGGCTTGATCTCATGACTGTGAGATCATGCCGGGGCAAAATCAAGAATCCAGTGCTTAACCCCCTGAGCCACTCAGACACCCCAGAAAACATTTTCTTTTTAACAGAGAGAAAAACCAAATTCTAATTTCGCATCAGCTTACTTTTGATATTAAACCTCATTAAATATATTTATTTTAATCTAAGCCAGCCTGACTATACCTTTTTAAGACTTTTTTTCACAAATCTTTCTAACCTTTTCCCCCAGAATTTGTCCTAAGTTTTTCCTCTTTAAATAACCAGCCTCAATTAAAGATAAGATTATTTTGTTATTCTCAATGAAAAAATGCATTTTCATTCCTCATTTTACCCAAAGCACACATCCTACTTTTCTCTTTTTTCCCCCCAAATTTTTATTTAAATTCCAGCTATTTAACATACAGTGCAGTATTAGTTTCATGTGTACAACTTAGAGATTCATCACTTAGCATAATACACTCAGTGTTCATCATAAGTGCTTTCTTTAGTACCTATCACCTATTTAACCCACTCCCCCCTTGAACTAAGTGTAGACTTCTGGGAAAGTTGGAAAAATAGTTTAGAGTTCCTGTCAACCTCTCACCCAACTTTCCCTACCAGAAGCCCCACATAATCCTTACAGAGCCACTGCAAGGATTAAAACTAAACAATTTACCCCAGAACAATAAATACTATTACTTGAACTGTGGACCTCATTCAAATGTTACCAGTTTTTCCACGAACATTCTTTTTCTGTGCCAGCATCCGAGGCAGGACTCCACATGGCACTGAGTGGTTGTCTCTTCTTAGTCTCCTTTGGACTGTAACCGTTCTTGTTTTCTCCTGTCATGACCTTGACACGTTTGAAGAGTTCTGACCAATTATTTTATAGAATATCTCTTAATCTGAGTGCATCTAAAGTTTTCTCATGACTAGAATGATGTTATGGGTGTTTAGCAAGAATACCGCAGACACACTATTGTGTCCCCAGTGCAGCAGACAATGATGTGTTCCGTCACAGTATCTTCTTATTGGTGATGTTAACCTTAACCATTTGGTTCGGGTGGTGTGTGCCACGCTTTCTCTACTGTAAAGCTACTATCTTTTTCCCAGAGAGATAATACTTTCAGACTCTACCAATATCCTGTTTCCCCTCAAACTTTCACCCACCAATTCTAGCATTCATTTGTTCAGTGGATCTTATCGTAACAACTGTGTGTTAGCCAAGTGGTGGTTTTCTATTTCCTTCTTTCTTCTATAGTTCAAATTCTTCTATAAGGAATAGCAGTCTCTTCTCTCCATGTATTTGATTATTTCTATCAATATGGAAGAGTGGACATTATTTTATTCTATGAGCTAAAATCCAATTTCCTTTTTCCCTTCCTTCCTTTCGTCCTTCCTTCCTTCCTCTTTCCCTCCTTTCCTGTATTAAATTGTTGCAACATTGGCATCAGGATCCACTTTGGATTGAGTCCTCTGATCTTCCCACAAACTCACATTCTTTTGTGAGTATTTCCTTACTTCTGACCCTGTAAGATGTTCCAAGATCATCTTGTGTTTTCCCTGCCCAGCCCTGGAACTAGCCACTTCTCCAAGGATCCCTGGTTCCTTTTATTGGAGAATGGGATTTAGAAGCCAAGATTGGGGAGCTAGATGTTCTCATTGTCACAGAAGTGTAACTGCTTTTCAGCCCTCTGAATAGTTCGAGCCAGGAAGTGTAAGTGTGTGTGTGTGTGTGTGTGTGTGTGTGCGCGCACACACATACATACATGCATACTAATGCACACATTTACACACATACATCCAGATGTCTATTTCTTTTTTTTTTTAAACTTTATCCATTTTGAGAAAGAGAGAGAGAGAGAGAGAGCATGCATAAGTGTGAGTGGGGGAGGGGCAGAAAGAGAATCCAAGCAGCCTCCTCACTGTCATCTCAGAGCCCAGTGAGGGGCTCCATCCCACAAACTGCAAGATCATGACCTGAGCTGAAATCAAGAGTCAGAGGCTTAGCCGACTGAGCCACCCAGGCGCCCCCACATGTGTATTTCTGTATCTATCTTTCTGTGTATACATTTAAAACTATGAATTTATACTGCTATCTCTGATTCAAACTCACTGCTATGGGGTTTATTCTAACTTTTATTTGGAACTTCTTTCTCCTATGGTGAGAAACCTGGCTTTAAAAAATTTTTTTTTAATTTTTTTTCTTTTTTTGAGAGAGACACACACACAGTGAGTTGGGGAATGGCAGAAAGAGGGAGATACAGAATCTGAAGCAGGCTCCAAGCTCCAAGCTGTCAGCACAGAGCCCGATGTGGGGCTCAACTTCATGAACTGCGAAATCATGTCCTGAGCCAATGTCAAATGCTTAACCAACTGAGCCACCAGGAGCCCCGAAACCTGGCTTTCATTATCTATAGTGCCCTTACTTATTTCTTCCATTCTTGTACACCCATAGTGATTTCAGAATTGTTAACTCATGCACCTGTGAGAAACACATTTTACTAACAATAGCGTTTACGTACCAGTCTGTTGGTATCCAGTAAAGATACTGGCTACCAAAGCCACCCAGGCTAGGTTTTTTCTTGCCTATCCCCTTTAGTGCTATTAGTGATTCATTTGTGACACAGTTAAGGTTGATCTGTTGGTGTTTGTATTTCATTTTATCTGAAGGGCTTATAAAACACTACTGTCATTCTAAGGGTCACAGCTATACAAAGGACATACTCAGAGAAATGTCGCTCCCTCCATGTCCCTGATACTCCCGATTTCATTCACCCCCTTTTCTCACTTCTCCACCCATCTCCCCCGTAGGTAGTTGGCATCTTTAGTTCCTGATTTACCCCTCCTCTATTTCTCTTGGACAAATCAACAGATACATGTGTATTTTTTTTATAACCCTTCTTCCTTACGTGAAATTTAGCATACTGCAGGTAACCTTTACTCTCTGCTGGAAGACTACTCTTTTCCAGGGAGTCACTGCATACCAGGTCAGAGGGAGCTTCCTCCTCCTTTCTTATGTCTGTAGAGTACTCCAGCATATGGACCTAGCATGGTTTACCCAGCCAGTCTCCCGCATAAAGGCACGTAAGTGGTGTCTGATGGTTCACAGTTATGAACGGTGCTGCAATGAATAACCTTGCACATGTATATTTTCATGTTGTTGGAGGCATATCGATAGCATTGAGTCCTAGAAGTCGAACTGCTGAATTACCGGGTCCAAAAGTAGAAGTGCATGTACAGTACCGTTAGGAACCGCCCACTTTTTCTCCAGAACGACTTTGCCAGGGAGCATGCGCACCAGCAACGTCTGAGAGTTTCTGTTTCCCCACAACCTCAACACCAGAATATACTGTCGTGTATAAAAATTTGTGCCATCAGGGGCGCCTGGGTGGCTCAGTCGGCTAAGCATCTGACTTCGGCCCAGGTTATGATCTCACAGTTCGTGAGTTTGAGCCCTGCGTCGGGCTCTGTGCTGACAGCTCAGAGCCTGGAGCCTGCTTTCGATTCTGTCTCCCTTGCTCTCTGCCCCTCTTCCATTCGCACTCTGTCTCTCTCTCTCTTCTTCAAAAATAAACATTAAAATATTTGTGCCATCAGATAGGTGAGAAATGAGATCTTAGTATGATTTATTTTGGGTGAGCCTGGACATTATTTCTTCTGTTTTGAGGGCAATTTTTATGTTTTTTTTTTGTGTGTGTGAATGGTTTGCACATACCCCATTCCCATTTTTCTATTGTATTTTTAGTCCTTTGTCTCCCAATATTGAAGAGATTTTTTGTGTATAAGGGATATTAGCTCTTTATAGAATAATAGGCTGCAAATATTTTCTTAGTTTGTCAGTTGTCTTTTGACTTCATTTATTTTTTATTTATTTAAATTTTTTTTAATGTTTTATTTATTATTGAGACAGAGAGAAACAGAGCATGAGCGGGGGCAGGGGCAGAGATAGAGGGAGGCAAAGGATCCAGAGCAGGCTCCAGGCTCTGAGCTGTCATCACAGAGTCCGATGTAGGGCTCGAACTCACGAACCGTGAGATCACAACCTGAGCCAAAGTCAGATGCTTACCAACTGAGCCACCCAGGTGCCCCAACTTCATTTATCTTTTTATGCAGTCAAATTTATCAATCATATTGCCTCTGGATCTTGTCACAGTTTCGAAAGGCCTTTCCTACACCAAGTTTAATTTTTTTTATTTTTTATTTTTGAGAGACAGAGAGAGACAGCACAAGCAGGGGAGGGTCAGAGAGAGAGAGAGAGATACAGAATCTGAAGCAGTCCCCAGGCTCTGAGCTAGCTGTCAGCACAGAGACAATGCAGGGCTCGAACCCATGGACCGTGAGATCATGACCTGAGCCAAAGCCGGACGCTTAACCGACTGAGCCACCCAGGCGCCCCCTACACCAAGTTTAAAGAGGAATTCGCCCCATTTATTTGCTAGTACTTGGATGATATTGTTTTATTCACCTCCAGAGGCCTGATTCATTTGGGATTTGCTCTGTGTGTGGAGTGGAATATGAATCTGATTTTATCTTTCTCCAAATGGCGGTGCAGTGCTCCCAACATCATTTGTTAAAGTCCATTTTGACCCAATGTTCCGAGTTGCCATGTTGGTCATGTATTGAATTTCCCTGTGTATTTGCATTAAGTCTGGGCTTCCCAGTCTCCCTCCATTGTTATGTTTCCCCTCACAGGCCAGCACTACATTGCTGATTATGGAGGCTTGGCCCTACAATGTCACGTCTGCCAGGCTAATCTGCCCTCATGGCTTTTATCTTTCACTGTTTTCCTGACTGTTCTTGCCTGTTTGTTTTCCACAGGAACTCTAGAGTCACATTGTCTGTCTAACTCTATAAAATAGCTTGTTGGGGTTCTTACTGGGTCAGGCTGTATTGAATGTGTAAATTGACTTAGGAGAACAGACATCTTTAAAATGTTGAGCCATCCTGTCCAAGAATAGGGGATATTTTCCTTTGTGCTGAAGCCTATTTTTGTGTCTTTGAGGAGTATTCTAAAACTTTCCTTATACAACCTTTGCACGTACCTGCTCTGATCAGTCCAGTTCACCCCACTGCCGAAGGAAGGATTCTGTGCCCTAAATGGTGTCTGATGGCCCCTCACACAACACCAGCACAGCGCAAACGGGATGGACAGTGGTTTGTTAGTCACACGCATTCCCGGTCCGGGGAGGAGGACATCCAGGCCGTGCGGGGCCACACTTGGGGGCAGAGTGACCCAGCCCATGTGGTGGAAGGCGGGCTCTGTGTTGACGTGAGGCAGTGATGGTTCCCACTAGAAAATATGACTGGCTTGTCTGAATAAATACCCCACTGGGTGGGGGGGCGTATCCAGCAGGAGCAGAACTTACCACTAAGGCTTTGGGGCTTCATGAGGCTCAAAGACATCAAGGCAGCCCATTGAACTTCTGCCTTCATGATGCAGTGTCTTCTTAAATCTATTCCTGAGTAGTTTCTCTTATTTGTTGCTATTGTAAATGGGGTCTTCTCTAGCGTTACATTCTGTAACGAAACAATATTTTTAAAAAACTGTCACAAGCGGCAGAGTAAGGCAGCTGCTGTTCAGAGATATGAGAACAGGAAACGCCTCAATTTTACAAGTGAAAAATCAGGGAAGACATTTACGGAGCAATTTCGGACGAAGCATTATCATCCCAGGCTGGTTACTCCGTCAATTTGTTCTGCTTTGACGGTAGAAGAGCCACATTTGTAAATCCTCAGGAACGGAAAGGGCTACCATTAAAAATCCTTCATTTCAAGGATCATTAAAAATGGACAATTTAATTTGCATTTCAAAGGTAGACTCAGAAAAGATTAATTTGTCAGTATGACTAATGGGGAAAGTTTGATGGTGTAAATTATTATCTTTTGTCTTAAGGGAAATACAGTATATAATAACATGGTATTTAAAAAGGAACTAAAAACGGGGCGGCTGGGTAGCTCAGTGGGTTAAGTGGCCAACTCTTGATCTTGGCTCGGGTCATGATCTCACATTTTGTGAGATCTCTCTTGAGGTTCTCTCTTTCCTTCTTTCTGCCCCTCCTCTGCCTGTGTGAGTGTGAGCGCATTCTCTCTCTTTCTCTCTCCCTCTCCCCCAAAATAAATAAACTTTTTAAAAAAATAAGAAGGAACTTGGAATCCCTGGGTGGCTCAGTCGGTTAAGCATCCGGCTTTGGCTCAGGTCATGATCTCACGGTTCGTGGATTCAAGCCCCGCGTCGGGCTCTGTGCTGACAGTTAGCTCAGAGCCTAGAGCCTGCTTCAGATTCTGTGTCTCCCTCTCTCCCTCTCTCCGACCCTCCCCTGTTCATGCTGTCTCTCTCTGTCTCTCAAAAATAAATAAAAAACATTAGAAGGAACTAAAAAGATTTTAAAGCAACAATATTAATGATTTAACAAAGATGAGGAAGAAGATAATGACACCTTTTTGGAGTTCAAAAAGAACTTCAAACCATTTTATTTTATTTTAAAATAATCTCTGCTCAACGTGGGGCTCAAACTCATGACCCTGAGATCAAGAGTCACATGCTCTACTGACTGAGCCACCCAGGCACCCCCAAACCATTTTAAATCCATAAATAGCAAGATTAATGTCTCATCCATTTATTTATTCAACAACCTTTACTGAGTGCCTGCTATGGGCCAGGATCCATCCTAGAGGTTGGCCAGCCTGGCCCTCAAGTTGCTCATAGGCTTGCGGGGAAGATGGACAAGCAAACAATATTGTACCAGATGTCCTGAGGCTCTATTCAAGCCATATAGGGAAACAAGGAAGGAGCATCTGCCTGGGTGGTTCAGTCGGTGGAGCGTTCAACTTCGGTTCAGGTCATAATCTCAAGGTTCAGTTCGTGAGTTTGAGCCCCCCATTGGGGTTACTGCTATTGGCCCAGAGCCCGTTCTTCAGATCTTGTGTGCCCCCTCCCCCACCTCTCTCTCTTTGCCTCCCCTACACCCTCACACTCTCTCTCTCTCTCTCTCAAAAATAAATAAACATTAAAAAAAGAAACCCAACCCAAGAATTTGATGGATTTTGGATTATATCCAAAGATGCATTTAAAGAAAAAAGAAAAGGCAAAACTAAAATTAATGCCTGTGCAAATGTAAGAGAGGCAGAGGTTTAATCTTGATCTCTGACAAAACAGACTTTAAATAAAAGCCCCGAGGAAACATCAACGTTAGACTTTAGAATGATGAAAGGCACAGTGAGTAATGACAGCAACAATATTCATTAGGTGCTACACGTTTCCTAACGACAAAATATATAAATGAAAAGGTGACAGTTATCCAAGAAGAAATAAATAAAACTTGGGATTCCTTAATACCCTGTGTTCAGAAAGCAGCAGATCAAATAAACAAAAAGACAGTAAAAAAAAAAAAAAAAGATCCCAGAGCTGAACATCACCACCAGGAAGGTAGAATTAACAAAGAGTTTCAGAGCACAAGATGCAAACTTAGAGAACCTACCTTTAAAAATGTATATGAATCTGTCTCACATTCCAAATAATCACATATTGGGTTAAGAAGTTTGGAGTCCACAGGCCGTTTGTTGACAAAATTAGAAATACAACAGCAAGCGCATAGACAGTGTTGGTTCTGTGACAGGCACTGTTCTGTGTGTGTTTACAAATATGATTATTTCGTTTTCACCATAACCCTCTGAAGTAGGAAGTATTAGCTAGGATCCCCATTCTACAGACGAGAAAACGAAAGCAGAGAGAAGCTATGGACCAGATTCCTCCCTGGGAAGTGACTGGACAGTTCACATTCCACCGTGTGCCCAGAAGGGGAGCTGCTCAGGTCATAATTCTCCCTTCTGGGAGCCCCGGGGACCCTCAGCTGGACCTTAGGGTCCTGAGGGCTTGTATCTTCCCACTGGACCCAGAACCGGACACCTGGCCCAAGCCAGGGCAATAGATTTTCTCTCCCAGGAACTGAAACCTGACCCAGAGAGATCCAGAGGTTTGACTTGATTTCCTAGCTGGGTCCTGGTGGGGGACAGGGGTCCTGGAGGATGGAGCCCGGGCTGGACCTCAGCACCTGCATCCCAGAGCTGGCCCTGCCCCTCAACATTTCACACGTTTGCCTAAATTACTCAGTACCCAGAAGAGCCTTCACTGATATCCCCACAGAATTAACATTTTTTTGACATTTATTTATTTTTGAGAGGAGAGGGCCTCTAGAGAGTGAGGGAGACACAGAGTGTGAAGCAGGCTCCAGGCTCTGAGCTGTCAGCACAGAGCCCAGGGTGGGGCTTGAACCCATAAACCGCCAGGTCATGAGCTGAAGTTGAATGCTTAACCGCATAACCAACTGAGCCACCCAAGTGCCCCTCCCCACAGAACTTAAAACACTCCCCACAGTAGCAGTAAAGTCACAGAGAGTCCACAAAAATTACTAATATCCTATTTTAAGAACAAACTCTACCCAGCATAATTCATCAGTGCAAAGTGTTATTTAGAAGAAAATAGATTTCTTTTTTTTTAATGTTTTATTTGTTTTTGAGACAGAGAGAGACAGCATGAGAGGGGGAGGGACAGAGAGACAGGGAGACACAGAATCCAAAGCAGGCTTCAGGCCCTGAGCTGTCAGCACAGAGCCCAACAGGGGGCTCTAACCCACAAATGTGAGATCGTGACCAGAGCCAAAGTTGGAGGCCCAACTGACTGAGCCACCCAGGCGCCCCAGAAAATAGATTTCTCTAAATAAATATATTAAGAAGAAGGCAAAAGGAAGATATAAAATAGATCTCAGCTAAAGGATTTAGAAGAGGAACAAAGCAACTAAGCATTGTTTAATGGAATAGCATTGAACAAACCAGAGACTTAAACAAGTAGAAAACTTAGGGGCCCTTGGGGGGCTCAGGTGGTTAACGTCCAACTCTTGACTTCAGCTCAGGTCATGACCTCCTGGTTTGTTAGTTCGAGCCTACACCGGGCTCTAAGCTGACAGCTCTGAGCCTATTTGGGATTCTCTCTCCCCCTGTCTCTCTGCCCCTCCCCTGCTCGCTCATGCTCTAGGTGTGTGCTCTCTCTCTCAAAATAAATAAACGTAAAAGAAGAAGAAGTAAGAAAGTGAGAAAGCTATTAATTCCACAAGTGGAGGGAATTAGCAGTAAAAATAGGACCACACCTGTGTAATGTAAATTCATGGATTAGTTGTGCTTATAGGCTTAAATTACACATTTATTAAAACTGTGTATGGTTAAGCCATTCTGTATCTTCGCCTCTTACCAGCTAATTCCTCCGCGTTTTGTTTTAAGTGCTTGTTAAAGAAACCTGCCAGGAGTTACAAATCAGAATAGTCATATCTCAGCGGAAACAGCTCTGCAAGGGGTAGATCCTAATGCGAGAGAATCTGCAGGGACCTCTGAGGTGAGCCGGCCCCTACTTAGTGGCCCCCATGCCAACCCCAGGGACCCTCACTGCTGCTCTCGGGTGGGGTGGGCTCTGTATCCATTCTCTCTATTTCTTTTTAATTTTTTATGTTTATTATTGAGACAGAAGCAGAGCACAAGTGGGGGGGGGGGCAGAGAGGGAGACACAGAATGGGAAGCAGGCTCCAGGCTCTGAGCTAGTGGTCAGCACAGAGCCCAACGTGGGGCGCAAACCCACAAACCGTGAAATAATGACCTGAGCCGAAGCCGGACACTTAACCGACTGAGCCACCCAGGTGTCCCCATTCTTTATTTTTGTACTCCACCTCCGCTCACCCACACCCACCCCCTCGGTGCTGGCACCACTGGGGGTGTCCGCCAAATGCAGACATCCCCAAACCACCACGTGGGCAGTTTCAGGGGAAACTCGAAGCACCCTTCTCTCCTTTCTGCCTCCCCCAAGCCTTCAGCACCCCACCTTGTAGAGCCTAGGGTGCTTGCAGCAGTCAGTGGGATGGAGACTCTCTAGGACACCTGGCATTTCTGCCTTGGGCTCCCCCAAACCACTAATGAACCCCTGGAGCAGCGAAAGGCAGACTCTCACCTCCTCGGAACAGAGGAGAAAAAGTATTCATTGCAACAGGGGACAGACACAAATCACCTGTCCTGACGTGGTCCCCTGTGGGTTCCAAGGAGGGTGCTTCAGCTCAGTGAGTGGCTTAAGCTGCTGGGAGTGAGTCCTGTTGCTTTGGGGATCCTCCAAGAAGGGGTGCGTAGAAAGGAGGGAGCAGCCAGCTGCAGAAAGAGGTGTTGGAGCCTTTGACGGCAGGGCTATCATCCTCGTAAGCAGGAAAACGCAATTTTTTCCAGTTTTAGTATATGCGCTGCTGAAGTGAGTACAAAACGCAATTTTTAAGAGGCTAGGAAATATCCTTGTACTAGTACAAAGACAAATCTATTTTTTTTATATTTTCTGGAGAAAATGTAGCTATTTTAAAGAATAAGCCAAGGTAACTGGTAGCTGGAACAGTAAATAAAGATCTGCAGTTTTATGGATTTTCCTGAGAACATTGCTGTTATAAATTGTTAGGAATAAATGATCAGAAAGAGAAAACAATGGCAGAAGTACAATCGTTCAGAAGTCTTGGTACTAAAGATCTGCCCAATGTTTTGAAATTATTTTAATGTTTTATTTGTATTTGAGAGAGAGAGACAGTGCACCAGAGGGGGAGGGGCAGAGAGAGAGAGGGAGACACAGACTCTGAAGCAGGCTCCAGGCTCTGAACTGTCAGCACAGGGCCTGTTGTGGGGCTTGAACCCAGGAACCTGGAAATCATGACCTGAGCTGAAGTTGGACACTTAACCTACTGGGCCACCCAGGCACCCCTGCCCGATATTTTAGATATTTGTTATTAAACAACCATGACTGTGATTCATCAGATTAATAATGTAAGACAAGTTTCATGTCTTTTGGAATTGGGAAATATAGGATCTAAACCTAAAAATATATCCCAGGGGCGCCTGGGAGGCTCAGTCTGTTGAGCATCCAACTCTTGATCTCAGCTCAGGTCATGATCCCGGGGTTGTGGGATCGGGCCCTCCAGGGGCTCTGAGCTGACGGCATGAGTCCTGCTTGAGATTCTCACTCTCCTTCTCTCTCTGCCCCTCCTCCGATCTCACTCTTTCTCTCTCTCAAAATAAATACATAAACATTTAAAAAATATATCCCAATATGTGCCATCATGAGAATCGTGATACTTTAGTTAGATTAAGAAATTATCTGAAAGGAATAACACACCACGTTGATAATGCACTGATATTTAGCTATTTATAATAATTATTATAATACAATTAGGATAGGAACAGTTATTTATTCTCTAGTAGCCGGCACACTAAATGCTAACTTGTGGCTTGTCCTTTTCTAAGCCCTGTGTGGGTTTTAACATATTTAATCCTCATGAAAATGTGGTTACTTTGGGGAATCCTGACTGGCTCAGTCAGTAGAGCATTATCAGTCGGTGACTCTTGATCTTGGAGTTGTGAGTCTGAGTCCCATGTTGGGTGTAGAGATTACTTTAAAAATCTCGGGGGTGCCTGGGTGGCTCAGTCAGTTAAGCGTCCAGCTTTGGCTCAGGTCATCATCTCACGGTTCGTGAGTTCAAGCCCTGCATTGGGCTCTGTGCTGACATCTCAGAGCCTGGAGCCTGCTTCTGGTTCTGTGTGTCTCTCTCTCTGCTCCTCCCCTGCTCACACTCTGTCTCTCTCTCTCTCTCTCTCTCTCTCTCTCTCTCTCTCTCCCAGTTCTTGTTTCTTTGCCTTTCTATAAAATTTTAGAACCCATTTGTCAGTTAAATTATATATATAATTGTTAATTAAATTATATTTAATTGTCAATTAAATTATATATATATGCATACATATATGTATATAGATATCATGCTTGGATTTTTATTTGAATTGCATTGACTTTATAGATCAATTTGAAAAGAACTACCATTTTAGCAATATTAATTGTTTTGCAGTTTTTTGCTTGCAACCTTGCACATTTACCATTAGATTTATGCCTAATTGTTTCATGGTTTTTGTGACTTTGAAAGTAGAACTGTTTTTCTAGTTCAATTTACAATTGTTTATTGCTAGTTGTTGGAGGCAGGATTCCAACCCAGGATATACGCCCTCCATACGATCCCCTCCCCTTGAGGGCCAGCAGGTCCTGGGACTATAAAGGGACATCATTTCCATCACTAGGTCATGTCATATGGCAAAGGTGGAGAGATTTTGCACATGTAATTAGGATTCTAATCACTTGACTTTGACTTGAACAGGAGGTGTCCTTAATGAGCATGACCTAAGCCAGTGAGCACTTTGAAAGAGAGTCTACAGATCAGACATGGGAGAAGTCAAAAAGACGCTTTTCTGAAAGCCCCGAAAGAGAAAACAAGCGCTGAGGTGATCTGCCTCCGCAAAGGGTGGCCTCTAGGAGCTGAGGGCTCTGTGCAAGGAATTCTGCTGCCAGCCTGAAGGGGCTTGAAAGAGGCCCCTGAGCCTTAGATGAGATCGCAGCCCCAACTAAAATTTTCATTTCAGCCTGCTCAGAGCGGAGGGCCCATTTCCCCTGCTCTTAGATTCCAAACCCATGGGAACTGTAAAATAATACATTTATGTAGATTCAGCCCACTGAATGTGTGGTAATAAGTTACATACCAATAGAAAACAAATATACTAGCATATAAATATAGGATGGTTTTCCTGCATTGACTGCGTATTCTGCAGCCTGACCTCCCACTCATTATAGTTCTAGTAGACCTTTTACATTTGTGGAGATTTTCTCTTTTTAAAAAAATTTTTTTAATGTTTATTTACTTTTGAGAGACAGAGAGACAGAGTGTGAGCAGGGAAAGGGCAGAGAGAGAGAGAGACACAGACTCTAAAGCAGGCTCCAGGCTCTGAGCTGTCAGCGCAGAGCCTGACATGGGGCTCAAACCCATGAACGTGAGATCTGACCTGAGCTGAAGTCGGCTGCTTAACTGACTGAGCCACCCAGGTGCCCCTGTTGAGATTTTCTACGTAGGCAATTACATCTTCAATGAATAGAAACTTTCTTATTTTTCATTTCCAGGCCATATTCTTTTTATTTCTTTTTCTTGCTTTATTGCACTGGCTACAGCCTCTCGCACAATGTTCAGTAGGAGTCGTGAGAGCAGACTGTCCCTAACCCTGCAGGCAAAGTGTCCTCATGAAGTATGATGTTAGGTGCAGGTGTTTGCAGACACTCTTTATCAGATTGCTAGAGTCCTTTTCTATTTCTCTTGGTTTTATAAAATTGAGAATGTTGTAGAATTTTGTCAAAAGTATTTTCTGCATCTGCTGAGATGGTCACATGGCTTCTTTTTAACCTATTGATATGGTGAGTTATATAGATTTATTTCTAAATGTTGAACAGGCACTTCATTCCTGGGATAAAACCCACATAAGTCCCGTGATTATTATACTGGATTCTGATTAATAGCATTTTGTTAAGGATTTTTGCCTTCATGTTCATGAAGTTGCTAATAGTTCTTTCCTTCCCTTGTAAAATCTGTCTGGTTGTGGTATCAGGGTCATACTAGCCTCCTATACTTCAATTAAAGTTTTCTTGAGAATGCTGGGCTTTTTTCCTTTTTCTTTTTTAGCAGGCAATCGACCCAGTTAGATTCAGACAGGAGTTCTCCTTTGCTTTCTGTGGATAGTGGTTCCAACCTCCATTCAATTTTCCAAGCCTTCCCTATGCTGCTTGGGGGCTGTGTCTTGCGTGCACAGATCAGAAGCAAGCCCCAGAGTTACACGAGTTCACACAGGACTAGGAAATCAATTTTTAAAAAATAGTCTCTACACCCAACACGGAGCTCAAACTCACCCCCCCGGAGATCAAGAGTCTCATGCTCTACAGAACCGAGCAGCCAGGCACCCCTAGGGAACCACCTTTGCCTTACTTTCTTCTCTCCAAGGTTTCCCCCACACCCTCCAGCTCACAGGCACCCCCAGCCTGATTTCTGTGGGCGGAAGGACATGGGTTTTCTCTCAGGTGGCACCTGTTTTGCCACAGCCCAACAGCCCTGCAGCTCACACGTGCCCTTGGAGGCAAAGCCAGGAGAGAACAGAGAAAAACAAAATGCAGAGCCCATCTTCCGCCCCCACAACGCTCTTCAGACACAGGAGCCCCTTTCTTGAGCTCTTTGGCCAGAAATATGGGGTTTCCTTTTGAGTGTTAGCCTTGGAGTCCTGTGATTGGAGCCCACCTTCCAGACAAAACCATGAGAGAGAAAAGGGAGGGGAAAAAACTCTGGGAAACTCATTCCTTTGGCGTTACTTCTCCAAGTTGTGACACCCTCCCATCCCACCCCCACCAATCTGCCTCATTCCGTTTACTTGTCAGAGTCCTCGGTGGCTACCTCTTGCATTGTGTCCAGCGTCTGTCATTTGGATCAGGGGCAGAATGACGCAGTGGTGGGGCTTGCTCCATTTACCTGGAAGCCCAAGCCAGCCATGAGTTCTCGGTATTTGCCAGCAGCTCGAGGTCATGTGGCCAATGTTCCACTATGCCGGGGACCCAGAAGTACTGACACCTACGGGAAGGACCTGAGCAGCCATAAATATTCTTTTTTTATACTGAAACATGACACAGGGGCACCTTACTGTAAACAGGGGTCTATAGTAAGCTTTTTAAAACCTATATTTGCTCATTGCACTCCCCCGCTGAGAACCTCTGGGAGTTTTTCATTGCGAAGACAATAGACTGTGCTGGTCCGTGTGCATTCAAAGCTCTTTGCAGGTCAGCCCTGTGTGGCGTCCGCAGCCTCCTCCCTTCTGACCACGCAGCCTGTTCTTCAACCACACTGGGCAGCCCCTCCTCCCTAGGTGGCATCAGGAGCTTTAAGATTACATAGCTAGGCACGGGCTTTATTCTCCGCCTGGCATGCCCTCCTCTTTGTTCTCATTCTTCAAGATGCAGCTTGGGACCTAAGGCAGCCAGTCCCGTCTTCCTGCATGTCCCCAGAGCTCCAGGATAGCTTTTACTATGGTGCCTTGGTTTCAGCTGTCTGCTTCCGTCACTAAAATCTAAGCTCCCCAAAGCCATTTTTTATCGATTTTTGAATCCACAGTGTGTAGCCTGTGCCGGGTAAGGGTCAGACGGACCTCAGTAAACGTTTGCGGACCCAGTAAACAAATCAACAGAGGAGGAAGACTAGATCTTACAAACAAAGTGCTTCTCTTACAGTTAGCATGCACCTTTTCTATTAACTAAATACCACATCCACGCACAATTCTCCTGGTACATAAGCTACAAATCAGCAAATCTGAAGACCACAATTGGGTAAGATGTTGGATAAGTAACCATCTTAACCTATTAATACCAAGGTATTTCAATAAGCTATCAATGAATAAACAAATTGGACAAATATTTCCTGTAATTGATTTAGATATTTGTAAGTTTTACCAAGTACCTAATATGCACTTGACTCACTAGCAGACCCTTTTGTGTCTATTGAATTATCACAGCAAACAGACAACTAAGTATCATCACAATATCATAGACAAGGAAACAGGCTCAAACGGGCTGCCTACCTACTTAGTCTAAGGCCACACACACTGCCTAGGAAGCCAGAGCCGAGGGTTCTGACGCAGAGCCTCTGGTTCCAAGTCTAGTGAACGGCTCAGGACACTCCGGCCACCCACAGTGGCACCCCGCACGCCCTCTTACCGATTTCACCTGCTTCAGTGTTTGTGTCACTGTGTGGATGTGACCCTTCCAAGAAACACAGGGTTGGTTAGACACCCCCACCCACACACAGGGTGGTTGCAAAATGTCAGTGTTTCCAAGACACAAACTCAACAGCTGGATGAATGGTAAACACACAAACACAGATGTGTGCGCGCGCACACACACGCGCACACACACACGCGCGCACACACACACGCGTGCGCACACACACGCGCACACACATGCGCGCGCACACACACAGTAACCAGGAAAAACAATTTCTGTGCAAAATAATGTAGAAGAGCAATTCTGTCTTCTCTTCTGACCAATGAGATTTGTAGGAAAAATACTTCTGGGGGTGCTTGACTGGCTCAGTTGGTGGAGTTTGGGGGTTGTAGGTTCAAGCCCCATGTTGGGTGTAGAGATTACTTATAAATAAAATCTTTAAAAAAAAGAAAGAAAGAAAAATTCCTTCTAGTTTGAATAATGAAAATGGATTCCAAAGTCTGCCAACTTCAGCTTGCTTATTTCCTGGTCACCAGGAAGAGAGATTTCATTTAAGAACCGGTACTTAACAAGAGTGATGTCAAGGGTTTCAGGGGTTTTTAAACTCTGGTTGTGTTTTGTTTTTACTAAATCTTTTCAATGCTTTACTAGAGGCAGAAAATTAAGTGTTTTTATTTATTTTGTTTTAAGAATCATGAATGGAGTGCCTGGGTGACTCAGTCCATTGAGTGTCTGACTCTTGATTTTGGCTCAGGTCATGAATCCAGGGTCGTGGGATTGAGCCCTGTGTCAGGTTCCAGACTGAGAAAGAAGTCTGCTTAAGGTTCTCTCTTTCTCTCCCTCTGCCCCTTTCCCACACTTGTACACTCTGTTGCTTTACAATAAAAAATACTCAGGGGCGCCTGGGTGGCTCAGTCAGTTGAGTGTCTGACTTCGGCTTAGGTCATGATCTCACAGTTGGTGGGTTTGAGCCCCGGGACGGGCTCTGTGCTGACAGCTCGGAGCCTGGAACCTGCTTCAGATTGTGTATCCCTCTCTCTCTGTCCCTCCCCCACTCACGCTCTGTCTCTCAAAAATAAATAAATGTTTAAAAAAAAAAAGTAAAACAAACAAAATTTAAATTAAAAAAAAAAAAAGAATCCTAAACATCCAGCAAGTTAGTTGTTGGCAACAAAAGTTGATTGGTGGAATTCTGTAGGAATAAAATCTGATTTCTTACAGTAGGTTTTACCTCACTGAATATTCATAGTGGCACAGCGGATCCCCTCAAATAGTCTTTTTCTTCTGTAGTCCTATAATATAGAATTACAATTGGCATTTTATTCTAAATTGTGTAAAAATTATAATTGCGTAAAAATATATCTATATGAGGTTCATTATATCACGTGGAATTACAATGAATGAAACTGGGCAATCCTGACCTAACTAAGGTTTAGGTACAAATGCAGGAATTTTCCATGAAGGATGATCATGTCTTTTCTCCCCCACTTCATATCATCCCTCTTCACTACTGGTAGACCAGGTTCGGGGAAGGTGTTCCTGGCTGCTGTGGGTCTGGGACATCCAATTGTTGTTCCCTTCAGGGTGCCTGGCCAGTGTTTCCCATGATGCAACATCTCCCCGGGGGCAGTTTTCCCTGGCACCCCGATGGGCAGATTTTTATTAAATTCCACCAGTGTGGAACCTTAGTAAACTTTACCACATCCAGCAGCATGGCCATGTCCATGGCCGTACCGTCTTCCACAAGGTCTGTATCTCAGCCTTCGCTGGGTAGGTTAGGGTGGGGATGGCTTTCAGGTTTCTTCCATTTTTATAAAATTTTTTTTACATTTATTTATTTTTGAGAAACAGAGACAGAGCACAAGTGTCGGAGGGGCAGAGAAAGAGAAGGAGACACAGAATCTGTAGCAGGCTCCAGGCTCCGAGCTGTCAGCACAGAGCCTGGTGCAGGGCTCAAATTAACAAACCACAAGATCATGACCTGAGACAAAGTCAGACGCTTAACCAACTGAGCCACCCAGGAGCCCTATGTTTCTTCCTTTTTTAGATGCCCTACCTTCCCACTGGAGACAGTGACTCTTCCCTACACCTTCTTTTCCTGTATTCTTTGGAGTTCGCTCTATCTCTTAGTAGGTAATCCCCCATTATGGTTAATAATTCTTTATATTCAACTCACCCTGTTCAGTGTGGTTTCTTTCTCCTGAATGGACCCTGACTGACACAGTGAGCTGTTCCCATAATAACTGCTGATAAAGTCTACCATTTGCTGAGTGTCTCCGACGTGGGAGATGCTGTATTAAGTGTGTTGCAAACATCTGCCTGAATCCTCCCAATCATGCCACGATGTCAATATCATTATCTCCAGTTTCAGATGAAGAAATTAATGTTCAGTGTTGTTTAGGTAGGAAATGGCAAGCCTGGTCTAGTGGACTCAAAGCCTACGCTATGAGGAAGCGCAATTAAGAAACTAACAGATCTGACGTAAGTAAGGCACAGGTGCCTTCCTCATTCAGCCACAGCTGAAATCACAAGGTTTCATGGAAAACCCATGAATAACTAAAACTGTCTTCCCTTCTAAGTATGTCCATCTGCTCCAGGGCAAACTGCCTTCCTTGATAGTTTTCAGCTCAGCCGCGTCTCCAAAGACAATGAAATAAGGGCAGTCTCTGGCCCACAGACGGTCTATAGTTTTTGCTTTTATAAATCTTGTCCTGGCTTTTCCCAGGGACGTTTGATTTACAGATAATTGACTCTCCTTGTACACAAGTTAGGTTTCAGCTGGGCTTTTAACTGTAGTCATTTTTCTGAATTATCGTTGACAGTAATTTCTGGAGATGTCAGTGCGATGTGCTCATGGCAATGTACCGGCAGGAGCCTGCAGAAGCTGGCGTGTGCCTCTCGAACGGACCCCTGGAGCACTGGCTTGCCCGTCTCCGTCCCTCCGGTGAGTGGCAGCGCGTGCCAATCTGCTTCTTTAGCTCTTGCGTATTGGTTATACTTCGACTGGGCCTGTAGCTATTGTGGTGGTGACAGAGAAACTGCCAGAAAGATCACACAGTGACAGTTCTCTGGGAATGAGGCCTTGTGGGGAGCTCCAGGCCCATTCTTCTCCCTCAAGTGGCCAATAGGCTATTATTCCCACACTGACTGATTCCAAGACTTTTAGGTTTCAAGGCTACCATGGAATTTCAGAAAGGGGATGTGCAATGGGACAAATTAAAATGCATTGTTCTGGGGTGTCTGAGTGGTTCAGTCAGTGAAGGGCCAACGTCAGCTCAGGTCATGATCTCACGGTTCATGAGTTTGAGCCCCATGTCGGGCTCTGGGTTGACAGCTCAGAACCTGGAGCCTGCTTTGGATTCTGTGTCTCCCCCTCTCTCTCTCTCTACCCCTCCTCTGCTCATGCTCACTCGTGCGCACACTCTCTGTCTCTCAAAAATAAACATTAAGAAAAAGAAGAAATAATTAAAAATAAATAAATAAAATGAAATGCCATTGTTCCTACCAAGATTCAGTCAGTTTTCTTGAATAAACAGGCTCTGGATTGTTGCAAGCCTTTGGTTAATTTCCAGACACTGAAAAAGTTGATTTTGACTGTTTTTGGTGGTGTTTTTGTTGCATAAATGGAAGACTGGATTTTCAGAGTTTCCTCAATTGTTCTAGAAGTGCTTGGATAACAAGGTTTAAATAAATCATAAATGTGAGCCCTTAATGTGACTGACATGCTTTCTGAGCAAGCACCTCGGGAAACAATACAAAACGAAATTGCAGGAATCAGTACAAATGCCTCTAGAGTCACCTTATCTTGCCCGAAGAGATTCTTCCATCGTGTGGATATGGAGAGATTTCTAAACAGGCTTTTATATCTGGCTACTTTTGTAGGGAGTTAACAAATTGGACTATAAAATCTCTTACAATAAAAGACCACCTATTTAAAAATTTTTTTTTAATCTTTTATTTATTTTTGAGAGAGAGAGACAACGTGAGCAGTGGAGGGTCAGAGAGAGAGAGGGAGACTCAGAATCCGAAGACAGGCTCCAGGATCTGAGCTAGCTGTCAGCACAGAGCTCGATGTGGGTCTTGAGCTCACGACCTGTGAGATCATGACCTGAGCCGAAGTCGGACACTTAACCGACTGAGCCACCCAGGCGCCCCAAAGACCTCATATTCTGATTGACTTGTAGAGCTGGATAAACACTTGTAATACAAAAAAATTTTTGAGTTATACTTAATCAAGTATTTAAGCTTTTTCAGAGGACCTGCATGTGGAGTTAAAATTTATTTCTTCTCTAAGTATTTTCAAATTATGCCATCTTGATTTGTACAAGCATTTATTAATCTCCATGAATTAAATTATTGGCCTTGGTTGTTAAATTATAAGATAAAAAGCAAGATAAATTTAAGTTGTTACCAGACAGAAAAAGAGAGAAAATGCTAAGAAAATGTCAGAGATATTCAACAAAATGTAAAGGTTTTTGGATTTAGGTACCTAAATACAGAAAGATTATATGGGGGCAAGTAGCTGGAATATTACTAAACATGATTAATCCCTGGACAAATTATACTGCTTTGATATGTCTCATTTTAAATGAACTATGTCTTCTCCCTGATTTTGTAACAGGATAAAAAAAAGTTCACCTAGTATTCTAGCTAATGTAAGACCAGTTTATTTTACACAGAAAGCTTAATTAGTCTGAACTTCTTTTATTTCCTATTTGGGTTTTAACGGTCAATAATACTTTCACTAAGTGTTTAACATAAAACATCAGAGATGTCTTCCAAAATAATTTACTTTTATAAATTTCATGTGCTACAAATTATACAAATTTTATTTTTCCATTTGCACGGTGTATATACAATTTTAGATGCCATATTTCTCTTATGTCCTTTTTCTTTAAAAAAATAGATTTTCATTGTCTGTACCATACTCCATCACATGATTTTATCATACTTAGCCATTACCCAATAAATGGATATCACTGGTCCCAGTCTTTCCTATCTCCCTATTAAGGAATGCTAAAAACACCCTTAATCTCTGACTACTTACTAAAAGTGAGATTTTAAAATGTTTATTTATTTTTGAGAGAGAGAGAGAGAGAGAGAGACCATGAGCAGGGGAGAGACAGAGAGAAGGAGAGAATCCCAAGCAGGCTCTGCACTGTTGGTGCAGAGCCTGACATGGGTCTTAAACTCACGAACCACAAGATCTAAACCGAAACCAATAGTCGGAGATTTAACCAACTGAGGCCCCCAGGAGGCCCCAACTTGGCACAATATTTCCAAGTTTCCTCCATGTTCCAGCCTGTGTCCGTGCTCTCCTTTCCTCTTTATGGATGGACAGTGTTCCATTATATGGTCAAACCACATTTTCATTCCCTGCTTCATCATCACATTGATATTTCCAATAGATTTTTATATAAGTTTGAAAGTCCATTTTACCAAGGAATAACTTGCATTAGGTAATTCACTCTGTTTAGTTCTTATGAGTTTTGACAAATATGTATAGTTCTGGAACTACCAATCATCTGCATAAATTTCCCAGAGTTCCTCTGTTGTCAATATCTTCCCCATCCCTAGTTCCTAAAAAAAACCACCGATCTGTTCTCTGTTCCTATAGTTTCCTTTTTCTAGAACATCATGTTAATATATTCACACCGTATATATCCTCTTGAGATAGGCTATTTTCACTTAGCTTAACGCATTTGAAAAACTTGATCAACTCTTCTTAATCGTAAGTATCTTCTGACCCTCGTTAAGTGATGTTCTACAAACCCCAACTTCCACCTCCTTGTCCCCCTGTTTGAGAGTCCCTGGCAGGATACCCTCCAAAATTAGGATGTTCTCCCTCAGGACATCATGAGTCACAAGACCCGTTGCGGTTTGCACACTGACAGCCGTGCAAATACCAATGCGAAAAGTGTTTACAAGCTGAAGTCCAAGTACCTTTTGGGAAATAAAACCTGAAGTGTGAGAATGGAATGTCCATTTTGCTGATCTTTCTATTTGTGAACCCCTCCATTTTTTCTATTTTGAATAGTTTTATTTGTACTTATTTTCAATTTTAACTAAAATGCACGAACAGAATTTTCACTGTTCAATAGTATATAAAGCTTGTGATGAAAAGCAGTAGTTTCCCAACCTGCCCTACCCCCGCCAACTTCTCACTCTCCAGAGACTACTACTGGTCGGCTAATAAAAAGTTACTTTTTTTAACTGATTTTTTCTCCATCTCTTTACATAGCACATTTATATGATCTTTCTTGATTTTTCCACATTAGGCCGTGCTATAGAATATGATGATTGAGCTGTTTCTTATACCATGCGCCCCCATCCGTTTCATACAGCAATATTATAATTTTGGTTAGAACAGTATTTAGTGTTCTGTTCTTGGGGCCCCACAAATGCCACTGACAGGTGAGCTATGCAGTGTGCTCTGTGTTTTCTTTTTTCCTATACAACTTTTTGTTTTCTTTGAAAATGATAATGGTTGTTTTTTAATAACCTAGATTTTCTATATTCTTACCACTTATTTATCTTCAAACTCCCCAGTTTGTATATACCACCTTTCAACATTCTCTTTTTTTAATAATGTTTTATTTTTTAAGTTTATTTATTTATTTTGAGAGAGGGGGAGAGGCAGAGAGAGAGAGGGAGAGAGAATCCCAAGCAGGCTCTGCACAGAGCCTGACATGGGGCTTGAATTCACAAACTATAAGATCATGACCTGAGCCAAAATCAAGAGTTGGACGCTCAACCAACTGAGCCACCCAAGCACCCCATTACTTTTTATTAAACTTTATTTTATTTATTCTTCATGCCCAGCCATGGAGCCCAATGTGGGGCTGGAACTCATGGCCTTGAGATCAAGACCTAAGCCAAGGCCAAGAGTTGGACACATAATGGACTGAGCCACTCAGGCGTCCCACCCCTCAACATTTACATACATATTAGGTTTCTTCTTATCAAAAAAAAAATCTCACCATTGACCTATGTGTCTGTTTTTATGCCAGTTCCATACTTTCTGGATGATTACAGCTTTCTAATCAGCTTGAAGTCCAGAATTGTGATGCCTCCAGTTTTGGTTTTCTTCTTTAACATTACTTTGGCTAATTGGGGGTCTTTTCTTATTCCATACAAATTTTAGAATTGTTTGTTCTGAAGAATGCTGGCATTATTTTAATAGGGATTGCATTTAATATGTAAATTTCCTTGGGTAGTATCAACATTTGAACAATATATGTTCTTCCAATCCATGAGCATGGAATGTTTTCCCATTTCTTTGTGTCTTCTTCAATTTCTTTCATAAGCTTTCTGTAGTTTTCAGCATATAGATCTTTTACCTCTTTGGATAAGTCTATTCCTAGATATTTTATGGTTTTTAGTAACCCAGAAATGGATCCACAAATGTCTGGCCAACTAATCTTTGACAAAGCAGGAAAGAATATCCAGTGGAAAAAAGACAGTCCCTTCAGCAAATGGTGTTGGGAAAACTGAACAGCAATAAGCAGAAGAATGAACTTGGACTACTTTCTCACACGATACACAAAAATAAATTCAAAATGGATGAAACACCTAAAAAATCAAAATCCTAGAGGAGAAAACAGGCAACAACCTCTTTGACCTCGGCCATAGCAACTTCTTACTTGACCTATCTCCAGAGGCAGGGGAAACAAAAGCAAAAATGAACTATTGGGACCTCATCAAGATATAAAAAACTTAATGTACAGCCAAGGAAACAACCAACAAAACTAAAAGGCAACCGATGGAATGGGAGAAGATATTTGCAAATGACTTATCAGATAAAGGGTTAGTATTCAAAATCTACAAAGAACTTATCAAACTCAACATGCAAAAAAACAAAAACCAAAAAACAAATAATCTAGTGAAGAAATGGGCTAACAACATGAACAGGCACTTTTCCAAAGAAGGCATCCAGATGGCTAATTCACACATGAAAAAATGCTCAATCCACTCATCATCAGGGAGATACAAATCAAACTCACAATGAGATACCACCTCACACCTGTCAGAATGGCTAAAATTAACAACTCAGGAAATGACAGATGATGAGGATGCAGAGGAAGGGGAACCCTTTTGCACTGCTGGTGGGAATGCAAACTGGTGTAGCCACTCTGGAAAACAGTATGGAGATTTCTCAAAAAAATTAAAAAGAATGACCCTATGATGCAGCAATTGTACTACTAGGTATTTATCCCAAGTATATAAAAATGTTGATTTGAAGGGACACATAAATCCCAATATTTGTAGCAGCATTATCAACAATAGCCAAATTATGGAAATTACAGAAAGAGCTCAAATGTCCATTTACTGGAAAATGTACAAAGAAGATACGATATATGATATATAAAATGGAATATTACTCAGCCATCAAAAGAATAAAATCTTGCCATTTACAACAATGTGGAAAAAACTAGAGTGTATTATGCTAAGCAGAATAAGTCCATCAGAGTAATAGAAATTTTATATGACTTCACTCACATGGAATTTTAGAAACAAAACAGATTGACATGGGGAAGAGAAGAAAAAATTAGATAAAAAAAGAAGCAAACCATAAGAAACTCTTAAATACAGAGAACAAAATGAAGGTTGCTGAAGGGGCGTTGGGGGGGGGGATGGGCTAAATGGGTGACGGAGTTTAGGAGGACACTTTTTGGGTTGAGCACTGTGTGTTATGTGTAAGTGATGAGTCACTAAGTTCTACTCCTGAAACCATTATTACACTATATGTTAATTCGTTTGGATTTAAATAAAATTAAATAGTAAACAAATAAATAAATAAAAATGAAGAAGTCTCACCATGATCCTTCTAACCTGCTTCCCAGAAGACGAGCCCACCTGTGGGCCAGCTACACAGCCGCCTCTCCAGGACCTCTTGTCACCGTCCTCCTGAGAAATCTCTTTTTTTCTCTTGGTTGAAAGCCTCATGTTTTAAATTTTTTGTGTAACTATTGTGTTAGTAGGATACATGTTTCCACAGCTTCCTGAATAAGGTACATGAAGGTAAATTATTTTAAGGCCTAAAAATTCTTGATTCTGTCCTCCTACTAGCTTGGTAATTGGGCTAGAAGGAGTCTTATTTTTTCTTTCATACTTTATTGTCAAGTTGGTTTCCATATAACACCCAGTGCTCATCCCAACAAGTGCCCTCCTCTATGCCCATCACCCCCCTTTCCCTCTCCCCCACCCCCTTCAGTCCTCAGTTTGTTCGCAGTATTCAGGAGTCTCTCATGGTTTGCCTCCCTCCCTCTCCCCAACTATTTTTCCCCTTTCCCTACCCCATGGTCCTCTGTTAAGTTTCTCCTGTAGAACGAGTTTCTAAGTAGGATGTCCTCTTCTCTTTGGAGGCAAGCACTTTTTTATTTATATAAAATTATATAAAAATATATGAGTGCTTTATCTTTTCTTTTAATGTTTGTTTATTTCTGAGAGAGAGAGAGAGAGAGAGACAAAGTGTGAGCTGGAGAGAGGCAGAAAGAGAGGGAGACACAGAATCAAAGATGGCTCCAGATCTGAGCCATCAGTGCAGAGCCCCATACAGGACTCAAACTCATGAACTGCAAGATCATGATCTGAGCCCAAGTCTGACACTTAACCAACTGAGCCACCCAGGCGCCCCTCCCTTAGAGTTCTGATGGCATTTTGTTATTGTCTCAAAGTTCCAAAGCTGCCATTCAGAAGTCTGCTCCTCTGCTCCTTCGTCCCTTGTAGTAACCTTACTCTCCCCTCAGGAAGTTTTTACAGTCGTTTTCTTGTCCCCAGTGACTTAGTGTAGGTCTAGTTTTCTCTACCTCCCGGGCCCTGGAGAGCACCTTTCACTAGGAAAACTTAGATTCTGCAGTCTGGAAAAGTTCATGGGCTACTTCTTCAGTGGATTTAGAAAAAAAAATGGTTTTTAAATGTTTATTTTTGAGAGAAAGAGAGCACAAGTGAAGGAGGGGCAGAGACAGAGAGGGAGACACAGAATCTGAAGCAGGCTCCAGGTTCTGAGCTGTCAGCACAGAGCCCGACGCTGGGCTCGAACTCAGGAACAGTGAGATTATGACCTGAGCAAAATCAGACGCTCAACTAGCTGAGCCACCCAGGTGCCCCTCTTCAGTGATTTTTTCTTATATCTTTTCTTCCCTGTTCTCTTTTCCCAGAACTTTTATGACTTGACTGTTGAGAATACTAGACTAGGCTTCTATTACCTTATCTTTATTTTCTACACCTTTGGCCTTTTGTTTTGCTTTCTAGGAGGTTCCCTCGAACTTATCTTTCAAATTTTCTGTTGAGTTATTTCTGCTCTTTTTCTTCTAAATTTTCAGACCTCTTTTGTGTTCTGTAATTTTAAAAAAAAACCAGCATCTTACCTTTGTTTCATGGATTCAATATCTTCTTATAAACTTCTAGGGATTGTAATAATAACTAATAACTTTTTCCGTCCCTCACGACCCCCACCCACCCCTCTGCATCTTCTCCCTCGTCTCCATTTTCCTCACGATTCTTCTTTTTTTAATTTTTAACAATGTTTTATTTATTTTTGAGAGAGAGAAAACAGTATGAGCAGGGGAGGGTGAGAGAGAGAGAGGGAGGCACAGAATCCAAGGTAGTCTCCAGGCTCTGAGCTAGCTGTCAGCACAGAGCCTGACCTGGGACTCCAACCCACAAACCATGAGATCATGACCTGAGCAGAAGTCGGCCGCCCAACCAACTGAGCCACCCAGGCGCCCCTCTTTTTTTTTGTTTCTTCCTTTTGGTCACTATTCTACACTGAGGCCTTTCCTCCAGTAGCTATGGAGTTGACTCTCCGATCATAGTGGACCCCCGTAAGACTAACTGAACGCTCTGTGCATGTGGGTGGACTTGCTGGGAGTTGGCATCAGAGTGGGGGTGTGGGGGGTCGGCTTGCCTTACATCCAGGCCTTTGTAGAAGTGTCTTTCTCTTGAGCAGGTCCGATGGCTCTGAGGACTTTCTAACCTCTTGCATGTAGGGTGGACTGACTCCCATCAGGGTTGGGGAGCCAGATGGGGGCCTTGGGGGGAAATGGCTGAGGGAGGTTGTAACATTCTGCCCGTGAACCTCCCCTTGGTGTCTGTTCGTGATCTGTAACCCTGTTTCCTGCTCGGCCTGGTACTCCACAGCCCGGGGAGGAGGGGGGGCAGCGGGGAGGGAGCTGGCTCCATCACTGTTCTCGAGCAGCCTTCCATTATCCCGTGACTAGCCCCTGGCTCACCGTTCTAGGGGAAGCTGACCGTTTGCTGCAGGAGCCGCTGAGCACCTGCCTTCTCCACTGCAGGGTCACGATCTAGAATTCTTGGTTCCAGCAGGTCCATTTGCTTTATCCATTTTTCCCTGCTTCCAAAATGCCATTTCTTTTGTTTTCTTTTTTCTTTTTTCATTGTCTTGGTTCTAACTGTTCATGCTTTTGTAAGAACAACTTTTTTTTTATTGAGGACCAAGAAGTTGGAGAGACTACTGGGCGTATTCAACATGCCATCTTGTTGGATAGCCTGAAGGAATGTAGTTCTTTGCCCAGAACTATGAAATACAGGCAGAAGAAAGCAGCCATTCCATGCCCCTTCCCATTTCTCCCCTCTTCCTTCCCTCACCTAACAGTCTGCTCTTGTCACACTGAAGAGGTGGCGCTGCAGACGAATACACCAGAAAAATTGCACTGTGTCTGGGCAAGAACAGTGTGCTGTGTCCTCAGTATTTTTAAGAGATGCCAAGCAATCAGGAATGATACTCGCTAAGGCACAGCTACGCATAGTGACAAATGTCCGATAAAATCAGAAAAGAGCATCATTAATTGTGTGTCTTCCCTTCATGCGTAAAAGCCTAATGCTCCCGGAGCTCTGAGCCAGCAGCAGATCAGGAATCTTCCGGAAATGACAGTATTTTTACACAGTTCCAGTTCTCACAGATTCAGAGTTGCATTGATTTGAACTAAGGCAATAACAAAATGCTCCAAGGACAAGACGCTACGGAAACCAGCTGGATGCCGCTGGAGAAAACAGAAGCCCTTCCGGAGTGGGGGCGCCTGGCGCACAGTCAATATAGCATCGGACTCTTAATTTCAGCTCAGGTCATGATCTCATGGTTCGTGGGATCAAGCCCCATGTTGGGCTCTGTGCTGACAGCATGGAGCCTACTTGAGATTCTCTCCCTCTTTCTCTCTGTCCCTTCTCCTCCACTCTCACACATGCTCTCTCTCTCATAATAAATAAATAAACTTTTAAAAAAGTAGGCTAGCGGGGCGCCTGGGTGGCTCAGTCGGTTAAGCGTCCGGCTTCCGGCTTCAGCTCAGGTCATGATCTTTCGGTTCATGGGTTTGAGCCCCGCATCAGGCTCTGTGCTGACAGCTCAGAGCCTGGAACCTGCTTTGGATTCTGTGTCTCCCTCTCTCTCTGACTCTCCCCTGCTCATGCTGTCTCTCTCTGTCTTTAAAAAATAAATTAAAAACGTTTAAAAAAAATAAATAAAATAAAAAATAAAAAAGTAGGCTAGGAAATGTGTTATGAAACCCCCATCTAATGCAGATGAACCAACAGTGTCTGGTGACTAAGTGAAATGGTGACCGGTACATAAGTTTATTTACTTAAGCAAATTTTCTTTTCATAGGCTTAAATTTTTTTGTCGTAAAATATAATTTAATTATAATAAAAATTTTTATAGTAAAATTAAAAAATTTTTTTAATTTATTGTTTTTAATGTTTATTTTTGAGAGAGAGAGAGTCAGAGCATGAGTGGGGGAGGGGCAGAGAGAGAGGGAGACAGAGAATCTGAAGTAGGCTCCAGGCTCTGAGCTGTCAACACAGAGCCCGACATGGGGCTTGAACCCATGAACTTCGAGATCATGACCCAAGCAGAAATCGGGTGCTTCACTGACTTAAGCCAGCCAGGTGTCCCTAAAATTTTTTTTTAAAGGAAGGGAGTAAGAGAGACTCATCCTATTGTCAACTGTGTGGAATTATGGATATTCACTCCCCAACATCTCCTCACAGCAGACAAAATATTGAGTCTGAGGGAAGTTATCTGTGCAGCAAGACTTCCTACCTCTCCACTACACACACACACACACACACACACACACACACACACACAACTCACCCCTTTCCAGTTGCAATACTCTACTCGGGTGTCCTTTTAGGCACAATGGGACCCCTGTGGGACAGCAGGAGGGTGACTAGAACGGCAGTCAGAACACATGGGTTCCAAGACTTTGGCAAATCCCATGGTCCCTGGGCCTCGGGTTGTGCCCCTGCAATGTCCATGATAAGTAGGGTGTCTCCCCACGGCAGCTGCCCGTGACACTATCTGTGGCCCAGTGGCCTGCAGGTGATGGGACCCTGATCTTCTCAGCACCTTGTTTTCCACAACTGGCCCACCCTCTTCCACATCAGCCCAGTCGAGCAGATAAGAGAATGTGCTGGATGCCCTGATTGAGGCCGAGATGGTCTTGCCATGCGATGCCTTCTCTGGTGAGTTTCTGGCAGCCTGTGGTGGCAGTGCTGGTCTTCTGAAATTGCCACCACCAGGAGTCTAGAAAGTTCCTGAAGGGTCCAAAGCCCCCCCTTCTGCCACAGATCTGCTTGTCCTGTCTGTGTGCCATCTTTTTACTGATTTCACTTTCATAGGAAGAAGGTTCTGATCAGAAATCTTGCAGTCATTTCCCTCCAGTCCAGGGAATGGCTTGAAAAGCATCTTTTGTACTCACTTACTTATGGCTTCATGTGAAGCTTGGTGTTGATCTGAGCAGTGGGAGCCATAGACCCAGGAATTCTTCCTTGAGAATTTACCCCCTAACCTGGCATAGGTGCCGAAGCACCCACATGCAGGAAGGTGGGGGTAACATGGCTTATAAAAGTGGAATCTCACTTATGGAAGAGACGTCTGTTACAGGGGGATGGGGAATGTCATGGGTCCTGTCCATGTCATGGACCACTGTGCCGCCATGCCAGTAGGAGGTCAAGCGGGGTGTGTTGGGATGTGCTCCCCAGTCTGAAAGCACAGGGAGTTGGCATATCCAGTGCTAAAAGTGCTTGTCATACGCCAGACAGATCCAGGCACTTCACATGCTTCAGCTTATGTAATCCCCCAACGATCCTGTGGGTAGAGTCCATTATTCACTTTTTTACAACTCGAAGCCTGAATTCAGTCAGTGTTGCACAGTTGGTGGCTGAGCTAGGGTTCAAACCCAGACATCTTAATGCCAGAACCCTGCACTTCACCATGAAGAGGCACACGTACACAGACACACACACACACACACACACACACACACGCACACACGCATGCACATACAGCATTGAACACTTCTGGAAGGACAGAAAGTGTAGGTGTATGTTATCAGTTGTTGCCTTTAGGGAGGGAAGGTCATATGGGGTAGATATCTTAGGTGAAAACAAAATAATAATAATAATGTTTATTTATTTATTTATTTTGAGAGAGAGAGATCACAAGTGGGGAAGGGGCAGAGAGCGAGCGAGAGAGTAGGATCTCTCCCTGAGTAGGCTCCATGCTGTCAGCACAGAGCCTGATGCGGGGCCTCGAACTTATGAACTGTGAGATCATGACCTGAGCTGAAATCAAGAGTTGGATGCTTAACCAACTGAGCCATTCAGGTGTCCCACAAAATACTTATTGAACACCGTTTGCACTATGGGTGTTTATCATATGTTTTTTTTTTCAAATAAAAATGTTAGCACATTTAAAAAAGTCAGGTGGCCGAGTTGAAATAGACTTATTGTGGTGACCATTTCACAGTATTTACCAAATATCAAATTATGTAATATACCTAAACTAATATAATGTATATCAATTTACCTCAATGAGAATAAAATAAAATAAAAAGTCACGTGGCATGAAAGATGACAAAACAAGACCAGTAGAATATAATATCCATGACTCTACTGGGTGAACTATTTTTCTTTTCTTGTCCCTCACTTTTTTAAAATTTATTTTTTAAGTAAGCTCTATGCCCAACATGGGGCTCAAACTCATGACCTCAAGATCAAGAGTCGAATGCCCTACTGACTGAACCAGCCAGGCGCCCCTCCCCCTCACTTTCTAACTCAGAGCCCTAGTCAGCCTGCCATTGGCCTTAAATCCCTAGCAAAATCAAGAATTCTTGTGAAAGTCCCTTATGATCTTTAGCTATGTTTAATGACGCCTTTTTAAAATTACAGAATTGTAATACTTTTTGTAATATTTATATCATAAATTATATAATTCCCCCCAGTAGCAATTACAATTAGTTCCATAAACTGGCTACTAACCCTACTCACCACTGTAGAGAAAGATATGTTAATACCTACTTGTAATGTGGCGTATCACAAAAGCAGTGTACAAGTTGCTATTTTGTCTGTGATGTGACCCAGTGGAAACTTAAATGTGATCGACAGCCTTCTAATTTTCGGGCTGTGAAGGATCATAGATGAACCGGTCCTGCCTCCAGGGTCCCAGAGGAGAAATGCATTAGTGGCTTCTATACTCCCTAGACAACATTCACAGTTATCAATGAATGCGCCGCCTGAGTTATATGACAATTTGGGCAGTGGAAAATTGTTTCACATTGACCACTAAACCAAAAAGGTTCCTGGGGATTATGGAATCAGATTCTAGTAAAGGATCTCAAGATGTCTGCTGGTATAGTCCTTCCTGAGTATAAGCGGTCACCAGAATCATCTGGGGGTGTTCTGTTGTTCTTAATATGATTGCTGGGTCGTCCCTAAAAATTCAGTGGCTCTGGGTTGGGACCCCAAAATTGTCAATCTATCACCACTAATTTCTGCAGCTCAGCCACGTTTATATGTCACTTATTTGATTTACTCTAATCTATTTTCCTACATAGTTTAGACTCATCTAATTGTGCTTTTGCGAAATGGCCAATAAATGATGAAATGCCCTGTAACACATTTAAAGATTCATCAGGCTGCATTTATATGGACTGTGTGAGTTATAATGCATAAAACAATAACTCACATGTGTTCAGCTTTTTATAGGTAATAAATGGCATTTGCAGGTATTATAATGGAGGTAATGATGTGTAGTGGTCAAGAATAGAGTCCAGGGTCAGACTTAGCTTAGCTTCTGAAGGAGGTCAGGATCTTCATCCCAAAAGATGCCACTTTGGTATAAGGATTCTTTTGAGCTAAAGGCAATTGAGAATCAACAGAGGCAGGAAGTATTTTCTGCCTTCTTTTATCTGCTTAAAAAGGCATAAATTTCCCCTTGTGATATGTCTCCACCCTCCATACTAGACAAAAAACTCTTTAATTATTGAGGTATAATTAACAGACGATGTTATATGAGTGTCAATCACATATATATATTGATTGAACAAGTCTATATTACTCAGTGCTCCCCACGATAAGTTTAGTCACTACACAATGTTATTACAGTGTTATTGACTACATTCCCTAGGCTGTACTTTTCATCTTGGTGACTTATTACTTTATAGCTGGAGGTTTGTACCTCTGAATCCCCTTTATCTATTTTACCTATCTTCCTGCCCACCTCCCCTTTGGCAACCACCAGTTTGTTCTCTGTACTTAAGAGTCCATTTTTTGTTTGTCTGCTTTATTTTTTATACTCTACATGTAAGTGAAATCATATGGTATTTGTCTTTCTCTGCCTTATGTCACTTTGCATGATACCCTGTAGGTCTATCTATATTGTTGCAAATGGCAAGATCTCATTCTTTTTTATGGCTGAGTAATATCTTTGTATATCACATCTTTCTATCAATCAATCAATCAATCTCTTTATTCATTCATCTATCGATGGAAACTTGGGCTGCTTCCATATCTTGACTATTAGAAATAACGCTGCTATAAATATGGGGGTACATATATCTTTATGATTTAGTGTTTTCATTTTCTTGTTGTAAATATCCAGTAGTGGAATTGCTGGATCATATGCGAATTCTATTTTTAAATTCTTAAGAAATCTCCCTACTGTTTTCCCCAGTGGCTGGACCCGTTTACATTCCTATCAACAGTGCATCAGGGTTCCTTTTTCTCTACATCTTCACCAACATTTGTTGTTTCTTGTGTTTTTTATTTCAGCCATTCTAACAGGTGTGAGGTGATATCTCATTGTGGTTTTGATCTGCATTATCCCCGATCATGAGTTATATTGAGCATCTTTCCATGTGTCTGTGGGTCATCTGTATGTCTTGTTCAGAGAAATGTCTGTTCGTGTCTTCTGCCAATTTTAATTGGATTATTTGAGGGATTTTTTTAGTGTGTGTTGAGTTGTAGAAGTTCTTTAGATATTTTGGACATTAATCCCTTATCAAATATATCGTTTGCAAATATCTTTTCCCGTTCAGTAGGTTGCCTTTTTGTTTTATTGATCACTTCCTTTACTGTGCAAAAGCTTTTCATTTCGGTGTAGTCTCGATAGTTTAATCTTGCTTTTGTTTCCCTTGCCCAAGGAGACATATTCATAAATCTGTTGCAAAGGGTGATATCCAAAAGATTATTACTCCTGTTTTCTTTTGGGAGTTTACAGTTTCAGGTCTCACATTTAGGTCTCTTATCCTTAGTGACTTTATTTTTGTGTTTGATGGAAGAAAGGGATCTGGTTTCATTCTTCTGCATGAAGTTGTCCAGTTTTCCCAGCACCGTGTATTGAAGAGACTGTCTTTTCCCGCATGGAATATTCAAGAATGGAGACAGAACTTACACCAAGACAAGTCTGCATAAACAGATCTTACTAAAAGTAATACTTCCTGGGGCACCTGGGTAACTCAGTCAGTTAAGCGTCTGACTTTGGCTCAGGTCATGATCTCATGTGGGTTCGAGCCCCGCGTCAGGCTCTGTGCTGACAGCTCAGAGCCTGGAGCCTGCTTCAGATTCTGTGTCTCCCTCTCTTTCTGCCCCTTCCCTGCTCACACTTTGTCTGTCTGTCTATTTGTCTCCCTCCCCCCTCTCAAATATAAATAAACATTAAAAATTTTAAAAATAATTATAATAAAATAAAAATAATACTTCCCTTCCATCAACTCTTTCAAATGTCTCCTACCCAGTTCCCTATGATTTATCCTTTCTCAAAGCCCAAGTCTCCTTTCTTTTGTTAAAATGGTAGATTAGCCCATAAGTCTGCTCTTCTGAGTTTTGATTCTTCATTGTAAACTCTCATGTATATAAATGTTATTAGAAACGTGCATCCCTTTTCTCCTGTTAATATATTTGTTGTTAGTTTAGTAAGTAGACCCCCAAGGTTTAAACATAAGACAATCAAGGAAAAGTTTTCCTCCTCTATACTTCAAGTCTCAGTTCTCCAATTTCCTATCTATGTGACTTTAGACTAGATTTCTTGTTTAATCTTCTCTCTGCCTCATTTTCTTTATCTACAAAATGATGATAATAATAGGCCTCTCGTAGGGTTGTGAAATTTGAATGAGTTAATACTTTTAAGCCCTTAGATCAAAGTCTGGTATTTAGTAATTACTTGGCAGATATTAACTGTTATTTTATGTGATCTTCAAAAGGTATAATAACTGCAATTTTATGATTGTGGAAATTGAAGTTTGCAGAGTTTCTATTTCCTGCCCCAGGCCCGCTGGAAAATAGTGGAAACTGAAAACCAGATATTCTGACTCCAGATTCTGTGCTGTCTGGCTTTTAAGTATTTATTATTTAACATCATAGAGTTGTTTATAACTTTGATTCTTGCCAAGAGGATCGGGGGTGAAGATTTAATATTGATTGACCAGAGAACTCTAGAAATCTAAGAAAAAATGGGAAGACGCAGAACAGCAGAGAGAACTCGCTTTATTTTATTTTATTTTATTTATTTATTTTTTAAATAGTTTATTGTCAAATTGGTTTCCATATAACACCCAGGGGGGACTTGTGAGAATTCACTTTAAAAACAGCTCTCAATACCGAGTAAGAGAGGCTTTGGACAACAATGAGTAACTGACGATTTCACGGTTCATGGGTTCGAGCCCCATGTCAGGCTCTGGGCTGACAGCTCAGAGCCTGGAGCCCGCTTCTAATTCTATATATCCCTCTCTCTCTGACACTCCCCTGCTCACGCTGTCTCTCTCTGTCTCTCAAAAATAAATAAAAAACATTAAAAAAATGAAAGATTAGGTTTACTTTTGTCAAATCCACTATGAATGAGGGTAATGGCAAAAAGCAGACGGGGGAAGTGAATGAATACCTTCTCACAGTGGCTGCTTCCCAGATATCACTCACCCGACCCAGAAACTCTGCCTAGACCACGACCGTATTACTGTCAAGACCCAGCCCGCTCAACGATGCAGCGGATTTTAGCTCCACACGGGGATGAAATTGAACAGAGAGCCAACAAATGTTATTGGTCACGTGGAAACAGAAAATTATAAACCCCATATTCTTTCATTCACACTTGACAAGGGATTACAACTAAAGCCAGAAACTATAGGCCCTAGTTGACAATTTAATTTTTTTCTTTTTTTTAATGTTTAAAAAATTTTTTTTTAATGTTTTATTTATTTTTGAGACAGAGAGAGACAGAGCATGAGCCGGGAGGGGCAGAGAGACAGAGAGACACAAAATCGGTAGCAGGCTCCAGGCTCTGAGCTGTCAGCACAGAGCTTAACACAGGGCTCAAACCCACAAACATGAGATCATTACCTGAGCCAAAGTTGGAGGCTTAACCGGCTGAGCCACCCAGGTGCCCCTAATTTTTTAAAAAATATAAGAATAGAGCGCCTGGATGGCTCTGTCAGTTAAGCCTCTGACTCTTAATTTGGGCTCAGGTCATGCTCTCACAAGTTGGTGAGTTCAAGCCCCACGTCAGGCTCTGTGCTGATAGTGCAGAGGCTGCTTGGAATTCTCTCTCTGTTCTTCTCTTGGCTCCTCACCCGCTCTCTCTCGCAACATAAAGAAATGAATTTTTTTAAAAACTTACAAAAACAGGGCAGCTGATACAGGTTCGTTGAAATGACAAGTTTTCAGCAGCTGCTCGTCTTTTTACACAGACAAGAAAAAGCTACCAAGTACTTACAAGCCTTTTATCATAAGTTAAATCTGTATTTATTATGTATCTTGTTAGCTTAATATTGTACTTCTAAATTCTTTGTTAAGAATCACAAAGGTTATTTTTAAAAGGTTATTTTTAATAGACCTAAGGAATGGTCACTTGTGGTCTAGAATTTAAACATTTGTTATACGAAACTTGGTTTGCTGTAATTTTTGGTTGAGAAACCTGTTTCTTCTCTTCAAGTTTATAGTTGATATGAAGTTCATGAGTGGAACAGGCCTTCATTTGACCCACCGCGTTTATAATAACGTGCTAAGTCCTCACTACTCTATCTCTGTTAAACTAGAGATCTGGGCAAACTCTCTTAAACTGAGGAACAGAAAGCATTTCGTACTTATACAATTTTGGTTTTTTACAAATACAAATAAAAAGCTGAGTAAAAATCTTGACATGTGCCTCAGTGGCTATTTAGACATGACTTGGGAGTCTTGGCCAGAGTTTGAAACGCCTGTATTTGAAATCAGTGCAAGAGAAGGACAGGGGGACACTTGCGGGGGCGGGGGGGGCAGTGTCCTGGCGTTGAGGCTGCTAGAAAGTTCAGCCCGGTCTCAGGCCAGATCACCAGCTGGGAGCAGAGTGGGTGAAGCAGGGGATAGCTTGCTCTCCTTTCCATCATCCCTGAATCTCGTCTTAAGACTCAAGGACCCTATTTCCAGAGGGACCACGAGGGCACAGGTTGTGGCCCCGTGTGGCAGCCATGGATACACAGCCAGCCTCTCCCTTGGAGGAAAACAGGCCATCGCCATCCAGCAGCAGGGAATGCGGGTCTGAGCTCCCTGCACAGTCTTGCCTGCTTCCCCACTCTTTCCCCAGGGGTCGGATGAGCGTGGGGGGAGGGGTCTGAAGGCTTCCCCAGCCTCACGCCCATCCCCCTCCCTCATCTCTCCAGCATGACTCCCACCCCACCCCCATGCCTTGCTGACACGCCTCAGCGCCATCTTGGCCTCTGCTTCCTGAGTCCAAATGAAGGACTAGGTCACTACTTCTTAACACTTAAACCCTCCAGTCACGCTGCCAAAGGACCAGGTTATAGCAAGACAGAAACAAAAATTCTATTTTTTTTAAAGAAGGATGTTTAAGTGTTGGCGGCCTCCTTGTTAGACTTTGACGGTTGCTATAAAAACCACGGGCCCTACCCTACTGCCTCTGTGCCAGCAGAGGACGTGAGCCTCTGCTGAGCTTCCCTACTGCATCTCGTCAGATACTTTCTAGCTTTAAAGTTCTTTGGTTCTGTGAAAAATTGAGCGTTTTCACATGAAAGTGGAAGCCGACTTCTTCTGGGTTGTTCTAACAGGCAGAAATAAAAGTAGTTCGAGAAGGAGGATTTTGCTCCATAGAGAGAAAGAAATTTCAACCATCAGAAGAAGCCAAAAATGGGGTACATTGCCACAGGAAGGTGTAGACTCCTGTATTACTTTGCGGGGGCCTCCATAACCCAGGACCACAGACTGGGCAGCTTGAAAAACAGATTTATTTTCTCACAGTCCTGGAGGCTTAAGTTCAAGATCAAAGGGTCAGCAGGTTTGGTGTCTTCTGAGGCCTCTCTCCTTGGCTCGTAGACGGCCGCCTTCCCGCCGCGGCCGCCTTCCCGCCGCGGCCGCCTTCCCGCCGCGGCCGCCTTCCCGCCGCGGCCGCCTTCCCGCCGCGGCCGCCTTCCCGCCGCGGCCGCCTTCCCGCCGCGCCCTCACGCGGACTCTCCTCTGTGCCCGTGCGTGTTGAGCATGTCCATGTTCAAAAATTTCCTCTTCCTGGGGCGCCTGGGTGGCTGAGTCGGTTGAGCGGATCCCACTTTGGCTCGGGTCATGATCTCACAGTTCATGGGTTCATGTCCTGCATCAAGCTCTCTGGGGACAGTTCAGAGCCCAGAGCCTGCTTCGGATTCTGTGTCTCCCTCTCTCACTGCCCCTCCCCTGCTCATGCTCTTGGTCTTTCAAAACTAAATCAAGATTAAAATTTTTTTTAAATTTTCTATCAGGACACCAGTCATGTCCTATTGGATTAGAGCCTACCCACCTCATGCCCTCCTGGAACTTAATTACCTCTTTAAAGATGCTTTCTCCAAATACAGTTACATTCTGAGATAGTGGGGCTGAGGGATCCAACATATAAATGCTGGAGGTCACAATTCAGCCCATTACAGCCTCTCCGAGGACATTTTTTTAAGTTAATTTATATTTTTTTGAGAGAGAGAGTGCATGTGCACAAGCAGGGGAGGGGCAGAAAGAGGGAGAGACACAGAATTCGAAGCAGGCTCCAGGCTCTGAGCCGTCAGCACAGAACCCGATGCAGGGCTCAAGCCCACAAACTGTAAGATCATGACCTGAGCCAAAGTTGGATGCTCAACCGACTGAGCCGCGCAGGTGCCCCCAAGGACATTTTCATTTAGAGCGCTGGCATGATCGTCTCACGGGTGTAGACTGAATGTGTCAGCACACTGGCCTGGCACTAGCCTGTTCCAGGCGTGTATGTCATACGTAGGGGCCCCAGGACAAACAGGCCCTTCCTTGGACAAGGGTTCTTGTACAAGGAGTTTATTTGGGAGGTGGTTCTAGGAAATATCGGTGGGGCGAGGCGTGGCCAGATGAAGCGGGAAAGAGAAAGAAGCCGATCAAAAGTGCTTTTTTAAACCAATTGTCACTGTGGGAAACTGGGGCCCAAGCCTGCCGGGTACAGTGTAGAGATGCACCTCGGTTCCCTCCCTCCCAAACCCAGAGGGAAGAAAGGACAGGAGCAAACTCCATGCACTGCCTCCACCACTGAGGGGCACTTTCTGGGGACAGTCACTCGCTGGCACATCCATCCCGCACAGGCACAGTGAGGTGCTGAAGCCAGACGGCCTCCTGGCAAAGAGTTGCAGGTGCTGACGTTTGAAAGTCAGGTGAGCATTTTTGCAAATGGTTCCCACCAAGGATCGCCGGGCGCGGCTCTGAGGCCTCTCCCACAGTGTGATCTCTATTGTAGCCCTGCCTGAGGTGATGCACAGCAGAGAGCACGTGCAGGAAGCCAGTCACTACTTGGTCGAGAATGGGCATTGCCTGTCCTAAGTAGGAGGCGAGAGGCAGAGCCCAAGAGCATGAAAAGAACTTTGTTTCTTGGAACAAGCAAGAGCTTTCCTTCGAGAGCGTGAAGGCGAGTTCTGTCCAGGCCGTCCTGCTCAAACTAACCTGTTAAAAATCCATTACCACACGAAGGAGCCATGAACTGAAGAATACAATCACTGGGAATGTCACCTAATCTCATGAAGCATGCAGCAAAACCCCCGCCAAATCCCCTTCTGCTCAAGTGGCTGTGGTGAATCCCCACTCACGCGGCATGGGAACTGGGGGGAAATGAAATGAGAGGAAGAGGGGCTTTTTCACCCCACACTTTTCTTATATAAACAAGTTTTTTATTGTGGTAAAATATGCACGACAGAATTTCTCAGCGGACACCTCAGTGGCATTGAGCACATCGATACCGTTGTACAACCGTCGCCAGCACCGGCCTCCAGAACGGCTGTGAAACTCCGTGCACGTCACACACGAACTCCCCGTCGCCACCTCCCCCGGCCTGATGACCTCCACTCTCTTTTCTGTCTCTGTGAACTCGACCACCCCAGGTACCTCATGTAAATGGAACCGGACCACATTGGAACTTTTGATTCTGGCCTTTTTAGTCCAGTTAGCATGATGTCTTCAAGGTTCATACTGAAGCATGTTTTAGAACCTCTTTCCTTTTTAAGGTTGAATAAATACTCCGTTGTCTGTATATACCACCTTCTGTCTATCCATCCATCACTGAACACTTGAGTTGCTTTTATGGCTATTATGAAAAATACTGCTATGCACTTGGGGGTGCAGACATCTGTTTAGGACCCAGCTTTCAATTCTTTGGACATAACCTCAGAAGTGGAGCTGCTGGATCCTATGGTAATGCTATGTTCTACTTTTGAGGAACCTCTTACTTCATATCTTTTTAGTTTTTTATAGTTTATTATTTATTTTTGAGACAGAGAGCACAAGTGGGGAAAAGGCAAGAGAGAGAGGGAGATACAGAATCCGAAGCAGGCTCCAGGCTCTAAGCTGTCAGCACAGAGCCTGACGCGGGGCTCGAACCCACAAACCGTGAGATCATGACCTGAGCCAAAGTCGGACACTTAACCAACTGAACCACCCAGGCACCCCTCCATATCTTATTAAACCCACTGCAAATCCTATTTTTAAAGATTTTTAAAAATTATTAAGCATGCTTAAACACAAAAGGAAGAACGCCTGGAAAATGGATAAAACAACCTAAGTTTTCTCCTGTGACACGTCTTAGAGGTGCCGCGTGGTGTGGGACTTACAGAGGTGCGTGGTGTGTCCCTCGTTTCTGGATGTCGAGCTTCCTCTTGGTCTCTCCATTGCCACCCTCTCCCTTCTGTGACGTATTCTAATTAGCACTGCTTTGTGGCCATCACCCATGCTTCCAATCCGGCTATCCGGACCCTGTTTCCCCTTCCAGTCTCTAAGCTTTCCTTTGATCTGGTCTTCTCAGAATTCTGGTTCCTTCCCCTCCCCCAACAATTTCATCTTTTTGCAAAGGGCTGCTGTGTACATACAATCTGTCAACCAGAGGACTCCTGTGCTTCCTTGGGATGCACTGGTCCATTGTAGTCCGTCAACGGAAATTCCGGGTCTTGGGTATTTTAGTGCTGCATTCACTTAATGTCTTGTTGGAGTTGTCTGCTCCATCTGTGGTTACTCAGGATAAATCCGGAAGAGTCAAAGCTGACTAACTAACTATATATGGTTTTGCCTTATACGATATAGCTCTAAAGCCTTGACTTCCCATAAGTATATTGAATCTCAAATAAATATGAGTCCATTCTGTTCATGATGGCCGGGCCATGATAAAAATGAAAAGGAATTTCAAAAACTACTAAATGTTTATTCCGGAGGACAGTAGCAATCTGCTCCAAGGTCTGCTCCAAGTCCCACCATAAGGTGAAGGGAGTCACCCTCAAAAACATCCATTGCTCTTGGCTGTACTTCCATACTTACTGAGCCGCCTTCTGGTTAATCACTTGGGCCTTCCAAGAACCTAGTGCCTGGAAATGAGTACCCAGGTGGGTAAGACTTCTCAGGGGCATGAGAAAAGGGATGCCAACAAATCACTCTAATAATCATCAGAAACCAGAACACCGGCGTTCTGGGTTCTGTATTATTTATCTCTTCTAAATGAGGGCGGCATCAGTCTGACCCACTGTGGGACATGACAGCATTGTGCCCTAAATACACGTAAGATGGAGTGTCAGATTCGAGATCCTGGGTGATGACAAATTGCTACGATGATGTGCAATATACATGGAAACTTCTGGGGACAGTCCCCACCCCCGCTGAGCTTATTTCAAACTATGGCAAATATTTCACCTTGTGTCTCCTTTTGTGAGAGGGCCAGGATTCATGCAACTTACAAGTCAAATCCTACGTTCCTCTCGGTAACATTCATATGACTTCTCAGGCTCATACAGTAAAAGTAATATTCAACAAACATCTGGGACACATTTCGAATTTCTAATGTTATTCCTCAGGGGGAAGTTTGTCCTTTCACTATTCTGAACGTCAAAAATCATTGGATTTTATGTAACATCTACAGGTATTAATTCGAAGAAAAAGGAAATGCTGACTTGCGTCTCTTCCCCTGCTTAGCTTATTTACATACATGTATGCTGCCCAGAACATGATTCCAGTATGAACATTTGTTCAAGTCTTCCCAAACATCAACAGTCTTAAAAGGCCCCCTAACTACTGACTAGCCTATTTCCATTTTCATTTAAATGGGGTAAGTGAGCTACATTATAGAGAATAGATAGTAATAAACATCTGAATTCTATTAAAACTGCTGCAAAATAAAAACGTTATTGAAGAAAGCTAGTTTCAATGTATCATCATAATCTAATTATTTTCAAAGAGGGAATCTGACCTAGAGGAATAATTAAACCATTTTCAAAAGGGCCTCACATCCCCTGTTAAATTGGAACCTGGAGATTTTTCGCTGCGTTTTACTCCGGGGAAAATTGTGCAGGGCTCGTTTCTGTGAAGGGAAGCGGCGCGCTTGGGCTCTGATTCTCACTGTTGCTCGTTATCCGTCATCATTTGTAGATTCTCCAGGGAGAAATGAATGCTTCACAGGCTGAGGTGCTTCCAGTCAGCTGGTTATTCCTCCAAGCTTCTGGAATATTCTGGAGAGTCCAAGAATGTTCTAGTAGAACCCGGCCTTCAGATTATCATGAAGGAGTCTTTGCCAGGGTAGCAGGCTAGGACGTGTTTAACTCGGCACTCTGTTAGCTTGGCTCTCACTCTCCCGGGTTGCAGTCCTGGGGCCTGTGGGCTTGCAGGTGTCCACTCCATCTCTGCCTTCATTTTTTTTTTTAAGTCTACAAGGATGGACATAACAAAATACCACAGATTGGGTGGCTTCAACAACAGAAGTTGATTTTCTCACAGCTCCAGAGGCGATACGTCCAAGATCAAGGTGTTACGAGCACTGGCTTTTGATAAGACCTCTTTTCCTGGTCTGCCAGTAGCTGCTTTCTTGCTGTGTCCTCACATGACCTTTGATCTGGGTGCTCCCAGAGAAAGGGAGATCCCGGGGGTCTCTTCCCTTCTTTTAAGGACACCAGCCTGAGTAGATTAGGACTGGCCCTCAGGGTTGTACCTTTCAGCAGATATTCCAAAACAGTGACCATCGGGGACTGTAGGGCTTGGTTTGTTTGCTCAGTGAGTACAAAAACAGTCACCCTGGGACTTAAAACACATGAATTTGCCGGGGATACAATTCAGTCCAGAACAATTCTGTGTCTTTCTGAGCTTCTTACAAAGTCACGGGTCCTATTAGATTTGGGCCAGGGCTACTCCAGTCCAAATGACCCCATCTTAATTTAATTACATCTGCAAAGACCTATTTCCATATAAGGTCACACTCCTAGGGCCCTGGGGTTAGGACTTTTAACCCTATGACTATCAACAAGCGTTCATGTTATGTTGAATGACTCAGCCAACCCCTGCTAAACTGGGATTCAGTGACGTCTGGAGGAAATGGCCCACCCTGGTGATGGCTGCGGACTGGCCCTCAGGGTTGTACCTTTTAGCAGATATTCCAAAACAGTGACCATCGGGGACTGTAGGGCTTGGTTTGTTTGCTCAGTGAGGACGGAGACACAGTGCACAGACTAGTGCTGGGTAATTGCTTCTCTAGCCCCGCCTCCTGTCCCATGATTCCGTGGTGTAACAGAGAAAGATTGCGCTCACAGCCTGACTCCGGGGCTTGGGTGGGCTCCCCTAACAGCCAAATATATGGCCTTAGGCAACATATATACCAGTGGTTTTCAAACTGTGGCAGGGACTTGACATAACAGACTTGGGGGAGGCGCACCTCTGATCTAGGAGGCCTGAGGCTGGCTCAGACTCTTTCATCTGTTTTCTTTTTTAGTATTTTGTAATGTTTATTTATTTTTGAAGGAGAGAGAGACCGTGTGTGAGCAGGAGAGGGGCAGAGAGAGAGGGAGACCCAGAATCTGAAGCAGGCTTCGGGCTCAGAGCCAGCGGTCAGCACAGAGCCCAACGCAGGGCTTGAACTCTCGAACCGTGAGATCATGACCTGAGCGAATGTCTGAGGCCCAACAGACTGAGCCACCCAGACACCCCATAGGCACTTGCATCCTTAACAAGTTTAAGTTTGCTGGGGGTGCTGATCATGCTGGCCTGGGGATTACACTCGGAGGACCTTCATTGTATGCCATTGCCTACAAATGAAAATCCAACCAAGCAACAGACTCAAATCATTTTGTCATTGGAAAAAAAAACCATAAATATTTCAAAGTAGAGAAAAGAGCAGGATGGAGCCTGTGGATTTACCCTTGGCAGGGCCAGACCCAGGGGCGCAGGAACTGTGTGCACGGGGCACATGCTCAGGAGGACCCCAGACTTTGGTTAATGCTCTGCTCTTGCGTAATTCTTGCTCTTAGAAATTCTTCATACTTTCTCAACAAGGGGCCTTACCTTTGCATTTTTCACTGGGCCCTGTAATTGTGTAGCCAGCCCAGGCCTCGGGATGTAAGTGCCATGAGTATTTTGCCAAACGTAACAAAATTTTATTGAAGACCACCACAATGTGCTCTATCTACTGTTATCAGGGAGTGGGGATCAAAAACAAGACAGGATTGTGGCTTTTGAGGGTCTAATGATCTAGTAGAGATAAAGCTGCTAGATTTAGTGAATAGAAATATAGGATACTGTGTTAAATAAGACCTTAGTTTAAGTACGCCCCACATATATATTCTGGTCTCCATATTTTTCTTTTTTTAATTAATTGATTATTTTTTAATTAAAATTTTAATTTACATCTAAGTTAAATATAGTGCAACGATGATTTCAAGAGTAGATTCCTTAATGGCCCTCACCCATTTAGCCCATCCCCCCTCCCACAACCCCTGTAGTAACCCTCTATTTGTTTTCCATATTTAAGAGTCTCATATTTTTCCCCTCCCTGTTTTTATATAATTTTCACTCTCCTTCCCTTACGTTCATCTGTTTTGTATCTTAAAGTCCTCATATGAGTGAAGTCATATGATACTTGTCTTTCTCTGACTAATTTCGCTTAGCATTAATACCCTCTAGTTCCATCCATGTAGTTGCAAATGGTAAGATTTTATTCTTTTTGATTGCTGAGTAATACTCCATTGTGTGTGTGTGTGGTGTGTGTGTGTGTGTGTGTGTGTGTGTGTACATACATATATTCCACATCTTCTTTATCCGTTCATCCGTCGATGGACATTTGGGCCCTTCCCATACTTTGGTTGTTGTCAGTACCACTGCTATAAACATTGGGGTGCATCTGTCCCTTTGAAATAGCACACTTGTTTGTCCCTCGGATAAATACCTTGTAGTACAACTGCCGGGTCGTAGGGTAGTTCTATTTTTAATTTTTTGAGGACCCTCCATACTGTTTTCCAGAGTGGCTGCACCAGTTTGCATTCCCACGAGCAGTGCGAAAGAGATCCTCTTTCTCCGCATCCCCGCCAACATCTGTTGTTGCCTGAGTTGTTACTGTCAGCCATTCTGACAGGTGTGAGGTGATATCTCATTGTGGTTTTGATTTGTTTTCCCTGATGATGGGTGATGTTGAGCATCATTTCATGTGTCAGTTGGCCATTTGAATGTCTTCTTTGGAGAATTGTCTATTCATGTCTTTAGCCCATTTCTTCACTGGATTATTTGTTTTGTGGGTGTTGAGTTTGATAAGTTCTTTATAGATTTTGGATACTAACCCTTTATCTGATATGTCGTTTGCAAATATCTTCTCCCATTCCATTGGTTGACTTTTAGTTTTGCTGATTATTTCCTTTGCTGTGCATAAGCTTCTTATTTTGATGAGGTCCCAGTAGTTCAGTTTTGCCTCTGGAGACCTTTGAGTAAGAAGTTGCTGTGGCCAACGTCAAAGAGATGGTCTCCATGTTTTTCTGATGTAAAGTTCCGGGGCGCGTACTCAATAACGTGCATTTATTATTCATTGTCCTCAGGTACTTCTATCGTTAGCCAATATCTTAAGGCAAGAGTTGTGTTAATCTCGAGAGAGGCAGGATGTGTATTGGTTAAGGGCCAGGGGTCTGGAGTCGACTCAGCAGGGTTCCCGTCTCCGGCCCCTGTGCTGCTCATCTGCTCCATGCCTTGGTAAACAGTTAACAACACTGACGGGTGGTCCACGGGGCTGCTACGGGGCTCTCACACTCCTGCGGCGCTGAACACGGGCTGTGGCACGTGGTGATGACTCAGGAAGTGCCACAGCGTCTCAGGATCCCGTGAGAGAATTGATAATAAATGATGACAGGTATGATAGAGCAGTTTAAATAGTTAAGACTCCGGCCAACTGTTATCATTCAAGGTGTGATCATTCAGACGTCTCTTTCTCTCTCTTTGTATGAATTGTGCACATTATTATTTTTTTAACTGCAGTAAAACACAGAGGACATAAAATGTACTATTGTAACTAGTTGTAAGAGTATAGTTCAGTAGTGTTAAGTATAGTCACCCTGTTGTGTAATCCATCTCTGAGACTTTTTTAGCTCCCCAAACTGAAACTCTGTATCTGTTAAAGAGTAACTCTTTTTCTTTCTCTCCTTAGCATCTGGCCACCAGCATTTTACTTTCTGTCTCTATGAATCTGGATCCTGTGTATGGAGATCATATATTTGTCTCTTTTAAAAAATTTTTTTAAACATCTATTTAGCATGGAGAGACAGAGCACAAGCAGGGGAGGGGCACGGAATGTGAAGTAGGCTCCAGGCTCCGAGCTGTCAGCACAGAGCCTGATACAGGGCTTGAACCCATGAACCACAAGATTATGACCTGAGCGGAAAATTGGATGCTTAACTGACTGAGCCACCGAGGCACCCTGTATATTTGTCTTTGTGTGGGTGGCTTACGTCACTGAACATAATGTGCTCCCGATTCGTCTATGCTGTAGCAGGTGACAGGATGTCCTTTCTTTTCAAGGTTGAAAAATACTCCAATGTATGGATGGACCACGTTGCGTTTATCCAACTCAGCTGTCAGTGGATATTTGGGGTGCTTCTACCTACTGAGTACTGTGAATAATGCTGCTATGAATGTGACTTTGTGCGCATTATTTTTGATAACTTTCTTCTACAATTACCAGTAGCCTTAGCCACAATCATTTAATTATTTGCATAGCTCAGGCATGTACAGCTAGAAACTATAAGAGAAACACCTAAACTCTGGGACACAGCCATCTGATATATGGGTCTCCTGAAATCCGTCCGGCATGTGCATACACTAAATGTTTTGTTGAACAAATAGATCTGAAAAGAAGACAAATTCATGCCTATCTTAAGGAGATGGAATTCTTTTGCTTGTTTTGGGGGTTTTCTTTTCAAGTTTATTTATTTATTTTGAGAGAGAGAGGATGAGGGCAGGGGAGGGGCAGGCAGAGAGAGAGAGAGAATCCTAAGCAGGCTCTACACTGTCAACACTGAGTCCCCACATGGGGCTTGAACTCACGAACCATGAGATCATGACCTGAGCTGAAATGAAGAGTCAGACACCTAACTGACTGAGCCACCCAGGCACCCCAAGTGTGGGACTCTTGATTTCAGCACAGGTCATGATCTCGTGGTTTGTGGGATCAAGCCCCAAGTGGGGTATATAGATGTAGCTGTCAGTTATTAGTGAGCCTACTTCTGACCTAGATTTCCTTCTGCCCATCTGCTCTCATTGTCTCTAGTTATTATAAGGAAGAGGAAACCATTCCTGGAACCCACAGCCCCCTCTTTCTAGGATTTTATTCCTTTTGGTATTTTGTGCATCTTTAATTTCCTGCCTGCTTTCCTTGTGGGATGAAAGTGGCCAGTCCCAGTGGGCCATGTATGATTTCTGCACTTTCCCACGGCCAGGCTCAGGGCTACTGCCCAGTTTTCCCTAATCACTGCTTGACTGGGGGCTCCCCCAGGAAGTTCAAGTTGCAGGAAGCCTGTCTCCCAGAGGGTAGAATGGGGAATTGTGAGTGGCTGCCTATGAATTATTAATGTATTATTAATGCATAATTTGCTATGAGGTTTCAGGATTAATTAATGATCTCCTTAATAAAGGTCTGCTCATCTTTCTGCAGCGGCCTTTGAGATGCTTCTGCAAGCCTCTGGGTGCCCGGGTTTTGCAGGCTGCACACTCGGTGCCCCGCTGGGGTCAGCCTCCCCTCTGGCTCTGGCTCCCAGAGGTTCTGTGCGCCCCAGCTGGAAACAGAGAATGCTAATGAATTACTCCAGGTGACTTGCAGCAGTTGTTACCGGGTGACAGAAAAATCAGCAGAGAACATTCTCCATTGTCTTACTATTCGTGCTTATTAGCTGTCCTCTGGCCGGATGCGAGAACATCTTTCCTCCACAGCACCCCGCCCCCACCTTAACAGACTCAGGAGCTGTGGGGCTCAGCGCTCCTGGCGCACGTGACCACTTGAATAAAGGGGGGAATGGCGGACTGTCCAAGTGAGAAGACCCAGTCCAGCCTCGCACAGAGGGAGCCTGCAGCGGCTGGGGGCCAGGGGTCACATTTTCTCGTGCGAGCTGGGCTTCCGGCCACGGCGCACACCATCCTTGGGAAACTGAACTTTGGATTTTCTCATTCTGAAGGTCCTTGCTTTTCCCTAATGCACTTCCTCATCGTGCTGCATTTTAAAGCCCTTTCTTACTGTCCCTTTTCTTGTCATCCCGTTATTTTTCACTGTTATGTCTTTAATAAGAAAGTTGCTTTTACGGTTGTGTTGCAGTGCCCTAAAGCTCTTGGATGAACGAGACCATTTCCCACATCAAATGTGTTAAAAATTCATGAGTCCATATTGCAGCTTTTTTTTTTTTTAGTTTATTTATTTTGAGAGAGAGAGAGAGAGAGCGCAGGGGAGGGGCAGAGAGAGAATCCCAAGCAGGCTCCACCCTGTCAGTGCAGAGCCCAAAGCGGGGCTCAAACTCACGAACAGTGAGATCGCCACCCGAGCTGCTTAAACTGGGCCGCCCAGGCACCCTCGTATTGCAGCTTTTACAAAAACCTAACTCACTAGTCCTAAGAAGCCCTTAGAACCAACTTACTGTTTCAAAACCTAGTTTGAGGAAAGAATGAATCCTTTGGTCTGCCTTTCCATGTGAACTATACTCCTCTAGATGCTTCTCATCCTAGAATATTTCAGCTTCTATAAATAAAGAAGAAATGACAGAACCAGAATATCTGTAAATATTTCAGCATGTATCTCTAAAAGATAATAGCTTGCTTTCAACAGATAACCATGATTTAATTACTGCATCTAAAAATATCCAGTCCGTGCCCCAGTGTGTGCAAATAGAATGAAGAATTTAAGCGAGAATCATCAATGGGCACAAACCACATAAAAGGAGACGATCAGATATAATCGGCTTCCTGTTGGAAGTTTACAAATCTACAAATAACGTATTCCTTTAAGAAAAAAAAGGGAACGCAATTGGATCAAGTCTTTAAATCTAACTACCAGTTACAGGATATATTGGGGTCAGGGGGACATATGAATATGTCATCAGCAAAATCTGGAATGTGGAAAACTATATAAGGCAAATGACCTGATTCCTTCAACAACAAAAAATTGCAAAGAGAGGAAAAAGAAAAACCCAACACTGGAAGGCAGGACCTACATTAAAAGAGATTTAAGAGTATATTGACAAAATGCAATGTGCAGCCTTGGTTTGGACGCTGTGTCGAGCAAACCAAGTGTACAAGTGTTTATGAGACACCTGGGGAAACTCGAGGGTGAATATTTTTAGTGAAGGTGATGGTATTGTGATCGTATCTAAAAATAGCCACACGCGCGAACGCACACACACACACACACACACACACACACACACACACCCATACGTGTCCACTATAGGCTGAAACACCTACAGATGAAGTTAAATGATATGTAGAATTCGCTTCAAAATAATACATGATTGTGTGTGTCCATGGGTGCTGGGGAGCGTGAATTATGAATGAAACAAGATTGGCCGAGAGTTGGGAAATGTTGAACTTAGCCAATGGAAGTTCACTGTGGTATCCTCTCCACTTCCGTGAGTGCTGAGATCCTCCCTAATGAAGGGTAGAATGAATGATGAACAAGTGAACTCATGAGTAGGTAAACAAAACCCCTGCCGCCCCGCCTCCCAGAAGGGTCAGCATCTAAGGATGATTCGACTGCTTCCTGTTCAGAGTCCTCCCGACCCTGATGGTTTGCTCCTTCCCTGTGACCTCTCCCAAACCATGGGAAGCTTGAGAAGGCAAAGGATTGACATTCAGCTTTCCATTCTAAGTCCCTTCGAACAAACGCCTGGATCGACTCAACTCCCACCAACCTTTAAAAGCAATTCATTGTATATTTCATGAGGCAGAATCAATCCGCACGTAAATAGCATCTGGGTCTTAAATAGTTCATATTTTTTTCTCTCTGGGTCTTAACTACATCCATGATTTTCAGCATGACTCACTTGACTGTAGATATCATGTGTGGTACCCTGGGTGTTATTCAACATTTGTACTATCAACCTGCCTTGAAATTAGGTCAGCATTTACATTTCAAGGGTGGATTTTTGTTCTTCCTGTTTTCCTCATGCCCATGCTGCTGGCCTCCTTAGTCTTTGACGCTGCTCTCTCCTTCAGCCCAGTTGTGGGGCGCCCGTGAATTACTGGCACTGAAACTCTACCTCTGATTTCTCTGGCTTCCTTCGCAGGACCCAGCATCTACTCCCGGAGCCTGCTGTCCCCTCATTTTACAATCACAAGGAGAAAAGCACATGTCTGGGGTCAGGAGAAATGGTTGCTGATTTTTAAGAGCAACCAGAACTTGAGAATTTCTTTTTTAATTGAAAGAAGGCCAAAGTTCTTGTTTTGAGATCCTTTTTGATATTTCTTTGTTGTGCTGAGAAAAAAAAAATACAGCTCCAAATGCAATAAAACCACATAAAAGCATGGAATGGTCAGAGTATAATCATTTCTTTTTTAATCAAAGTAAAGTAGCTAGTTCCTAGCCTCTAAACTAAAAAGAAAAATGAACTCCCGAGTCCTTTCAGAGACTAATTTTATTTTAAAAGCAGTGTTCATTGCTTTAATAAAAACATGCATTAGTTTAATACTTTCCATATTCTAATTTAAGAAACGTTCATGGGAAATGTTAAAATATTCCACTGTGTTTGAAGTGGGAGTAGAAGCCGAAAAAAATTGAGATAACTTTTTAAAAAACAGTTTTGCTTCTAATTATATATTTCTCCGTTTTAATTTTTCTTTCTTTCGTGTGTTCCTCACTGTGGGCAATTCATGGTTTTGATACTAATAAGGGCCCCGAATCCACTAATTTTAATATATTGGGAACTTTATGTCGTGACTCCCCACTAATTATACCTTTGCCGTGAATGAGTGGCTGCAACGTGATTCATCCCCAAATTCCCATACATTCTATCAACAACGTGTGAGCTTCCGTGGAGCAAACAAGTGATGAATCCATTACAGCAAAGAGGGCCCCATGTTTTTAAAGGATAAGATGAAATTTTAGAATCTGTAGACTAATATGTTTGGCAAAGATTGCTCACAAGCATTTTTAAAATAACGTGATTACCGGAAGACCATATGGATCAACTAAGCATAAGTCACAGAAAATTCATCCTGTTTCCTTCTTTTGAAGTTGACTCCAGGTTGATAGAGGAAGGTGATGCTGTTCTTAACTTCACCAGGCAATTAACATCAGCTGTCGTGTTGTGGATGGAGAAGTGACAGGCTTGTGACACGGAGATTTTAGAGAAGTTAAAATAAGTTGACCCTAAGCCTCAGTTATGCAGCAGTGGTGCATTAACGTAGGGAGTCTTTGGGGGGATGGCACACACACATGACATGGCCCTTGACTCTCCTAGTGATGTCATGTGAAATGAACATGCAGGAGACATTTAGCAACTGTGCAGGTAACACAAAGATGAGAAGGAAGCACGTAGTGATGGAAGATAACACAAGAGTTTCAAGTGATGGAGACAAGTCAGAACACTGGTCCAGGGCTAACCAGGTAGAAATTTAACTAAAATCAGTGTAAACTTACGGGGTGCCTGAGTGGCTCAGTCAGGTAAGCATCTGACTTCAGCTCAGGTCATGATCTCACAGTCTGTGGGTTCAAGCCCTGCATCGGGCTCTGTGCTGACAGCAACAGAGCCTGCTTGGGATTCTCTCTCTTCCCCTTTCTGCCCCTCCCCCTTTGTACTTTCTCTCAAAAATAAATAAATAAGCTTAAAAAAAATCAATGTAAAAAAAGTACCCAGGACTTGCTTTATTTAGGTATGATAAGACATATAGAGACAAAAATGACCGTAATAAAGTCAGAAGTTTTTTATTATTCTCAGCCTTTTCTAGAAACAGGAGGCACAGCACACTGCACAGGGAGGCCCCCTGGGGAAGCGCCACAGTCGGTCAGAAAGCAGAGGGAACAGGAGAAAATGGGGGCAGGAGTCTGTATTGTGGTTTCCTCAGGAAAGACAAGGCAGGGCAGCATGGGCTGGCTTAGCATTCTCTAGTTTAAATAACTCCTGGGGGCTCTGGGACATAGCCCTATCCCTGGTTGTCCAGAACATGGCCCCGGGGTGACCAAGACAGGGGGATAGTGGCCTGGGGTGGGAGAGCCCAGCAGAGGAGGTGGTGGAGGGTGTGGGCTCTGGGTTGGTGGGCATTTGAAAGGAGTACTTGTAGGCACATTTAATATCTGTAGAAATTGGAGCCCTGAGAGATGCTCCAGGGTCAACAAGGGCCCCGGATGTCAAAGCATCAGATACAAAAAATTTGGTTGTTACATAAATACAACGCGTGAATCTCATGCTGAGGAAAGAAGAAGATTCAGCTCAATTCACGTGGTAAGATCTAGGGTTCAGTTTTGTTTTGTTTGATGAGGGTTTAATGAATCAACACGGTGATACTACGCTCTTCACAGAGCAATTTGCCATCACTCAGGCCCCTGCTTAATAGTCATCTCCTCAGAGAGGTCCTCCCTGACCACCCCGTCCCACATTGCCTCCCATTTCTGCTCGCTCCCCAGGACATTTGACTGTTTCATGTGCCCCCGCACTTTATAGCTGAAACTCTCTGAGGCGCTTCCGCATCTGTCTCCCTGCTGGAATGTAAGCTGTGTTCATCTCTTCATACCCAGTATCCAGAGCAGTCACAGGTGCATAGTAGGGGCTCACTAAATATTTTCCATGTGAACACATGCAGAGCTAAAATAAAGCCCAGCTGGATCTTTACTTGAATGGGCATCTAGTAATTGATCTCAGAAAATAATAGTTTCTCCATTTTTTTTTATAAACACAAGTGATTTGTATTCTATTTGGGGTGCCACACATTTTAAGAAAAGTACTGACAAACTAAAGAGACCAGAGCCAAGATAAGTATACGCAGGATGGTCTGAACATCATCTCATGGAATTATGGAGGAGCGTGGACATTTCATTAGCAGCTACCGTGTGCCAAGAAGGGTGTTAGGTTGTGAAGCAACTAACTTCCAGTTGCCACCTGTGGGTAACTTGCCTCTGAACTCAACTGGCTGGGTGGAGAGGTGTGTGTACGGATAGGAAAGAGGCCCCTCGACCTTCAAGGGCAAAGCCCTGTTCTTCTACGTGAGTGGCTAGGGCTTAGTTAGCTCCATCTGAGACCTGGTTCCCGGGGAGGCTCTTGCCTTCAGCAGAAGCCAGAAAGGGAGGGAAAACCTCGGGTGAAATACAGAGTGCCGAGGACCCGGAAGGTATTGACTCTAATCATCTAAAGAAGGTTTTGGCCAAAGCCCAGGCCTGGAAAGCACCCTTGGGCTTAGCCCTTGACCCGGCCAGCTTCACCTGGCTGCACCATAGCCCACTGGCCTGCTGGGATACATGGAGATCGGCTCCTCTGGCTCACTTACGATGCTGCTCCCATCTGTGACGGTTACTCGTATGTGTCAACTTGACTAGACTATAGTTATTCAACCAAGGCTAAGTTTTTCAACGAACCTCTGATCTAGATGCTACTGTACAAGTATTTTGTAGATGTGGCCGACATCTCTAACCAGCTGACTTAGAGTAGAGGAGATTACCCTTGGTAATCTGGGTGAGCCTCATGCAATCAGTTGAAAGTCTTAACAAAAATCAGAATCTCCCTGAGGAAGAAGTGCTACCTCAGGACTGCAGCCTCAGCTCCTGCTGGAAAATCCCCAGCCTGCTCACCCGCCCTACAATCACATGAGCCGTTTCCTTGAAATACATTCCTTAACACACATCCACGTTCTGTTTCTTTGAAGGACCCTGACTGACATGCCGCCTCTGGCTTTTGAGGGGTGGATGCTCAGGTTTGCTCTTTTTTTTCAGGCCCCAGGCTTCAAAACAAACGGTCTTTCCTATTCTTGCCTGATTAAATCCTATGCATGCATGCAGGGTCTCAGTCTAACGGGCGCTCACGGGAATATGTCATCCCTGACCCCCTTTGCCATATTCAGCCCCACTTTGTGATTGAACAACTTGATTCCCATGGGAGGAGGGATGGAGACCGTCTTACCCCCCATGAATACCTAGCTCCCTAACTCCCTGCAGTGCTAGCAAATGGTAGGTGCTCATAGTATCTGTTGAATGCATATGGATTTACGCACACTTTCCAGATGTGGAAAGAAATGCAGCTTCTTTAATTTACTCCAACCAATCTGATTTTCCCATGACCACTCCACTCTGCTGAGTAGTCAAAGGAAAAAACATTAAACTCCATTACATCATTTTCTTCTTGTTTAAATAGTCTCTTTCAGGGGGAAAATTAATATACAAGAATTAATAACAAATGTTTCAGGGGCAAGAACATGATAAAAACACTTCCCCTTTTTCCTATAACACAGCAGTGTAGATTTTTGTAGCTCTGTAATTTCTGGCTACTTTGTTTGTCTTCACTGGAAGTTAGAAATATTATTTCTAAGGAAATGATCCAAACAAAATGATTTAGAAGCAACCTCTAACCTTGTACACTGGTTTTAAAAGACATCCTTCAGTTTATATGGTTTTTAATTCCCATGAGGTTCATATGGTTTTCTGTTATGTTTTCCTAACGTGTCGACTATCAGAACATGAAAGTTCTGCTTATGTTCTTGGTTAAACATTTTCTTTTTTTCCTTGATTTATTTTTAATTTATTTTTGAGAGACAGAGAGACAGAGCATGAGCAGGGGAGGGGCAGAGAGAGAGGGAGACACAGAATCTGAAGCAGGTCCAGGCTCTGAGCTGTCAGCACAGAGCCCAGCTCGGGCTTGAACTCACAAACTGTGTGATCATGACCTGAGCCAAACTCAGCCACTTAACCAACTGAGCCACCCAGATGCCTCATTGTTTAAACATTTTCTAAAATTATGGCTAAATTTTAAGGTTTTCTAGGAAAAGTGCTATGAACAATTGTGTGTTGACATTGAAGAATACATTTTATTTTTTTAAAGTTTATTTTCTTTGTCTTGAGAAAGAGAGAGTGTGTGTGTGTGTGTGAGATTGAGGGCAGGGGAGAGAGAGAGGAAGAAAGAGAATCCCAAGCAGGTTCCATGCTGTCAGCGCAGAAACCAGCATGGGGCTGGATCCCACAAACCATGAGATCATGACCTTAACCGAAGTCAAGAGTCGGACACTCAACCTACTGAGCCACCCAGGTGCCCTGAAGACTACATTTTAAAAGCACTAAAAGTGGGGCACCAGGGCGGCTCAGGTGGCCAAGCCTCCAACTGTTGATCTCAGTTCAGGTCGTGATCTCAGGGTCGTGACTTCAAGCCCTGAATTGGGCCCTGTGCTGAGCGTGAAGCCTACTTAAAAAAGAAAAAAGGGTAAAAGCACTAACGTTGAAGCTTCCATTGGTGTTTTTTTAAATAAGAAAGTTACCTTTTTAAATTACTTGATTTCGTTGGGATAAATGCCCATACTTTTCAGGGTTTTAAACTATGTGAACTCAGTGTTGGCCTCTTCCTTTTCTTCCTGCCTCCCTGACGTCAGTAGAAGTGGAGTCTTAGCTTGGGGGCCATAACAGAATAGCAGAGATGGAGGGGGGGAGAGTTAAGACACATTTATCTCCTGGCAGTTCTGTAGGCTACAAGTCCAAGATCAGGGTTCTCGCATGGTCAGACGCCAATGAGATTCCTCTTTCTGGCTTACAGACAGCCATTTTCTTGCTATGTCCTCACATAGGGAGCAATCGAGGTAGAGAAAAATCTCTCTCTTCTTATAAGGACACTCATCCCATTGTGAGGGCCCCACCCTCAGGATCTCTTCCAAATCTGATGATCGCCCCCAGACCCCACCTCCAAACGCCATCACACTGGGTGTCAGGACTTCAACATACGAATGGGGGGTGTTCTAGGGGCTTTACCTGACCCCATGGTGGCAGGACGCGACGGGACCCAGGAATTATACCCTGTCCCCTAGGCGTGTGCTGGTTCTTGCTGTGATTTCCTGGTGTTTTCGAGTCCCTGTGCTAGTAAACCACTGAAATGTGACCAGTCCCCTCTGACCTTCTGGGATGACACGCTGGCACCTGGCACCAGGCCCTAGCAGGTGGCTACCTCCTTTGGTTCTTCCCAGGGTCTCTGCTGGCCAACGGGTGGTCTCAGAAGCTCCCCATACCAGCGGACCCTGACTCCCTCCAGCATGCCTGGGCCATGGGGAGGTGGGACCCCACCCAGGAGTGCTGCAGGATTTCAGGCCATGCCCAGCGAAGCATGCCCCTGGCATTGATGTTCCCAGGCGTCTCTCCTCTCTCTCACTGTTTCTACAAACCCAAGGAGGGAAGACACGAGGAGCCCGGTGTCCTTCGTACTGCATTTCCATCCTCTCCTCCCCACGGTCCAAAATCCTCTCTGCCACCAGCGAGGCTCTCGTGCAGCCACTGTTATCACAGCAGGTCCAGCCGGGACCCGAGAGGGGTCTGATGACAAGGTTAGCCCTTGACTGGCGACTGGGAAATTAGACTTTCTGGAAGGTCCCCACCCCTAACTGGCAAGAGTGGCTCACTGGGCCTAAACTATTTCCACAAACAGTCCGGGTTGCGCTGAGCCTCTGTTTTTCTTCTGGAAGGCTGAGATTTAAGGCATGCCAGGTGTCCGGCAGAGTGGCCAGTGTGGCCGGCCCCCAGAGAGAGCCCTGGGCACTGAGTCTGTAATGAGTTTTCCTGGTAGGTGACACTTCGCATGTGTTATCACAACAACTTGCTTGGGGAACGAGGCACGTCCTGTGCGACCCCACAGACAGGGGACTCTGGAAGTGTGTGCTTGGCTTTCCTGACTTTGCCCCATGCGCCTTTTTGTCTTTGCCAATTTTGTTTTTGATGTAAGAAACCGTAGCCATGAGTATGATTATATGCTGAGTCTGTGGGCCCTTCTATGAACCACTTGAACCTGGGATGGACTTGGGGATCCCAACACACCCTACCTCGTCTAGACCAGGCACCTTTCTTTTATTTTTATTTTTTTATTTTTAATGTTTGTTTATTTTTGAGGAGGGGGGAGATCAGGGAAGGACAGAGAGAGGAGGGAGACAGAGGACCTGAAGCAGGCTCTGCACTGTCAGCGCAGACCCTGATCCCGGGTTCGAACTCACACACCATGAGATCATGACCTGAGGCACAGTCAGACGCTCAACCACCTGAGCCCCCCAGGCGCCCCGGTCCAGGCACCTTTCTGACGTCATCACCTAATGCCCTACCCCACTACTGTCGCTAGACTCATGAACACATGCTGTTCCTCTGTCTGGAACATTCTCCCCAGGACTGGCTTCCACATAGCCCAGGCCTCTGCTCTGACACCACGCATCAGGAGAGCACGCCTTGACCTCCAAACTGTAAAATTGCGCCCACCTTATCATTCTCTGTGCCCTCACCCCACTTATGTTTCTCATTAACAATTACCACCCCCTGAGACATTTATATTTCTTAGGTTCTTAACTCACTGGCCACCCCCAGCTGCCTGCACCATAATGAAACCTCCATAAAGCAGTGTTTAAAAAAAATTTCTTTCCTATTTGGAGCAAACCACCCAAATGGATGCCTGGGTGAAATAACATGCGGTCTGGGATTTGCTTTAAACTTTATTAATAAAAAAATCTGCTGCCATGCCCCAGAGCACCAGGAGCTCACTTAAGAAACTATCTTCGGCAAAATGTATGTTTGAGTTTATGCGATTATCACATGATAAAGACAGGGTATCATGTGACAACTCTTTAGGTGTTTTATTTATGTGTATTTTCTAAATTTACCATGAAAATCTTAAAACAAAAGTATAAAGGATAGAGGAATCAATTTCCAGAAAACAAAACGTAGAATAAGTTATCACCAAGGTTTTATCACATATAGTCTGTCTTTCCCTCCTTCAGTGCAGTATTTCACTCCTACCGACTTCATAATATTTCTCTAAAAATTACGGACATTTTCCTACATAACCCAAGGCCATTTATCACACCTAACAAAATTAACAATAATTCTTGGAATCGTAATATCCAGACCATAATAAAAACTCCCTGGTTGTATTAAAAAGCCCTTCTACATTTGTTTAGCTGGAATCAGAATCCAAACAAATTCCACACATGTTCTTTTGTTCTGTCTCTTGTTTGTTAATCTAAAACAGCCCCCTTTCATTTTTTGTTCATGCCGTTTTTTGCATAACATGTGTTTTTTTCAAAAATGTTTTTTTCAAAATGTTTCTTTCAGAAGCAGAGGTTAGAACAAATGGGGGACAAAAATGCAATTTGCATGTACAGTAGAAATATGGTTTTGTGAAAAGCATGTAGAAATGCAGAATTAGGGAGTAATAATCCCACTGATTTCTTGCAAAGAGGTTGCGGTGTGGGACCTTGACTGAATTGTAGTTTGCTTCCTGCTTTCCCCCCCCCCCTCTTTTTTAATGTTTATTTATTTTTGAGAGAGAGAGAACACAAGCAGGGGAGGGGCAGAGAGGGAAGGAGACACAGAATGTGAAGCAGGCTCCAGGCTCTGAGCAGTCAGCGCAGAGCCCAACACAGGGCTCGAACTCCATGAACTGTGTGATCATGACCTGAGCCGAAGTCAGATGCGTAACGGACTGAGCCACCCACGTGCCCCTGCTTTCTGCTTTTCTAAAGATAATAGCAGTTTTAATTGAGATACTTGGCTAGGTGCTGGTGGGCTGTCTGTGGAACATTTAGTCTAGTGCCTGGTACAGGAGGCTCTCTGTAGACAAGTGGAAAAGTCCCACAATTTCATCAGCTTATACTGTGAAACTTGACAGCAATATTTTGTCCTAACATTGAATGTGACTGTCAGAATTCAATTACAAGGTATGGTGAAATGGGATGGAGAGGATGCGTTTCCCATCCTTGGTTTGCTGCGCTGGCGGTGGCCCTTGGGCAAGTCCGTAATCTCTTCAGCTCTCAGTGCCCTCCTCCATAATGCTGTACAAACATAACATTTATGCAGTCACCTGGGAGGCTCAGTCAGTTGAGCATCTGACTTCAGCTCAGGTCACAATCTCACAGTTTGTGGGTTGGAGCCCTGCATTGGGCTCTGTGCTGGCAGCTCAGAGCTTTGAGCCTGCTTCAGATTCTGTGTCTCCCTCTCTTTCTGCCCTTTCCCAGCTCATTCTCTCTCTCTCTCTCTCAAAAAGAAATAAGCATTTAAATAAAATTGAAAGTGCAACACTCTTATTTTCTTTGTTATAAATTTCTTCCTGAGACACCACTTTGTACTATATGGTTTGGAAAATGCTATCTTGGACGTCGGGTGACCTTACTCTGAGAGAGGTGATTGGGTCAGAAACATTGTTAGTTAGTTACATTGTTCTCCTGTTTGACCCTCCTCTACCCTTGTGGCATTTAGTGGAAAAGTAAAAGCTGCGGCACGTCTCAGGTGAGAAAAAGGGGAAATGGCCACGGAGTTGGAACATGCCTGGCACATTAATGAGAACTCGCTGGCGGTAAATAGCACAGCTCAGCTCTGACTAGCTCCTGTGACAATGGACTTTGTCACTCGGGAACTGCAAGGAACACAAAGGCCAGGATACAGCTAGCCTTAGAGTCGGAAGCAGGGGCAGTAGAGAATCCAAGAACTCCTGTTTTGAATTGTGATCCCCAAAAGACTTGTTGAACACCTGACTCCTGGAGTCTGTGAACAGGACCATACTGGAAAGAGGGTCTCTGCAGATGTAATCAAGCTAACCCGCGGACATACTGGAGTGCAGGGGGGCGGGGGCAATCTAATATGGCTGGCGACATTAGAGGAAAAGGAGAAGGACAGACGAACAGACACAGAGGGAAGAATGCCACGTGACGAAGGGAGGTAGACAGATTGGAGTGATGTCTTTAGAAACCAAGTAAAAGCAAGGATTGCCAATAAAGACTGGAAGCGAAGAGAAAGGCATGGAACAGACTCTCCCTGGATCCTGCAGTGGGAGCCTGGCCCGATGACACTTGCTTTCCAGCTGCTAGCTTCCAGAACTGTGACACGGTACATTTTTGATGTCTTCAGCCATCCCAGTGGAAGATGCTTAGTTATGGCCGCTCTGGGAAAGGAATATAGGTTTCTGCCTCTTGCCTTTGCCTCCCTGGGGATATCTGCGTCTGTCTTCTTCCGTACTGCCAACTGAATGTTTCTGTTTGCCAGTTCAAATGGTGGAAAACAGTTGTCAACAATGGTTTTCCAGTTTACATGATGCAGCAATCGAGATAGACTCCATAGTTCCTCTTCCCTCCTCCTCCAAATCCTCAGGGAAGGGACTCAGGGTCCTCTTGGGAGAGAGTGCCCATCTCAGGCCCACCAAGTGCTTCCTGGTGGGTGAGAATTGGGTCAGGAATGCATCTGTGGAAGAGGGAGGGTCTGTTGGTCCACGAATCGGACAGATGTCCACCAGACACATGGGTTCAGTGGAGGAGAGGTGTGAGGCCACGTGCTACCCAGGTGTCCCTACCAGACCAGTCCCTGAAGTGTGAAAACCACAAAGAGGCACATCTGACCAACCAGGTCAGGCACCGCTCCCCAGCGGAATTTCCTCTTTCACCCTACTCCACCTCTGCTCACTCTTCCTTCCTTCCTTCCTTCCTTCCTTCCTTCCTTCCTTCCTTCCTTCCTTCCTTCCTTCCTTCCTTCCTTCCTTCCTTTCTGTTTTCTTTATTTTTGAGAGGGCACAAGCAATGGGGGGACAGAGAGAGAGGGACAGAGGATCTGAAGTAGGCTCTGTGCTGACAGCAGAGAGCCTGACATGGGGCTTGAACTCATGAACCATAAGATCATGACCTGAGCTGAAGTCGAACGCTTAACCAACTGAGATGCCCAGGCACCCCATTTGGTTTTTTTTCCAAGAGAAGGATGCTTTAGTTGTATGGTTTTATTTAATTCTCCCCAAGGCCATGTGAGAAAGCAATTTTCATCTCCACAAATGCAGAAACAAAGGCTGTGAAAAATAAAGTTAGATGTTCAAGGTTACATTGCTAGTATGTAACTGAGCCAAGATACTGCATAAATATACAAGAAATTCTGGCAAATGATGCAAAGTTGGACAGCATAAATTCTGTGGTCTCCTAAAAACTCTACAGGCTCTGGCGGTCTTGATCGATAACCTGGTAACAATACTTACTTTCATGTAGTATCATTTTTATAAATACCCTAAAGTATTTCTCATATATTCCCATTTGAGTTTATATATTATCCTAAGGTAATTCAATATAATACAAAATTTTTTAATTTTTATTTATTTTTGAAGGAATGAGAGAGACAGAGCATGAGTGGGAGAGGGGCAGAGAGAGGGAGACACAGAATTGGAAGCAGGCTCCAGACTCAGCTGTCAGCACAGAGCCTGATGCGGGGCTCAAATTCACGAGCTGTGAGATCATGACCTGAGCTGAAGTCAGACGTTTAACTGAACTGAGCCACCCAGGTGCCCCCAAAAAATATTTTTAAAAAGACAAAATAATATTCACATTCCGATCTTCCAGAACTACTGGTTTTAGTAGACATGAATCTCTTTCAAATATTTCCACTCTTCTATCTTTTAAATATCAAAATTTCAAATTGACATACATTAGAGAGAATCTACCTCAGAGATCTCTGGTACCCTATCACTTTCGTCAAGGCATGGAGCTTTCTACTGTTTTTTTTTTCAGCAAGGGTTATTAGGTTGAGGGCAGATTTTGGATTTCATTTTCTTTTGTTTTTCTACCATGTAGTTTGTGATTTCCATTTTGTTCCCATGTCATTCTCCTTGGCTGTTTTGTCAGATTTCTTATAAATGTATAGTTGTGTGTGTGTGTGTGTGTGTGTGTGTGTGTGTGTGTCCCAAGTGTAGTTTTCAACACAAAGCATCATCCTCCATTTAATAGCCCCTCTTCAATATTTTAGTGCCTTGGTCCCTCTGTGCCCTACAATCTGGGCCCTAAATATTCTGCTTTAGCAAAAAAAATCAGTTTAAGGCTAAGGTTAATGTCTTCCTTTACCAACAAAGAGGTGGTGAGATCAAGGGGCCAATTGACATGCCCCGTTCACTACTAAAACTCACCCACCTGTCTTCAGTGTCCTCATCGCCCAACTGGTGCTTCCGCAGTGTCTTTGTCCATCCACCCAGCATGGCCCTCCCCTGGAAAGGCAGAGCAGGGGAATATGATGACGGCCACAAAAGCCCTGTGGCAGGATTTTGCCACTGTGACATTAAGGAAAAGCCAGGAGGTGACCTCTGCAGGTCATACCCTCTTCTGATACATGTCAAGTCATCTCAGCGCACTGGGTGTCCGCTAGCCTTTAAACGGCATGCCCAAGAAGCTACCAGCCAAGTCAGGAGTCACTCGAGTGGACCCTGCGGTGTCCCTGGAAGACAGGGTCTCTTTATCAGGCAGGACTGGACGCTGAGGGTTTAGAGGGCCTAGGTCTCTGTCACAGATAGGGTGAGAAGTTATATGAACACAAAGACTAAAGGAAAAGTCATTTACTTCTAGAAGCAGTGTTAGAAGCCGGGCTGTGTCTCCCTAAAATTCATATGTTGAAGTCATAAACCCCAGCACCTTAGAATGCAACTATTTAGAGATGGAGATTTTATATATTTTTTTAAATTTACATCCAAGTTAGTTAGCATATGGCACAACACTGATTTCAGGAGTAGATTCCTTACTGCCTCTCACCCATTTAGCCCATCCCTCCTCCCACAACCCCTCTGGTAACCCTCTGTTTGTTCTCCATATTTAAGAGTCTCTTATGTTTTTTTCCCCTTCCCTGTTTTTATATTATTTTTCCTTCCCTTCCCTTATGTTCATCTGTTCTGTGTCTTAAAGTCCTCATATGAGTGAAGTCATATGATATTTGTCTTTCTCTGACTGACTAATTTCACTTAGCACGATACCCTGTAGTTCCATCCACGTAGTTGCAAATGGTAAGATTTCATTCTTTTTGATTGCCGAGTCATACTCCAGTGTGTATATATTCCACATCTTCCTTATCCATCATCCATCAATGGACGTTTGGACCCTTTTCATACTTCGGCTATTGTGGATAGCGCTGCTATATACATTGGGGTGCATGTGCCCCTTCGAAACAGTACACCTGTATCCCTTGGGTAAATACCTAGTAATGCAATTGCTGGGTTATAGGGTAGTTTTACTTTTAATTTTTTGAGGACCCTCCATATTGTTTTCCAGAGTGGCTGCACCAGTTTGCATTCCCACCAGCAGTGCGAAAGCGATCCTCTTTCTCCGCATCCTCGCCAACATCTGTTGTTGCCTGAGTTGTTAATGTTAGACATTCTGACAGGTGTGAGGCGGTATCTCATTGTGGTTTTAATTTATATCTTCCTGACGATGAGTGTGTTGATCATTTTTTCGTGTCAGTTGGCCATCTGGATGTCTTTGTTGGAGAAGGGTCTATTCATGTCTTTAGCGCATTTCTTCACTGGATTGTCTTGTGGGTGTTGAGTTTGATAAGTTCTTTATAGATTTTGGATACTGACCCTTATCTGCTGTGTCATTTGCAAATATCTTCTCCCATTCCAATGGTTGCCTTTTAGTTTTGCTGATTATTTCCTTTGCTGGGTAGAGTTTTTTATTTTGATGAGGTCCCAATAGTTCATTTTTGCTTTTGTTTCTCTAGCCTCTGGAGACGTGTTGAGTAAGAAGTTATTGTGGCCGAGGTCAAAGAGGTTTTTGCCTGCTTTCCCCTTGAGGATTTCGATGGCTTCCTGTCTTACATTTAGGTCTTCCATACATTTTGAGTTTATTTTTGTGTCTGGTGTAAGAACGTGGTCCAGGTTTATTCTTCTGCATGTTGCTGTCCAGTTTTCCCAACACCAGTCACTGAAGAGACTGTCTTTATTCCACTGGATATTCTTTCCTGCTTTGTCAAAGATTAGTTGGCCATACATTTGTGGGTCCATTTCTGGGTTCTTTATTCTGATCTGAGTGTCTGTTTTTGTGCCATTAAATATGTTTTTTAAGTTTACTTATTTTCTAGGAGAGAGAGAGCACACACATGAACAGGGGAAGAGCAGAGGGAGGAGGAGAGAGAGAATCCCAAACAGGGTCTGTGTCACCAGTACAGAGCATGACGTGGGGGTTGATCATGGCTTGAGCCCAAACCAAGAGTCAGATGCCCAACCGACCAAGCCACTCATGTGGCCCAAGAGATAGAGTTTTTAAAGAGGTAATTACGTTTTAATGAGGTCATTAGGGTGGACCCTAATCAAGTAACACTGGTGTCCTCATAAGAAGAGATTTGGACACAGACACATGCAGAGGTAAAATGATGTGAAAATATAGGAAGAAAATGGCCATCTGTGGGGTGCCTGGGTGGTTCGGTCAGTTGGGTGTCCAACTTTGGCTTAGGTCATGATCTAATGGCTTATGGGGTCAAGCCCCTTATTGGGCTCTGTGCCAACAGCTCAGAGCCTGGAGCCTGTTTGTTTCTGTTTTTTTGGGGGGTTTTTTGGTTTTTTTTTTTTTTTAATAATAGCTATTCTAACAGGTAGGAGGTGACATCTCACTGTGGTTTTGATGGACATTTCCCTGATTAGTGATGTTGAGTACCTATCCATATGCCTGTTGGCCATTTGTATTTCTCTTCTTTGGAAAAATCTCTATTCAAGTCCTCTGACCAATTTTTCATTGGGTTATTTGGTTTTTTTTGTTATTCAGTTGTATGAATTCCTAATATTTCTTTGGATATTAACCCTTTACTGGATATATCAGGGCTCCTGATGCACCCAAGTCCCCTGAGCCCCTTCATGGGCCACTTTTGTGCCCTAAAATCTCCACTTTGACCCCCCTCTTCACATACACCTGCCCCTCTGCTCAGGTCCTGCAAACCTCTCAGTTAAAATGATGACATTCCAGTCCCCTCTGACCTTCCTTGTCTCTTGTACACTTTGAAGTGTCAGACATCAATCCATGGCTTTTCCCTTTGGCCCAGTTACGAAGACCCCAAAGTCCAAGGAATGAGTTTGTGTCTAGTGTATTCTGGCCTTCCCAGTAAGGGAGAAGGGTGAGCTTGCTCCTGAGAATGAGGCTTTGTGGGGAAGTTGGGAAATGGGGGTGCAGGTTTTAGCGAGTCATCTCCTAGTCAACTAACACCGACACTTCTTCCCCCTGCAGGAATCATTTTCCTTGAAAATTCTCTTCTTCATCCCCCCACTCCCAGCCTACCCGGAGGTCCACTAGAGAGATCCAGATTTCTTGAATTAACATAATTTTAATGCCAGATCTGCTGAAAATACTCTGGCTTTATTTTACTAAGAGTGCATCTGTCCTCCCCCCAAAACACTCTTCTGGGTTACATGATAGAACCTTTTGGTAAATTGACAATCAAGTGTGTCATTCCCAAATCAACCCTTTGTAATTCCTGTGATTTAGGACAATAGAGAAGACTCAGTTTACGCATCACAAAAACGCTGTAAAATAGAATTCACATAAAAGGACCAAGCTAAGTCATCTAAGTAACGATAGATGAACTCTATCTTCTAATGTTCATCCACCGATGCAGTTTGGATCAAATTTTTTTCAGGAGTTAAGTAAAACAAGAGAAACACAAATAATAAAAGGAGTTTAATTGTATCTTATACTCACTATATTCCCACAAGACACACAAAAATTTGAGACAGTTTATCTTTTAGTTTTAGGAGAGATGGCTCTAAGGACAAACGAATTGATGTCCCATCAAACTAGAAGGCAAGTTAAAAAAATATTAAGTAGGAAATAACATATATTTTTATATTAGAAAACACCTGAAAAGTTTCAATGGGACAGAAAGGAGGGGTCTGCTAAACCTGAGACTTTCTGAAAGACACTTGAGCGCAGGAGCAGAGATAACTCAAGTAAAATTAATGTCATGTACCTTTGAGCAAAGGGTATTGAAAGAACCATTTGTGGAATGAAACCTGCTGGGGGTACCTCTTCCACTACGGGCCCAGCCGCCACCTGTTTGTCGCCCCTTCCCTCCCAGCTTCAGTCCCTCCCTCCCAGAGGCTTCCCTTGCCTTCTCCATCTGGGTACACTTCCCGCCGGGTCCCCAGGGCCATTTTCGTGGTGCTCACCTTGCAATAAGTAAAGTGCTTGCTGCCAGCGACCAGGTCTCTCTGTCTGCACCAAGGGCTTTTCCTGGCGGAGTCCTCCTCGCACACATCCTAACATGCATCTGTCATGTTTGAGGAATTAACAAATGAATGGTGGAAATTTGTTTGAGATATTCAGATTTTCAAATGCTGACCCTCAATTATGGTCAATGTTCTGTGGCAGCAGGAGAAAGAGAGGTAGTGCCTCTGAAGGAAATGAGAAAAGGGAAGGGATTTCCTCCAAGCTAAAAAGGAAAGAGGAGACTGCGGTCCGAGAGGCAGTGGGAGCCCTGCCTCCTCTGTGGTCCGAAGCTTTGCCAACAGTTTCGCTGCCCCTCAGCAGGGCATAGAAGTAGCAGAATGGTAGCCCCGGACCAGAACGTGGTCTCCAGCGGGTCCCCTAACATCGAAGCTCCTGGAACTCTACTATCGCCTAAGAGATATGGAGGAGGGAGAACGGTAAGCGTGCGCGCGCGCACACACACACACACACACACACACACACACACACACACACACACCCCTCACCCGGGCTAGGGTTGAGTTTCTTCCTGGCTGGTGGGATGAAGCTCGGAATAGAAATCGATTCAGATGATATTTTTTGCATGCCTGAATTTAGAAGCAAATACAGAGTTGTTTCTACCATGGAAAAAATCAAACTCTGTTAATTCTACCGCAGAAGAAATCAGAGTCACAAGTTAATTACAGCGTGGATCTGTTTTGATGACTGATTTGTGAGAACTGGAGGAAAATGTAGGCGTGATCAGCATCAAATTATGTTAGGATGGTCAATGAGATCATTTTGAGGCACTAGCTAGTGGAAAGTTATTTCAGTGACTCGATCACAAACACTGGAATCACAGGATTTTTGCGAAAACGCAGGATCGTTCCTTGGAAATGCTTTAAAAGAAGAAATTGATATCCTCTGTTCTGCAAGAAGTCAGCGGATTGAGTAGATGCCATTGCAAAGTCCTTAGTGGGTCTTCCAATTTACACTAAAAAAAAACCAAACTAAGTAAGAGGGTAGAAACACATACTGTTCCCAAGTCAGAAAAGGCTTTGGGGAAACAATAAAGTGTAAATCAGAAATTTTATACTTTTAGGTTTGCAGACAAAACGCTGGGGAGTGGAAAGGTTACATATAATAGAAGCATCGTTACAGTTTTTTTGATAATTAGCCCTGTTTGGAGTAGCTTAATGCCAAGAAAATGTGGAAAGTACAAAATGGTAGTTTAATTATGGCTAATGATGGGATAATGAGGCATCAATACTAAAAGAAATGCAGGAAGATTGGTAGAAAGAGGTCTACTGTGAGAAGATCATTGTGAGCTGTGTGTCCTAATCCGCTGTTCTTTCCTCTTGCATCCTTTGGATATGCTCTGCATGTAGTAGGCATGGAATGGATATTATAGGCATGAATGAATGATGGTGTATAATCACCACTCGGGCATGGAAACAGCGTGAGTTCCTCTTGCTGAGGACAGAGGGCTTCTATGTCTCTGTGGGTCCATCTGTTCATCCACCTCCCTGTTCCTCCCAGGAGAATCGCTAACTGAATGGGTTGTGTAGACAGTGAGCGAAACCTCATGCTCTGAGAGGTTACTTTGCTTCTGTGCTGCTGGTGGGGCCACAACGGACAGGAGTGAAGAGTCCGGGGAGGCATTACAGAAGGATTTTAAACACAGGAGAAGGCATTCTAGGCCACGAGAAGAAAGACAAGCAAACCAAAACACGCTCACATATCATTTTTCTTCCTATCAGGCGGGCAAAATAGTCAAATAGAGTGGGGCACGGCACTCTGGTGAGGCGGTGGGGAAGGAGGAACTCCCACACCATTGCGGGTAAATTGCAGCAACCCCCTGGAAGGCACCCTCACAATGTCCATCAGCACTAAACAGGCACAGCCTTCTGACCGGGCCATTCTGCTCCTCGGAATTTATCCCATGGTTGTATTTCCGCGTGTGCAACACAGCACAGACAGGGTTACTCGTGGGAGCATGGCCTGCAATACAAGATAGGAAATGACTTAAATGCCTGTCAATAAGTAAATGTAAAAATAATTTCTGGGGTGCCTGAGGGGCTCCGTCAGTGAAGCATCTGACTTGGGCTCAGGTCACGTCTCACTGTGAGTTCAAGTCTGCATCTGGCGAGCACGAGCCCTGCTTTGAGTGAAAATAAAAACCATGAGCCTCACATTGGGTGAGCCCCACTTCTCTCTCTCTCTCTCTCTCTCTGCCCCTTGCTCACTTGTGCCCACTCTCTCTCTCTCTAAAAATAATTTCCAGTGTATCCACATAATCAGATACCAGATGTAAAAATATGCGGAAGCTCTTTTAAGTATTGAGATAAACTTATTTCCAAGATTTTTCCCAGAAAAAATAGCATAAAGTTCTAAATTTTCTTTTTGTTCAATGTTTATTTATTTTAGAGACAGAGAGAGAGAGTGAGCAGGGCAGGGGCAGAGAGAGAAGGGGCCAGAGGATCCCAAGCAGGCTCTGCGCTGACAGCAGAGAGCCCAACGCCGGGTTCAGACTCACAAACCCCTGAGATCATGACCTGAGCCGAAGTTGGACACTCAACCAAATGAGCCACCCAGTGCCGCAAGTTCTATATTTTCTATTTTTTTTAAAGGAGGAAAAAAGAACATATATCTGGATTGGTTTGAATTCCCTAGAAAGATAAAGAAGAAACCATTGGCTGTTGGTGCCTCCTTGGGGCCGGGAGGAGGGATGAGAACTGAGCAGTGGGGGTTGAGGGTAAGAGAAAGCTTGTCATGAAATGCCTTTAGTTATTTACTTATTTATGCTTTTTTAGAGAGAGAGTGAGAGAGCACAAGTTGGGTAGAGAGAGGGAGAGAGAAAGAGAATCTCAAGTAGTTTCCATGCCCAGCACAGAGCCTGATGCAGGGCTCAATCCCACAACCCTGGGATCATGACCTGAGCTTCAATCAAGTCGGCCATTCAACTCACTCATCCACCCAGGTACCCCGTGAAATACTGTTTAAAAATAGAGTTTGACTTGGAATCATGTATTTTTTTAATTTATAGTTTATTGTCAAGTTGGTTTCCATGTAACACCCAGTGCTCATCCCCACAAGTGCCCTCCTCCGTGCCCATCACCCTCCTTCCCCTTCCCCCTCCCCCGTCAGCCCTCAGTTTGTTTTCAGTATTCAAGACTCAGAATCATGTCATGTGTTCTCTTTTGAAAAATTAAAAGAGGATGATGATATCACACTCAGTCACCCTTGCTGAGGGTTCTCGTATCTTGGGGCCACCGAGGGAGGGTGAGATTCCACCATTTGGATTTAGATTCGGAGCTAAGCCTCTGCTCCAACCTGGCTCTCCCAGAGCTCACAGTCAGTCCTAGGTTAGTGGATTGCGACCTGTCTACACATTAGAGTCCCCGGAGGAGCTTAAAAAACTTTAGCTCACAAACCGCACCCCAGACCAATTACATCAGGATCTCTGGGAGAGATAAGAAGTGTCAGTGATTTTTTTTGAAAGACCCCAGGTGATTCCAAGATGCACCCAAGTTTGAGAACCAGTGGCCTATGTAAATAACAACTTCCTTGTTTCACACATACTCATCCCCTGGGTCTCTCTGTCCCTCTGGGACTTACAGGTACCTGGGGTGTCCAGGCACTTCTTACTCCCTTGCCTGGGACATCTGTCACTAGGAATTGTCAAAAACAAAAAACAGACCCCCAAACCATCGGCTTTAGAATATTAGAGTCCTCCAGTTAGAATTAACTTGACAAATCAAAGATTAATACCAAGTTCATATGTTCCATGAATTCAGAAATTCCTTTCTAAGAAATTTATATTTTAAAAATACACATTAGAGAGGTGCCTGGGTGGCTTAGTTGGTTAAGTGTCCAGCTTTGGCTCAGGTCATGATCTCACAGTTCGTGGGTTCAAGCCCCACGTCAGGCTCTGCACTGACGGCATGGAGCCTGCTTGGGATTCTCTCTCTCTTTCTCGCTCCCTGCCCCTCCCCTACTTGCTTGCACTCTCTCTCTCAAAAAAAAAAAAACAAACATTTAAAAAACATTTAAAAATTTAAAAATAGGGCCATCTGGGTGGCTCAGTCGGTTGGGCATTTGGCTTTGGCTCAGGTCATGATCTCATGGTTTGTGGGTTTGAGCTCCGCGTCAGGCTCTGTGTTGACAGCTCAGAGCCTGGAGCCTGTCTTCAGATTCTGTGTTTCCCTCTCTCTCTGACCCTCCCCTGCTCGCACTGTCTCTCTCTCAAAAATAAATAAAACATTAAAAAAACTTTTAAATAAATATTAGAACATATGAACATTAAAAATTAAAAATACATAGTAGAGCATATGACAAGGATGTTTTCTCTTCATGCAAAGCAAGAGATCTGTAGTTAATCAGGCAACTAATCATGTAATAATAGGATTGATTTTAATAATTTTTTCCAGTATTCTATTCTTTATAACAGCTTTAAAATTTTTTTTAATGCTTATTTATTTTTGAGAGACAGAGTATGAGCAGGGGAGGGGCAGAGAAAGAGAAAGACACAGAATCCGAAGCAGGCTCCACGTTCTGAGCTGTCAGCACAGAGCCTCATGCGGGGCTCAAACCCATGAACCGTCAGATCATGACCTGAGCCAAAGTCAGACACTCAACGGACTGAGCCACCCAGGCGCCCCTCTTTATAACAGCTTTATTGAGTTACAAATCACATACCGTACAATGTACCCATTTAAAATGCACAATGCGATGACTGTAATACATTTACGGAGTTTTACAATCGTCTCCTCCATCAACTTTAGAACATTCCATCACCCCCCAAAAGACCCCTCCACCTCTTAACATTCAGTCCCCATTTCCCTCTAATTCCTCCAACCTGAGGCAACGTCTGATCTCTCAGTCTCCATAGATTCTTAAGCTTTCCCATAAACGCACACATCCATGTGGTCTACTGGCTTCTTTCACTTGGCATCACGTCTTCAAGGTTCACGGATATGGTGGTGTGTGTCAGTGCCCCATCTCTTCCTCTGGCCAAACAACACTCCGTTGACAGACATGTCACCTCTGGTTTGTCCATCCATCACCTGATGGACATTCAGGTTGTTTCCACTTTTGGGCGATTATGCATAATGCTCAGAACAAACACTTAGGTGTAAGTTTTTATGTGGCATATGTTTTTATTTCTCTTGGGTATATATCTGGGAGTGCAATACATCGTTTTATGGTGCAAATTTCAAACACACAAGTTGAAAAAAATGTTATAGTGAACATGCTTCCAGCCACCACCGAGATTCTATAATTAACATCTTATTCTCCTTCCTCCATCATATCTATCCATCTAGCTCTCTCTCTAGCCATCCAGCTACTGACCTTTTTACATTGATTTCAAGGTAAATGGCATAAGTTCTCTTCCTCCTAAGAACTCCAGCATTCAGAGCACTCACTAGAGTTCAATATTTACTCTGTTTCATTTCCTTTGAGGTAATGTTGACATATGATGAGATGCACAAATCGCAAAGTCTATATTCACTGGATTTTCACAAAGTCATCCATGTAACCCAAACCTCTGTCAGGACAGGCACATTATAATCATTCCAGAACGTTCTCTCATGTTGTCCTTCCAGCCAGTCTCCACCTTCCACCTTCCAAAGACAACCTCCGCTCTGATTTTTCCTTCCTGTATGTGGTTCTCCTGCTGGAGAGCATCATGCCAATGGAAAGGTACAATACCGACTTTTGCGTGTGTGAGGTTCCTTTCTCAGCAAAATGTTTTTGAATTTCACCCACGTTCTTAATAGTGTATTCCTTTTTATTGTTGAATCTTAAATCCACTGTGTACGAATACAGCATACCTTACTTTTCCATTCCGTTGATAGGCATCTCTTTGCCTGCGTCACCCCCATTTTTTTTAGCTTTATGAATAAAGCTGCTGTGAACATTTTTGTACAAGTCTTTCTGTGGACATATGTTCTTGTTTTTCCTGGCTGAATGCATAGGGTGGAATTACTGGGTCTCACAGTGAGTGCATGTTTAACTGTATAAGAACTGCCAGACTTTTCCGTAAGTGGCTGTGCCATTTTACATTTTCGTCAGCAATAGAGGGTTTGAGCTGCTGTCTCGTCATCACATTTTGATGTTGGTAGTCTTTTTAATTTTAGCAATCCGAGCAGATGAATAGCGTGTCTCCTGTTGGTGTTTTGCAGATGGAGAAGGAGCTCTTTCATCACTGGCTCTTCATATACCCACTTCTGCTAAGTGTTCAAGTCTTTCGATCATTTTAGAAGTTTTACCCTCTTCGGTGCCTGGGTGGCTCAGGCCTGACTTCAGCTCCCATCACAGTCTCATGTTCTTGAGTTCGAACCCCACGTGGGGCTCTGCCCTGACAGTGTGGAGCCTGCTTGGGATTCTCTCTCTCTCTCCCTCTCTCCTCCCACACTCATACTCTATCAAAAATAAATTTTAAAATACCAAAAAAAGCACTTTACTCTCTTCAATTAGAGACCAGTCCTTAAGAACCACTGAAAATCTACAAACACTGAAAAGAACACTGAGAATCTATTTTTACGCATTTCTAGGAAAGAAATATTTTCTTTCTCTTTCCAACCCCTCCCTCCTTTTTTTGGTATAGCATACATTCTAACTGCAAGAACTTAATTGACTTCAGATTACTGTCATTTAAGTCCAGTTCTCTTGCTTTAACTCATTCAGAGTGAAAACAGTGATATTTAGAGATCATTTGTGATTAGGCGTTGTCAGCTTACGTAGGCTGTGCCTGGCTGCGTAACGGGGGTCTTAATTTGCTAAGGAATAAAAATTACTTCACGAATAATTCCTCCTTGGGCCTCCCTTCCTCTTGTTCTTAATCTGTATGAGTGGACAGAGGAATAATTCAACAAGGTTCTAGCTCACTGCTCTGCGTGTCCTCCATCGCCTCTGTTCCCGGTGGCCTGAAGATGTTCCCGCTCTTGCTGGGAGCAGAACATCCCACTGCTTGGGATGAAGGTGTGGTTGTAGCTCGGATTTACTGTCTCTTCAAGGATTAAGAACTGTATTTAAGCACCTTGATCCGACGCAGGAGGATAAAGAAGCTGCTAAAGCCCAATTTGTGAAACACTTCCCCCGGCAGAGTTGGTGGTGGTTCAGAGGAACCGCTGCTCCCAGCGGGGCTGCGGGAGGGCTCGGCTGGGCGATGCGTCCGCGTGTGCCAACCGTCCCTCTTCCTATCCAGGTGGGGCAAGTCGGTGACTTCTTCTTTATTTTATTTTATATTTAAAGTTTACTTATTAATTTTGAGAGGAGGGGAGGGACAGAAATTCCCAAGCATGTTCCGGGCTGTCGGCTGTTAGCCCAACATGGGGCTCAAACTCATGAACCATGAAATCATGACCTGAGCCAAAATCAAGAGTTGATCATTTAACTGACTGAGCCACCCAGGCGCCCCAATTTTCTTTTGATCCTTATGGTTCTTCAGCAGCAATTGTTGAGGGGGAAATGAACACTTTTCTTTATTTTTGCCTTAAAATATACGAAGATCCAATTTAAGTAAGGGGATAATGATGCAATACATACGGAAGGCCTACCACAGGTTACTCGACATCAGAGTTATGTCGCGTAGGTCGTCATACATGAGATCAAGGAGACAGGGATGTGCTATATTGATTATGGGCATACATGCGCGTATGTGCACACGGATACGTGGGGGTAGAGATGGACGGTAGCAATACCCTCCCCAATCCACTCCTACTTCGGTCCTCGGTGCGTTTGAACAGCAGAAACGATACACTATCCCCCTATTTCTCATTTCATTCTTTGAGACTCAAAAGGCAAGCTCACAGTCCAGATTCAAAATCACTGTACTCCGTGACCTTCCTCTGGTTGCTCCTAAATTTCTCCTTTTGAAAGTGAACTGGAAAAAATAGAGCACAAAGGCTCTTACTTTTTATCCTCTTCCATTTTCGATCCTAAGTGAAGTTTGTTTGGAATATTTTTCTCCAGCTGTCCCTGATTTATGACTATAGAGGCGCAACGCAGCATAATGGCGAAGTAGAACGTGGTCTTGGAGGCCTGACTACCTGAGTTTGAATTCCCCTCTCTGATGTTTACTAGCTGTGTGAGCTTGAGCGAGTTACTTAGCCACTCTGTGCTTCTGTTTCCTCATTTGTAAAATGGGGATACCACAGCTCCTACTTTCTAAGGTTGATATGTCAGTTAAATTAGCTAAAATTCACTAATAGCCATATGTTTGGGCTATTAATCTCTTGATAAGTTCAAAAAACTCTGTAAAGGTAAGAATTTCCCAGTGACTCTTATTAAGGTACAATATGATATTTTTTTAGAACCAGCCAAAATGATACTAAAATTCATCTGGAAAACAAATATGTAAATCTAGCCAGGACATCTTTGAAATTATGGGGTAGAACTTCTATCACATAGTAAAATCCAGTCTGAAGCTCTGAACACAACATTTTGTTACTGGGACAAGAATAGGCAGAGGAGTAGAAAACGATGCAGACTCTGCTATAAGACAGATTGGCATTTCAAACAAGTGTAGAAGAGATGAAGATTGTTACCTGGGTCCTTACTGTCCCTGTGATTATTTTTATTGTTATTCAAATGATGTTTGGCAGCTTGAAAAAAAGAAAAGTTGGTTCTATGTCCTATTTCTTATGCCAAAATAAATACTATATAGATCAATGTTATAAAAATAAATTGTTAAAGTGTGAAAATGTAGTGATTTTTTAAAAAGCTGGGAAAAACCTTTTTATGCATGATGCAAATATGTGAAATCATAACAGCAAACAACGGTCAGGGTGCCTGGCTGGCTCGGTCATCGGAGCATATGACTTCTGACCTCAGGGTCATGAGTTGGAACCCCATGTTGGTTGTAGAGTTTACTTAAAAATATAAAAAGAAAGCAAACAATGATAAATCTGCCAACATAAAAATTAAGAATTTCTTCTGCAAAAACAAATATCATAAACAAATAGAAAAACAGAGAAAAATATCCACAACATAATAAGAAAGGGCTAATTTCCTTCACCTACGGAGATATTATAAATCAACCAGAAAAAGACAGGCAACCCAACGGCTAAATGAGCAAAGGATATAAAGTCAATTCATGGATGAAGAAATGTCCATGGATAGTTTTTAAAAAATGGGATTCCATTGTACGTACAGGATTGACGAATATGAAGAGTTCGCTGCTACTCAGGGCATGTCAAAGTGTAACTAATACGTATGCTCACGCACAGTTAATGAGAGCTCTGGTCATCTGCTGCTTGATGGCAAGCCCTGAAAAGATTCATGACATAAAATACCATTTTATCATCAATTTTGTGGATCGGGAATTTGGAAAGGGCACAATGGATCATGTCTGTTTCACAGCATCCTTAGCTGGTGTGACCCAGAGGCTGGGGTGGGGGAAAGGCTTGGGAGAGGCCAGTGGGGCTGAAGAAGCCACTCCTACTTCCTTCGCCTTCCCCGGGCTGAAATGGTGAAAGACGGGCTCTTCTGGGACTTTCAGTTGGGGCACCGCTATGTGGCCTCTTGATTATGGTAGTCTTGGGATCGTTGGGACGTCCTTTTTTTTTTTTTTTTAATGTTTATTCATTTTTGAGAGACAGAGAAAGACAGAGCATGAGCAGGGGGAAGGGCAGAGAGAGGGAGACACAATCCGAAGCAGGTTCCAGGATCTGAGCTGTCAGCACAGAGCCCGACGTGGGGTTTGAACTTATAAACCGGGAGATCATGACTTAAGCCGAAGTCAGATGCCCAACTGACTGAGCCACCCAGGCGCCCTGGGAGAGCTGGGACTTCTTGCATGTTAGCTCAGGGCTCCAAGAGCAAGTATATACAGAGAAGAAGCTAGAAGCTGTATGGCTTTTTCTGACTAGGTCACACAGCATCACCTCCACTCTACTGACTAAGTCACAAGCTTGTCCAGATTCAGAGGGAGCAGACATAGATACCATGTCTTCATGACTGGAGTGTCAAAGAATCTGTGGCCATGTTTTGAAAACACCACAGTGGAAGAAGAAATTCTGGCACCACCTTTGGAGGGGAATTTTGCAATATCCACCAAGATTTAATACGCAACTACCTTTTGAGCCAAAAGTGTCTTATATGGATAGTTGCTCGGTCCCCATTCTCTACCTTCCTTCTGCAAGTCTCTCCTTAACGTTTTCTCTGCCTGGTTTCTGCCCCTACCATTAGGATCCCTTCCTTCCTAGATCTAGAGCCTACTCTGCAACATAATTAAGTCCTCATCTCTAGAACCCTTCTTGGATTCTATAAATTTTACAATCTCATATGTCCATTTCCTGTCCATTGCTTCCTCGGCAATTCAGTATCTGCTGGTTCCACCGAAGGGGAGCAGCTCTGAGCATGGGGTAACTCTGGCCCCATGGGTAGTAGGCTCCAATCTGCCAAAATGAATCACAGCCTGAAATCCCAAGATTTTGCTTCCTCTCTACTATTAGGGAGATTCATATTCTTCCTACTGACTTAACTTTGGACCTGCTGGTTCTAATTCGATTACTCTTACTATATTATGCTATGTTGTTTAGTTATTCATGGCTGCATAACAAATTGCTCCAGAATGCAGTGGCTTCATCAGCGACGTTTATCATCTCCTACTTTCTGTGGGTCAAGAATCTAGGCATGGCTCAGCTAGGTCCTTTGGCTCTGGAGTTCTCACAATGCTGCAATCATTTCAAGGCTTGACTGTGAAGGATCCCCTTCCTAGCTCCCTCTTGAGATTATCACAGGATTCAGTGCCTCAAGGGCCTAAATAAAGCCTTAGTTCTTCACCAGATCCCTTTGTTCCTTGCCACATAGGTCCTTCATAGGACGCTTCCCAATATGGCACTGGCTTCATTAAAGGCAGGCAAGAGAGAGTGACTTTTGTAACCTAATCATGGAAGTGACCTCACTTCCCGCTTCCATATTCTGTACATTAGCAGTGAGGCACTCGCTGACCTTGGTCAGGATGAGGGGATGACACGGAATGTCACGCTGGAGCTGCCCACAAGTGCTATGGGCAAATCCCCCCTGGGTTTTGTTGTGGATTCTCTTGTTACTGACAGTGCATATGCTCACACCCAGAGATCTGCATTGCCCTGATCCCAGCAACTGCCCTGATGCGGAAAGGTGGGGTCACCCTGTGGTGCTGTTTGTCGGAGAGCAGATAGAAACTACGGAATACGAAATTTCTTTTCACTGTGACACATGATGTCTTTGCATAAAAGATTTACACTCACTTTGTATAAGCTTAGAACATTTCTGAGGACTGTGAAGCCTTGGGAAACTGGTGTCTGAGAAGTGGGTCTGGGAATGTGGGGAAGGGTCCCTTCTATGCTCTATTTAATACCTTTCTGTACTGTTTGATTATTTCTTAATTTGCCACGTATGCACGTTTATTGTAATAAAACCCAGTTAAAATTAACAAAGGGAAAAACTAAGAACAGGGTAACCACTTAATGTAGAAAGATTTCTTGGGGTGCCTGGGTGGCTCAATCAGTCAAATGTTGGATTCTTGACTTTGGCTTAGGTCATGACCTCATGGTTTGTGAGTTCGAGCCCCCGGCCAGATTCTATGCAGAGCCTGCTTGGGATTCTCTCTCTCTTTCTGCCCATCTCCCACTCTTTCTCTCTCAAAATAAATAAATAAAGTTAAAAAAAAAGGAAAGATTTCTCAAAGTTTATTTATTTATTTTGAAAGAGAGAGAGTGTGCGCATGCATGTGCCAATGGGGGAGGGGCAGAGAGTGCGAGCGAGAATCCCAAGCAGGCTCCTCATGGTCAGCGCAGAGCCCTATAAGGGGCTTGATCTCATGAACCATGAATGAGATCATAGCCTGAGCCGGAATCAAGAGTCAGACACCTAACTGAGCCACCCAGGTGCCCCTGGAGAGATTTCTAAATAACCCCCTGTCATGAGATAAAAAAGGGATCTAGTTAATTGCGAATGTGTTTAGTCTGCAAGGGAGGCACACACGAAAAAATAACAAGCGAATGCGTCCATTTTTCACGTGTTGATAGTCCTGGTGGCCGATTTTGCAGGCCAGGTGTCCCTGGCTTTTCCGGTAGAGGAATTTAAAAAGTGCTTTCAAAGAGATGAAGTACAAAGCCCAGAATGTTCTAAAGAGCTGGAAGGAACTAGGGGTGGGGGGTGTGTGTGTAAGGGGGGGGGTTCTCCAGCCTCTCAGCCTGCCCTCCTCTCTCTTCTCCTGTATTCATTTTCTCTGTAGTCCTGCAGACACTGTCAGACAGATTGTGTCTGTGATAAGTCACCTTGCCTCAAAAATGCTGGTAGTTTTAAGATAATAAAACAGCATTCGGTGTAGGGTGACCATACATGTGCTAAGAGCAAAACAACACAAATCTTATTTCAAACCTAGAAAGAAGATGAAAGATGGGGTACCTTGTGGCTCAGTCGGTTAAGCGGCCAACTTCACCTCAGGTCATGGTCTCACGGTTCATGGGTTCGAGTCCCGCATCGGGCTCTGTGCTTACAGCTCAAAGCCTAGAGCGTGTTTCAGATTCTGTGTCTCCCTCTCTCTCTTTGCCCCTCCCCACTCATGTTCCGTTTCTCTCTGTCTCAATAATTAATAAAAACATAAGAAAAAAAATTTTTTAATTAAATTAAAAAAAAAAAAGAAAGAAGATGAAAGAGACCTGTGTCTTACAAAGAGAATGACTGGGAAAATGTCACTTTTCTAACGTTCAGCTTTCTATAGTGTTTTGGTTTAGTTGTGAGGTATTGCATAGCACCTGGCTTACCACTCAATGCACTAGTCCCCTGACTAGCAAAAATCACAGTCTTGTTAGAAATAGTGTCCCAAACGAGGGGCGTGCAGGGGACTCAGTTAGGGCACTGACTCTTGATCTTGATCTCGGCTCAGGTCATGAGCTCAAGGTTTGTGACTTCCAGTCCCATGTTGGGCTCTGTGCTGACAGTGTGGAACCTGCTGGGGATTCTCTCTCTGCTCCTCCCCCTGCATGCTCTCTCTCAAAATAAATAAATAAACTTAAAAAAAAAAAAGAAAGAAATAGTGTCGCACACTTAACTAACCCAGAATCTGCATTTTAACAAGATCTCCAGGTAATTCATGTAAACTTTAAAACAATAATTATTCTCAAACCTGGCTTCACATTGGAATCCTGTACAGAACTTGAAAAATCCTGAGGCCTGGCTACCGACCTCATAGATCCTGATGTATTTGTCTGAGGTAAAGCCTGGGTGCGAAGATTTTTTTTTTTAATCTTAGGTGTTTCCAGGACTCCAGACCATTCTGCGAACACAGTGGCTCCAGGAATGGGGGCCCAGCATCCTCGTTACAGGAATGCACACTCGCAGCTCCACCCCAGATCTACAGAATCAGCCAGGCGTCTAGCTGAGTTAGCTCTCCAGGTGATTGGAGGACCTGGTAAGGTAGGTCCACCGATGCCGCTTCTCGATGTTTCCAGGTGTGAGAGCCTCACTTAGAAGCACTGTAAACCCTCTGATCTGTGGTTTATCCAAGGCCACAGGCTGGTGAGAACCCATTACTTCTTTTCAGCCCATCTGCTATTTCTTCTTAGGTCTGAGGCCTACAATGCACTTAAAAAAATTATTTTCAAGTTTATTTATTTTGAGAGAGAAAGCCTGAGCAGAGGAAGAGCAGAAAGAGAGGGAGACCAAGGATCCCAGGCAGGCTCCTGGATGTCAGCGCAAAGAGGACGCGGGGCTGGATCTCTCAGCGGAAGTCAAGAGTCTGACCACCGGAAGTCCCTGCTCTGTACTTCCACTTTCATCAAATATGCAAGGGGTAAAAAAAGAAAAAATACAGGGGGGCACTTGGGTGGCGCAGTCAGTTGGGCATCTGACTCTTGATTTCAGCTCTAGTCTTGATCCCAGGATCCTGGGATGGAGCCCCGCCTCTGGCTTTGCACTGAGTGTGGAGCCTGCTTAAGATTCTCTCTCTCTCTTTCTCTCTCTCTCTGTCCCTCTGTCTCTCTGCCTCTCCCCTGCTGTCGGGCTCTCTCTTTCTCTCTGGAAAAAAAAAGCCTTTGGCTATAAACAAAAATACAGGTCAGCACCTTATACTCAAAATATGTCTCTTTGCTTCTGTCCATGAACTACTCACACCTGCCGCGGCAGGTGCCCGCTGTCCTTTAATGCTCCCTGTTCTTGTGCCAACGCACACTGCCGGCCCCTGCTCACTCCTCGGTGGCTTCTCCCATGAAACTTGTCCATCTGGTTTGAGGACTGTGAACTCCTCAAAGGCACAAAATGACCGGGATTCCAGAGCCAGCGGCCTTCGGAGGCGGGTGCTCACAGCCTCGGGATCTAGCAGAGGGCTGCTCTGGGCTCCAAGCTGCCGCCGCCCGCCCTTTCCCTCTACGAGTACACACGAGGGGCTGGGGAAGGGGGAGATGGAGACGGCAAAGCGGGGGGATCTCCGCTGGAGGGTGGAGACACTGTGTCCCCCCCGCCCGAGGTCTCAGCCTCCTCGGTCCATCTTGTCCCCTCCCCCATTAAATTCCGCAAACCAGCTCCCAGCATATTTCACTCTTCTCCCCGGCGGGGCGTTGCTTCCCGGAGGTGGGGCACATGGTGGGTGGGGACTGTCCTGGGAATCGCCTGGGTGGAGGACACTGGGCCGTGGCGGGGGGTAAGGTGGCAACCCCCCCTTCGGGAATCAGTCGCTCGCAGCCCAGGGTGGTGCCGGAAGCCCGCTCGTGTGGCTTGGGAGGGGAGGGTGGTCGTGGGCCCCTGCAAAGCGCCGCTTCCCGCGCGACAACGTAAAGTCCCAGGTGGGCACACAGGCACCCCCTGGCACGACCCCAGCCAGTGAGTTGCGGAGTCCGCGCTGCCGCCCGCCCTGCAGCGGCTCCCGGGGAAGCCCGTGCGCTCGTCTCCCGCTCTCTTAGGTCGCTTTCAGCCACAGCAGCAGGATTGGCGTGTCCCTGGTGGCGCAGCGCTCGCCTCAGCGCTTCCTGCGCTCGGTTCCGTGGCGCAGCGCAGAGACTCGGGGTCTGGCTGTAGGACCAAGTAAGGCACAGATCCGAGGTGGGCTCTCGGGGTCCGGGAGGGGAGCTCCGGGCCGGTGCCACCCCCCCTCCCCCGGGCACACCTGCCCCCCAGGGAGGAGCGGGGCGGGGCGCGCTGGCGCGCAGGTCGCCGGCCCGGACGCTGGAGGGGGCTGTGGCTCTCCCGCGGTCCCCGCGGCCCCGGCGGCTCGGCGCCCAAGCTCTGCCCCCCGTCCCCCCCGCGGAGGGGCCGGCCCAGGCCCGGGGAGGGGCGCGATCGCCTTCACTTCCCGCTCGCCGGCCTCGGAGGCGGCCGGTCCCGCGCGGGCGCAGGGCTGCGGGCGCTCGGCTGGGGCGCGGGGCGGGGACGCGGCCGCCGCCCGCTCTGCGCCGCTCCTCCCCGCGCGAGTGGCGCTCGGCCCGGCGTCGAGGCGGCCATGGCGACCCTGAGCCCGCTCCCCACCCACCCCGCCTGCTCCGCCCTCCCCTCCGCCCCGCGCCACCTTTGATGGCTCGGACCTCGGCCGGCCACCGCCAGCCCCGCTCGCGCTCCCGCGCCGCCGCCGCCCGCGGGTATTAATAGCCGAGCGCCCCCGCTGCACGCTCCGCCCGGAGCCGCCGCGCCCTCGGCAGCCAGGGGCTCGGAGCTGCTGCGCCCGGAGGCCCGGAGGGGGAGCCGGAGCCGCCGGCGCCGTGGAGGTAGGAGGCGCGGGGCGAACAATGACCGCGGCGGGGCGGGCGGGCGGCAACTTGTGCGAGTCGGGGCGCTCGGGGCCGACCCGCCGGGGGCGGCGGAGGGCGAGGGGGGAGGTGGGCGCGTGCCCACGGGTCTTGCCTGGAGGAGGCGGGCGGCGGGTGGGATCCGGCTCCCGCCCGCCGGGCCCGGGCTGCCCCGGCAACAATAGCAGGAGCTCCGGGGCCTCCGGGCTCCGGGCCGCCCTTTGCACCTTTCTCTCTCACCTCCGCGGACCCGGGCTGCCGGGCTCGGCGCGCGGCCTCCCTCGCCTCCCCGACCCCGCGGGGCCCTTCCCCGCCCCCCACCCCCCCGCTTCCTCCCATCCCACCCGGCACAGTGACAGCGCCGGACGCCGCTTCCGGACCTCGGGCCGCGATCTTGGCCCCGGAGGCGGATCGCGGGCCGGGGGGTTGGCGGCTGGCTGGGGTGCCGCGGCGCTGCCGGGTGCCCGCCGCTCGCCCACGCGCGGCGCGAGCGCCCGGGTAGGTGACAAAGAGGAACACACCCTCCGCCTAAGTTAGATTTTGTCTCTCTTTACCTCCCGTCTTTATGGAGAGCAAAGTTTTTTTTTTTTCTTTTTTCCCTTTCCAGCAAAGATCACAGATTTTTGTGGTGAGCATTTCAAAACCAGAACTTCTGATTGTGGTTTTACGATTTAAGTTCCGGAAACTTTAGCTGTGTGATACAGCCAGACCCTTGGGTGAGCGAGGAGCGAGCGAGCGAGTGAGTGTGAGTGTGTGTGTGTGTGTGTGTGTGTGTTATTTGAGGAGGGTGGGGGGATGAGTTCCCCGTAATGGTTCTGGATTTCGTCCCTGGCATTTGGGGCCCCGCTGCTGCCGGGATCGGTGCAGGACTCCAGAGAAGGAGGGAGGTGAGGCTTACAAAAGAATCGAGGACGCTGCTATCAGATCAGCCCCTTGAGCTGTGGAGAGATCGCCTCTCTGGAGGAGTTGAGCCGGCTCAGCCTGTGTCTGAGCCTTCTGGAGGACCATGGTGGCCTCTGGCTATTTCATTTTATTATTGTTAATGCCTTCCTCCTTAGCTTCCCAGGTTTGACTTGCTACGCCCGGCCCTGCCCTGCCCCCCCCCCCCCCCCCATTCCTCCAGAGCCATGACTTTTGTGGACCCCCATCTCCGCGCCCAGCGGGCAGTCTTGGGAGAGCCAAGCCTCCGTGGGTTATGTTGAATGTGTTTTGCACGTGGTGACTTGCCAAGCCCATCTCAGAACATCCTTTAGCATTGTCTCGCTTTTCTCATTCAGTCTAAAACGGAGAGGAGGTAAAGGCCTTTCTGGTGCTGGGAGCTTTGAGGGAGTTGACTTCATAATTGCCCTTGTGGTTCCCACAGGCTGGGCCTTTCTGGTGGCTCCTGGCTTTGGCTTTCTTCCCTCATTCCACAGCCTTCCGGCTGGGGGTTTACCCTCAGCCGTTCCAAAGGGTTGGTCTTCTGGGGTGACAGTTTCTGAGGATGGCTTCCTCGGTGGGGTCGGCATCCACATGGCTCGCTTTATATTCCAGCAGCATCCTTCTGCAGCAAGGCACCAATATTGGAGTTCCTCCAAGCACAACAAAACGTTTGTGTTTTTAGAATGTCTGGCTAATAGATCTGCCTCTGGGTAAAATAAATAGACATTATTGGCCAGGGGCTGGCTCGCTGGGTGGAGCCTTGGTGGAGATACTGAGCCTGATGCCTGCCTTACCCCAGGGCTTCTCCGAATCTCCTGTTTCTTCGAGGTGGGCAGGAAACGTGAAATAGTTGGGGACGATGTAGTTGTGACCCATGAGGTCACAGATTCTGTGGCACACCCCTTGCGAGTCGGTGCGTGGTTGCGAATTTAAGGAGTCGGTCCCTATGGAAATCCTGGAGTTAGGTTTATAACGCCCCTTTTCACGTTGATAGTCTCTAACAGGAATTCGTGTAGGGATTTAATTCCTTGAGTCACAATAGAACGCAATGCTACTCTGTAGCCAAATTTACCAAAAGGAGATTTCAGAATCTACCCGAGACAGTTTTCTTCTGGTGTGTTGCATTCAGTTTATAATTATTTTGAGACTGAAAGACAGCTGGCTGAATGTTTTTGTTTTGTATTTCATTACAGAAAGTTAAGAATTAAATATAGGGTCAAAGGGGTTCTTTTCTTAAAAAGGGGAATTTGTCCTCTAATCCTCGATCTGAACAGCAGGGTTTAATTCATTTGGAAAAACGATACAACTTTTTAAGAAGGGTGCTTGGGATGACCATCAAAAGAGAACAGCTTTTTCCATCCTAGAAGAGGTTAGAGAACCCTGGAGAAAAGGCAAGAGCCCAGGCTTTGTGCTGAACATCTTTTAGGAAAGACATTGTGACTTTTTCCGGAGGGCGGGGCCATTTTTGTGGATTTGTAGGTATGGGGCTGTGATTTGGTAGCACTGAGAACTGGCATGTGAAACACACCCTTTATAGCCTGCCTTGCTTATTGCAGAGAACCGCCAAGGCTTTTTGAGAAATGCCCTATTCCCTGTAACGGAAAATGCTACAGAAAAGAGAGGTGCTCCTGCGATCCTCCAGATACAGCCCCTGGCTCGAGTCCTTTCCACTTTGGGTGCACAAGCAGTCTAGGTGTTGGCTGGGAGCGGAAGGGGCAGGTTTTTAGGTCCTGTGGCTGCCCTCTCCTCATCTTGGGCACCTTCCTTCGATGGAAAAGGCAGGCTTTTCAAGCCAGGCTATTGGATGGAAAGCCGTTGGTCAAGTTTTTAATGGGTAGGGTTTCTGCCGCGACCTCGGTTTTCCTCCAGGTTACTGCGTTAACCACTTCCACATGTCCAGGAAGATCAGAGCCCAATGGTTTCCATTCCCATTACTTGAAATACTAATTTCCCCAGTCTTTTTATGCCAAACGCTGCCTTTGTTTTTAATCAAGAAGTCCCCGGAAGATGTTTATTTTAAAGCGGAGAAACTGGCTTTTTTCGGCTGCCCTTGTCCTGGTCGAAGGCAGTTAAAAAATGTTTTGCCAAGTGGATACTTGAAGCAAAAGTGGGCACTTGATAGATATTAAATATGGTGCTCTAAGCTTTTGATATTTCTGAAATAAGCCAGGGCCCGTCAAATACAACGTGACTAAAACGAGGGAAAACGAGTGCGTGCTCAGTGCTGGCTCGGAATCGACAGTTTTCTTATTATAACGTGGGACGGAAATAATAGACAAACTGTAAGATTGGCAAATAAATGATGTGAGAATTCATCATTTACACTGAATTAATTTCATGTGTAAAATTGTCATATTTGTGCATACATTTTCAAACAAAGGAGCCACCAGCCAAACCAGATTGCTTTTAACTCTATTATGCTGATATTCTTGTCACATGAGTAACAACACTCTACACACAGACTTCGGTTTTCCATAAGAGTATCTTATACAAGAAAACTTACAAAGCCAGGATTATGGTGCTTTTCATTTTTTGTTCTCATCCTGTTAACTCAGGATCTAGTATGTGCCTGGCACATAGCAGTCCCTTGGTAAATACTTGCTGTGAATAAAGAAACCTAGTTTTTGATGTCCTCTCCAGGTAATCTTCAAAGTTTTTAAGGTTGCTGTGCTGGGAATCGGAAGATTTGATATTTGATTTTGTTCCCATGTTGTTCTAATTTAACAATTTAAATTAACCTTGAAAGCTGGGTAATATTGTAAAAAGGTACAGTGTCCTTACAAAAAAACTTAGGTCTAAAAGCATGAAGAAGAAAGTAAAACTTCCCTAAAAAGCTAGCTTCAAGAATTTTCCTTCTTTCTTGGCATATATTTTCTAGAAGTTTCATTAGTGAGCCTCTGTTTGATGGTAACCTCCATTTTTGTGTGCCTTTAGGTATCAGTGTTCTGGAATGATAAAGGCCCAGGGTGTGCAATTCCAGATGCTGTCGTATTAATCAACTACCTTCTGGTTTGTTTGTAGTGGCTGCAGGCTGGTTGTTACTTGTGAGTGGTCTGTCTTTTCTCTCTGCTGCCTTTTTTTTTTTTAAGCTTATTTATTTATTTAGAGACAGAAAGAGACCGAGTGAGCAGGGGAGTGGTGGAGAGAGAGAGGGAGAGAGAGAATCTCAAGCAGGCTCGTGCTGCCAGCATGGAGCCCAATGCAGGGCTTGAACTCACGAACTGTGAGATCATGACCTGAGCCTAAAATCAAAAGTTGGATCGACTGAGCCAGTCAGGCGCCCCCAGCTCCTTTTAAGGTTCTTTGGAGTTCTGCAGTTTCACTGTGGCTAGGTAGAATTAATTTCTTTTTTCCTCTACTTTGATTACCCCTTCCTCTCCTCCTCTTCCTCCTCCCTGCTCTCCCCTTCTTCCCTTTCTCTACTCCTCCCAACCATCATCTTGCCAGTATCTTTCTTTCTGTCTTGCCAGTATCATTTCAGGGCCCCTGTGGCCGTTTGGTCTGGGCTCTGATGCCTGCGAACACTTGTGGACAAGTCTTTGTGTAGAGATCTATTTTTAATTTTATCGCTGGGTCTTATAATAAGTATATGCTTAACTTTATAAGAAGCTACCGTCTGTTTTCCCAAGTGTTTGTACCATTTAACATTTCCACCGATGATAGCTAAACATTCCAGTTACTGTATTCCTCGGTAACTCTTGAAATGGTCAGTCTTTTTCATGTGAGCCATTCCGGGGGGCGTGGTGTGGGGTCTCATAGTGGTATCCTTGGATTTCCCTGATGGCTAGCGATTGCTTTTCATGTGCTTATTGGCCGTTTGTATTTCTTCCTTTGTGTATTAAAACTTTTGTATTTTTAATTGTGTTTTTGTCTGATCATTTTATATAGCTTTTGAGTATAATTAACATATAATAAACTGCACATGCCTATTACAGTCGTCTTATTTTATTGTGAGGATTCTTTATATATTCTGGATACTAGTTTTTTGTTAGATCTGTGTGTTGTGAATATTTTCACCAGTCTATTTTTTAACCTTTCTATTTTTTGATGGTAACTCTTGAAAAGCAAAAATTATTAGGAAAGCATTGTATACACATGGTCTAATTATTGAAGTTATTAAAGGTCAGGGAATGTATTCGCTTGTGGAAAAATAACACATTTTTACGTGTGAGGCATAGCTGGTTTTTCTCTGTTCAGGTGGTCAGCCTCCATTTTTGAGGGTGAAGGAACAGTTTTGTCCTTTCCTACCTAACACTGTGATAAGGCTTAAAAATGAAAGAGAAAAATACTGCTTATTTTGAAAACCTGAGGAAACAATTATGTTTAAGATTATGATCAAATAAACAGATTTCTAAAATTCAAAGTGGAGTTCTATTCTCCAACACACAGAAAGATTGTAGGAAAGACGTATTTTTGAGTCTGGCGCCTTAGACCACTCGGCCATCCTGACACCCAGGAAAGACGTATTTTTGAAAGCAACACAGAAACGAAGCCTTGGGTAATAGCAAGTTGTAACATTTTATTTAATTTTTTTAAGTTTATTTATTTTGAAAGAGAGGGATAAAGAGTATGCATGAATGGGGATGGGGCAGAAAGAGAGAGAGAGAGAGAGAGAGAGAGAGAGAATCCCAAGCAGGCGCCACACTGTCAGTGCAGAGCCCCATGTAAGGCTCGATCCCGCAAACCAGGAGATCATGACCTGAGCCGAAACCAAAGGCTGGACACTTAACCGACTGAGACCCCCCAGGCGCCCCAAGATGTAACATTTTATTTCTTTTTTTTTTTCTTTTTTACAAACTCTTGTGTCGAGGTGTAACATTTTAAAAAGAGGTCAGAGCGGCACATGTCGGTCGTTCTGAAATGCCTTAAGTTCGTCGTTATTTCGGCAGCAATTCTGTCTTGCTGTCTGTGTTTGCTTCTCATTTTCTGAACAAAGTAATAAGCATAATAATGGGTCAGAAAGTGCATTCTCCTAAGTTTTGTTTCTCCTGCCCGGAGGAGGTAAATAAACATTGGTGGATCTGAATTAAAATGTGTGTAACAAACCCCTGTGACATTTGAGAACCCGGGAGGCAGACGCCCCGTCAGAGGTTGCGAGCGTTGGGGGCGTCGGCGCCGGAAGCAGCCGGATCCGTCCTTCCACGCTGGCCGTGTTTGTGATGTTGGACGAGTTACTGGTGCGCTTTTCCTCGAACTTCGAGGGAATCTTTCAGAAGACTTTCGTCCTAAGACGGTGGAAGGTCTGGCTAATAGTTTCAGCTGTCAAACATTTAGTTGCCTTGCGTAATAATAAGACCCCAGTTTGGTGTCTCGGCGCACAGGATCATCAGGGACCCAGGCTGTTTGTCTGTCCATCCTGCCACCCCGGCATGTTGGCCTTCGTAGTAGGCTCGTTGCCTAGCGGCTGATTAGACTGCTGCCGCCTAATTAGCTGTTATGACGAATGGCTGCTGCGGCTGTATTCTCACGCATTTGTTGGCAAGCTAATGGCACAGGCTTCTTTAGGCTCCTTTTGTCACTGAGCCAAACCCTTCCCAGAAGACTCCCAACATCTGGGAGGTCTAGAAAGGGAGTTCCAGAGAACGTTTCTGTGCTCTTAAAAAGAGACCCAAAGACCTGATCGAAAGTGATGTCTGGAACCACAGCAGCCATATTGTGATTCACCTTAGGATGATGGAGCTGAGAGATGGAACTGGAGACCTTTTTTTTTTTTGAGAGAGAGAGAGAAGGGGGCAGAGGGAGAAAGAGACTCTGAGGCAGGCTCCATGCCCAGTGTGAGCCCAGTGTGGGGCTCCGGTCTCATGCCTGTGATATCGTGACCTGAGCCGAAATCAGGAGTCGGTTGCTCAACCCACTTAGCTGCACGGATGCCTTAGGACCAGAGTGCCTGTGGGTGTCATCGAGTCACTGGTCCTCTGCACGTGGAGCTGACTATACTAAAGAATAGTGCATTCTGTGTGCTAAATAATACAAATCTGGGCTTCGTGTACTCAGTAATAATTTTAATATCTTTCTAACTCTTACTGCCATCCAAAGCATCTTGCCTGATACATTAGTTGGAAGACTTTATCTTTCTTTCGCCATTTACCATTATCCGTGACAAAACATGTTTCTCTTGGTTATGTGGAAAGTGACTTAGTGGTCATATCCAATCTCTGTGAGAGATGAACTGTTTTTCAGGACTTTAGGTATTTGATATTGTGTGTAAATCTTTTTTTAATTTATTTTTTAATGTTTATTGATTTTTGAGACAGAGACAGAGCACAAGCAGGAGAGGAGCAGAGAGAGAGGGAGACACAGAAACCGAAGCAGGCTCCAGGCTCTGAGCTGTCAGCAGAGAGCCTGATGCGGGGCTTGAACTTACAAACTGTGAGATCATGACCTGAGCCAAAGTCAGACACTCAACCGACTGAGCCATCCAGGTGCCCCTACTGGTCATTTTTTAAAAACTTATTTTATTTTTTTGAGGCAGTGCATGTAGGGGAGGGGCAGGGTGGGGCAGGGAGAGAGAATCTTAAGCAGGCTCCACGCTCAGCACAGAGCCTGTCTTGGACCTCGCTCCCACCCCTCTGGGATCATGACCTGAGCCAAAATCAAGAGTTGGCTTCTGAACTCACTGTGCCACCCAGGTGCCCATATAGGTCTTTTTTTTTTTTTTTTTTGGTTCTGTTTTGCTTGCGATGACCCGGTGTACATAAATCTATGGTAGGAGGGCTCCTTGGACTCTTTTGCTGCAAGGGACAGATGCCCAGTGTGGGCCGTAGGGTGCAGACCAAAGGGGTATTTCTTAGTTCTCAATGCCGACCTCCGAAGGGGCAGAGGTGGGTCGGTGCCAAGCCCAGAGACCCAGATCTGGAGTCGGCCGCTGCGGGCTTTCCTGCATAGTGTCCAGACTCTGATTTTTGCCCGCATTGCCTTCCAATTCCAGGTTGCCCTCTCCGATGGCGTTTTGAGCAGGACACTTTGGGGATAGGGGTGGGGAACGGCAGGAAGTCCAGCGTCTGTGGCTCCTGTCTTAAAATCCAGGCTGTCCTCCCGTCATCCTGACAGTCCGTCACACCTTCGAGCACTTTCCGTTCCATGGAAGGGGTGCCCAGATGCCCCCACGATGACGAAGGGTCGCATAGCGGGGTGTGAACTCCCCTCCTCGCCTCCCGGGCAAGGACTCTCGGGTCAGCGACAGGAGCGAGCACTCTGGTGGTGGGGGGTGCGTCTAGGGTCAGGAGCACTGGGGACCTGAGATTGTGCCCAGACAACACGAGCCTTTCCAGATGGATGGGACTGAGCGGCAAAAATAAGACAGAGATGCAGGAGAACCTTCCTGGGGGTGGGGGCGGGGGACAGCAGGGAAGGGAGCCGCAGAAATGTGAGAGGCTCCTGCATCCCTTCCTCCCGGGGCTGTGCGAAGCTCTGAAGTTCACGGGCACATGAATATTGATGTCTGTGCCCAAGAGCAGCGGCTCTAACCTAATGATCCCTTGTGAAGGGCGTCATGAGTAGTTTGTCACTTCTTATGTATTATCCCCACCAGGCTCTTCCTTGTATTGGAATTCACCTTTGCGGGGGGACGGGGTGGAGCTTGCTCAGGGCGACTTTACAGCATAAGTGGCTTGTATCTGGAGGTGGAGAAAGGCCCAAAGGAGGGTCCGGGGCCCCCCAGCAGGCTGAAATGGGAGGGGTGCCTACTGCTTTATTTTCTTCTAACTCGGGGAGAATTTTTACCTGCCTACTTTCTCTGTTGTGGGTCCAAAGCACAGGAGTGAGGGGCTTGGTTCTTCACGGCCTTAATCGGCCCCCAGCAAAACATTTGTGAAACATCGGAGCCTTGCCTGTTGTTCAAGTTCCTGATGAGAGCGGCGTCTGATTCCGAATCCCACTGGCACGCCTTTAGGGACAGTGCACACAGAAGCAGGAGGGGACCTTCCAGGACGTGCAGGGGGCGGGTCGACGGGCGTAACTGATCTCACAGGGACGTAGAAGGCCTTATCCCCCCCTCCGATGTGAAAGCCCACCCTTTTCACCAGAGTTCCTGGAGGTCAGGGGCCATGGATGCGACTTCCCTATTATCTTCCAGGTCCTTAAAAAAGAGCCTTTTCTGTAACAGACTAATGGAGGTCTTATCACTTGTCACAGGATCATAGGCATCTGGAAAGTCACAGCTCCGTAGCTTCCTAATGTCTTCACCAGTTAGAAAGAATAAAACTGATCTTACTTTCCACAAAGCTCCGTCGATCACCTTTCACAAGGTAGGTGCCATTCTTGAACTTCACGTCCGTGCACAAAACAGAAAAAAAATGCTTGTCTTCAAGGGAAACACATATACATTATTTGTCCAAATGGGGACATTTTTGATACTGGACGGAGGTGTGATCTGCATGGGGCTCCGGGGCGGGAGGCGGCTACGCGGACGGTCACCGTGTGCTCAGAGTACATCTCAGAGTGAGGAGCTCATTCTTGCCAGAGGCCGTCGGACGCCTTTGGGACAGTCTGGGGACACATCCTGCTAATCTGTGGCTTAAGGGATGAACCCGGCCATGTACACACCCAGCAAATGTTTATCAGAACCCGTGTGGTTTTATCTGTGTTTGTCTAAAAGGCCTTTTGCTCCCGGGCAAGAATCTTCACAGGAACTTGAAGCAGGGGTGGGGGGGGGGACTTGGTTTCAGGAAAATGATGAGTGGTGATTGTTTGACAGAAGATAAGACTCCCGAGCTGCAAATCACGCAGATCGTGGATTCTAAATAACTTGCTTGTAAAAGTCCTTGTGATCAGCATTTTTTGTTTGTTTGCTTGTTTTAATAAAGATTTGGAAATCAAGACGGCCCTAGGCCCTGAAGGTGATTCAAGAAAGGATGTATTTCTTCTTATGGGAAAAAGGAAGTGAAATTGCTTCAAAAGAAAAGTGCAGGTGTATCTATTTAAAAAAATTTTTTTTAATGCTTATTTATTTTTGAGAGAGAGAGAGACAGAGCAAGAGCGGGGAGAGGCAGAGAGAGAGGGAGACACCGAATCGGAAGCAGCCTCCAGGCTCTGAGCTGTCAGCACAGAGCCTGATGCGGGGCTCCAGCCCCCTGAGCCGTGAGATCATGACCTGGGCTGAAGTCGGATGCTTACGACCAAGCCACCCAGGTGCCCGCGCCACCCCCCACCCCCCCGCCTTTTAAAAAAATCAAGATGGCGTAAAAGTGATTATTTTTCTGTGTACGGTTCTGTGAATTTTACTACGTGCCGCACAGTGTGTGCAGCGAACATGACACTCACAGTCAGGACAGGGACTGTGTCATTCAGCTCAAAAAACTCCCGAGCGTTGCCACTTTGGAGTCCGCTTCCTGCTTCTCCAGCCGCTGTTGACACTGATCTCTGCTCTGTCGCTGTTTTTGGTCTTTTTCCAGAACATTGTAGAAATGCAATCAGGGACTAGTCAAAGGACTTTTGGGTTGTTCCCAGTTGGGGGTGGTAGTGAATTCAGTGGCTATAAACACACAACTGCTGTAACCTTTTGCGTGTAGGTTTTGATGTGAACACGGTTTTGAACAAAAACTCTTGGTTTTGGCTCAGGTCATGATTTCCCAGTTCATGAGTTCGAGTCCCGTGTAGGGCTCCGCGCTGACAGCTCGGTGTCTGCTCGGTATTCTCTGTTTCTCCGTCTCTCTCTGCCCCTTCCCCGCACTTTCTTTCTAAAAATAAATAAATAAACTTAAAACAAAACAAAACAAAACCTGAGTCCCAGAATGGAACGGTGCCAGCAAGAAACAGATGTAAAATGTCAGTTCTGAGGTGCTCTTCTCACAGACCTGATAGGGTGGATAGCTTTGATTTCAGTAACTATTCTGTTAATTCTCCATATTAATATATAGTGATAATAATGAAAAGATAAAGTTGCAGAAGCTCCTGAACAGCAGTGGAGATGTGGAGAAAAGAACACGGGCTTCCGGCGTGTGGTAATTATCTATTGTTGCGTGACAGATTCCTCCCAAATTGAGTGGCGTAGGCCAGTAGTGAGTATTTATCGTCCTGCACAGTTTCTGCAGATTGGGACTTTGGGAGTGGCTTCAATGGGCCATTTCTGTGTCTGCCTGTGTTTGCAGTAAAGATGTCAGCTGGAAAAAAAAAAAAAAAGATGTCAGCCGGGACTTTAGGGTCCAGTTCCAAGGACCCCTGTAGGCTCCTTGGGCAGGATGCTTGACTGTCCTCCCAATATGGTGGCTAGCTTCTTTCAGAGTGAGTGACTTAGGAGGAGGCCAAGGTGGACACTGCCATGACTTTTATGATGTAGGTTTGGAAGACATTAACTGTCACTTCCACAGTAGTTTTGGTCCCACAGGCCAGCCATGATTCAGAGGGAGGGGACCGCAGAAAGGTTTGGATGCCAGGAGGTAAGGATCATTGGCAGCTGGCCACCATATGAAGCTCACCGTAGCACATGAGGGGCCTGTGTTCAAATCCTGGCTCTGCCATTCTGACATTGTGTGGTCTAGGGCAAGTCTTCTGGTTTCTGAGTCTCTGTTCCCGGTCACATTTTAAAAATGGAGATAGTACCCATTGAGCTATAAATCACAGATTTTAAATAACTTGCTTATAAAAAGTCCTGGTGATCAGCGTTTTTTAGAACTTGGAGTGTCTTTTGGGAATTGAAGATAAGACAGTTGACCCTTTAACAACACGGGTTTGAACTGTGTGGGTCGACTTTACACATAGAGTTTTGTCCATAAATATAGTACTGTAAGTGTATTTCCTCTTTTGATTTTCTCAGTAACATTTTCTTTTCTTTAGCTTACTTTATTGTAAGAATACAATATATAACGTAACTGACAAAATATCTGTTAATTGACTATTTATGTCATTGGTAAGTCTTCCAGTTAACAGTAGATGATTAGTGGTTGAGTTTTTGGGGAGTCAAAAGTTATACATGGATTTTTGCCTGTGTGGTAAGCATCCCTAAGCCCCATGGTGTTCAGTAGTCAACTGTATATGAAAAGGGACTGCCTGGTGATTTATAAGAAGCTCATGACATAGTAGGTATTAATTATTAAACTATGAAGCTTTAAATCTTAATCGTGCAGGAGGCAAAGAGAAGAGACTCTTGAATACAGAGAACAAACTGAGGGTTGCTGGTGGGGGGATGGGCTAGATGCATGATGGACATTCAGGCGGGCACCTGTTGGGATGCCCAGTGGGTGTTATATGTAAGTGATGAGTTACTAAATTCTACTCCTGACACCATTATTACACTGGATGTTAAGTCACTTGGATTTAAACTTAAAAAAAAAAAAAGTCTTAACCGTGCAGAACATATAAACAAAGATAAACACATTAGGTAATAAAAACATTCTTTTAAGCAAAGGTATTGGTCACATCTTTCACATTTATATTCTAGGTATGTTTAAAACTTTTTCCCCTTTCCTTTTTTCCCCAGTCATCGTGAAGTCGTGAAGACCAAGTTCATCATCTAGTCTTGCTCTCTGTTTTGTTTGTAGTAATGCCCCCAGTGAGAAATATATTGCGAGAGGTTTACTGTGTGTTCTGTAAAGGGCTCAGAGACCTTTGTGACGAGTTTAGGGCTGTCTGGAGAAGAGGTCTGAAGGGTCAGCCCATTACATCTCTGCCTCTTTATAGAGTTTTTAGAAAATGCTTACTTGTCAAAGTAACTTAACAATACATAAATAGTACGCTTTGACTTTATTCGAATAGTCCAGAAAGCTTTCCTGTTCAAAGTGATCATGATGTGGGATAGCTTACCTGTTTTGCTGTCACCGAAAAGAAGGTGGCCACACGAAATCGGGTGTCTTGGCCTCCTTTTCTCTCCTTACCTCCTTAACTTCACCCTCCCCCTGGACTGCCCCTAAATCCAGCCACAGAAGCCCTCCTGCCTTACACCCTTTCATCTCCACACCTGCTGAGTCCTCAGCTTGGAGGGCAAGGGCTTTCTACCCAGTTCTCCATTTCATGTCCATCCAGTCCCCGCCCACTTCCTTTCAGAAGCCTTTCTAAGACTTCCGTCTCTTCCCGGGGCTCACCTGGACCCTCTGTCTCTACAGTGTGTTTTTTCTCTTCCCCATTCATTTTATTATTGGAGCACTGATTTCTGTTGAGCACTTCTGAGTCTCAGGCTGAGTGCTCAGTGCTTTAGGTATACAGACTCATTTAATCATCCCAACTGCCCTGATGTTTAATCTCCATTTTATATAAGAGGAAACTGAGGCACAGAGAGGTTAAATGACTTGCTGGAAGGTCATACAACTTATAATTGGCAGATCCCAGGAAGAAGCTCAGGAAGTCTTTTCCCCACTTAGTGGAGACCCCCTTCTACTAAAGCATTTAAAAAAATTTTTTTTACTGTTTATTTATTTTTGAGAAAGAGAGAGAGAGAGACGGAGAGCATGAGTGGGGGAGGGGCAGAGAGAGAGGGAGACACAGAATCCAAGGCAGGCTCCAGGTTCCAAGCTGTCAGCACAGTACCCGACACGGGGCTTGAACCCACAAACTGTGAGATCATGACCTGTGCAGAAGTGGGAAACTTAACCATCTGAGCCCCCCAGGCACCCCTCTACTGAAGTAATTTACATCTCTGCATTCCCAGTGCCTGACAAAGTGGTAGGCGCTCAATAAATATTTGCTGACGCTTACCTCTCTTAAGAAGTCATTTTTGTCACAGATAATTTCTTATATTTCTTTGTAAGATGTAGTCCCTCCCCTAGCCTTATGCAGGATGATGAGCTTCCGAGTTTATTTCTTATGCTGTTCATTGACCTTCTTGTGTCTGGTCACCTACCTCTTGTAATTACACATTTGGTTTGCTACTTAAGAGATGAGCACATGTATGCAAACGTCTTTGTCATCTCTATCTATATACTTATGTGCATTGAAAAAAGGGTTTTACTCATGATGTGTTTCTTTGGCTAGGACTGATGTGAGCGTTTTCTTTTTCCTTTGAACTTCCTATGCTTTGTAAATTTCCCATACTCCGTTCTTATTGCTTTGATAATTATCCAGTCATGCTATTTAAAATGAGGAAAGTAAACTACTTTTCAGTGATGCAAGGAAAGGAAAAGTTTTAAGATTTTTCCCTGCACCTTAAGCAGAGCCGGCCCACGTATGTGAGCGGTCATGTGACACATGCTTTAGGCATGACACACCTTTCCCTGGTGTCTTATTGAAACCATCTACTTGAAGATTGTGCTTTTCTTCTTCCTGGCGTTTCCAAGCCATGCAACAGAGGAATATAGGTGCTCAACACGCTTGGGTGAGAGATGGTGATTGACAGGTGTTTATTTGTGGTGTGGAGGTTCAAGGTTGTCTGAGGTCTGTGGTCCAGGTCATGGGATGCTTTTATTTTGGAGATAGAAACATTCGTAAGGGTGAACTCAGACTCTAGACTTTGAGAGTCTGAGAATAGTAATAATAATAATCCCAAGGTCACATACATAAATCCCACAGTCAGCATTACCAGGTCCAAGGTCAGTGGGAAGGGTCAGCGCCTCTGGCAGCACAACCGTGGCTGGGAACAAGTTGCTTCTTCCAGGTTCAAAGGTAGGTTAGCAAGGAATGAAGGGGAGAAGAAGCTGTCCTGAGGGGTTGATTCCTTTTATTTAAAAGCGGCCATGCTTTGTTGTAGGAAGAAAAACTCTTGAGATACCCAGAGGTTGTTTGGTTTTCTAGTCATGCCAGGCTGTTGGGGCGTCACCTGCCTGTTGACCCACTGTGGGGGAGGGGGGTTTGGGGGTGAGGTGGGGGGTGAGCGCTGTTCCAGGTCTCCATCCACCCCACCAACTCTCTACCTCTCCCTCCCGCCCCCCCACCAGCTGATTTAGTGCTGGGGTTGGTCTTCAGATCTAAAGAGGGAAGGGACGAAGGGACTAGATGAAAAGTTTGTCTTCAGGGCTGGTCAGGAAACGGCAATAACCTGTCAAACCCATTTCCTGAGAATTGCTTGGAAGTCTACTGTATGAGCTCCCGGCACGCAGGCTTCTCCTTGGAATCCAGCTACTTGGTGTGAGGCTGTAGGGCTGCCAGCTTCATACGGGGTCCTGTGTGGCACAGTGGGCGTGGCACTTTGCATTGAATTTTACTTGATCATTCATTCAGGGAGGAAAGTATTATTTCCGTTTCACAGAAGAGGAAGCTAAGACATAGATGATTGGGTAACGTGCCCAGCCAGCTAATCGGCAAAATGAGATTTTCCTAAAGTCCGTACCCTTCTAAGTGGCTCAGATTGGGGTCTTCCCATAGTACAGCTGTCACGGGGCCTGCCAGAACCGGGGGTCAGGGCAGATGGATCCTGCAAGTTCAGGGTCAAGTCTTGTCTTTATTTTAAAATGGTGATGTGTCGTTCATTGTAAATTTTTTAAAATTACTTTTGGTTTTTAAAAATAGTCACCCAAGAGCTGCCTGGGTGGCTCATTTGGTTAAGCATCTGACTCTTGATTTTTGGCTCAGGTCATGAGCTCAGGGTTCGTGCGTTCCAGCCCCACATCGGGCTCTGTGCTGACAGCTCAGAGCCTGGAGCCTGTTTCGGATTCTGTGTCTCCCTCTCTCTCTCTGCCCTCTCCTGCTCGAACTCTGTCTGTCTCTCTTTCTCCCAAAAATAAATATTTAAAAAAGTCACTAAAAATGATCATCTTCATTACTGAGTTGTCTTGGCGCCCCCTTAAATTTTGTGCCCAAGGTGAGTGCCTCCCTTGGCTCTCCTGAGTCTCGCTCGCCTTAGCAGGCGCTTCTAGAAGGAGACAGAAGGATGACAGCAGCCAACAGAGGATTTCAGCATCTGTTTCAGCACTGAAACTAATGCTGAACAATTTTTTTTCCTTCAAGGAATTTGGGGGGATGAGTCACAGTCATATTGACATATCTCGGTGTCCCCTTAAGATGGCGCTCTGCCTCTGATGGACACAGGCGTCGGTCCCCAAGGTTATTTACAGCAGTTCAGCTTTGAGACATGGAAACTCAGGTCTGATGAAAACCTGGTAGAGTTGCTGGTAACTGGTGTTTTGTAGCTGGGCTCTATGTTTGGGGAGGGGAGGAGGAATTTGTTTTTCACATGGAAGCCACATAATACAGGGGCTTTCCCTGGATACTGATGCCAGCCTCTGACAGGTGGGTGCTTCTGACCTGATGTCAGGACCTGGGCATCACCGGCTGCATTGTGGGCCACATGGCTGGGTCTCACCTGTGTTGGGTGGCCTGGGTGTCATGAATAGATCACAGACCAACCTCCTGTATTTCATGTGGGAATTGGCTGTGTTTCACAAAGCTTTTTTTTTTTTTAAATAAACATTTAAAAATAACCTTGTTTCTTGTGTATGTGCCTTTTTGTCTTTTTTCTTTTTTTTTGAGAGAGAGAGCTTGAGCTGGGGAAGGGCAGAGAGAGGGGGACAGAGGATCGGAAGTGGGCTCTGTGCTGGTAGCAGAGAACCCGATGCAGGGTTCGAACTCACCATGAGGTCCTGACCTGAGCTGAAGTTGGTAGCTTAACTAACTGAGCCACCCAGGTGCCCCTGAGGGCCTTTTTTAAATTGCAAAAATAATACGGTCATGGTAGAAACTTTGAAAAGTAAATTAGTCTGGCTAATTTCTTCTTTATTTTTGCTTTATATAGGTTTTTTTTTTTTTGCCTTAATTAAAAAAAATTTTTTTAAAGTTTATTTGAAGAGAGAGAGAGAGAAAACGTGCACACAAGCAGAGGGAGCAGCAGAGAGGAGAGAGAATCCCAAGCAGGCTCCTGGCCATCAACACAGAGCGCGGTGCAGGACTCGATCTCACAAACTGAGATCATGACCTGAGCTGAGATCAAGAGTCCGATGCTTAACTGACTGTGCCACCCAGGCGCCCCCTGAAGTTTGCTTTTTAGAGCAGTCTTAGGTTCACAGCAAAATGGAACAGAAAGTACGGAGGTTCCTACTCATACCCCTTGCCCCCCAGTACCCCTGTTATCAGCATCCAGCATTTTCCTTAATGTCTGCTTTTATTAAGATTTATAATATATTACATATGTCTTATGAATTTCTCCCCCTCAGTCTTGCTTCAGTAATTGGTAAACTAATATGATTAAGGTAAAAGTTCCTGTGAGGTGATTTCCTGTTGACCTTGCCTCTGAGGAATGCAGCTGAACTCACAGTGGGCAGGGGGTGGTCCCCAGGCGACTTGCTCTTGGAATATGTATCATGTGGAGATTTCCCAGAATGTTCTTAGAAGAATTTAGGGACTGTGAAAAATCTCTCTGCTGTGTCTTTTATCATTGTTTTTTTTCCTCCCCAGTGGCATTTGGGGGAGGGGATCTGGGACCTACTTTCCATTAGAAGCGGTGAGCCTTCCTCATGAGGTAGAAAATAGAACTGTAGCAGGAGTGTTTCCAGAACAGTCTTGAGTGTTAAAGGCAACACCTAACTCTGGAGGATGCTCCTGGCAGTTAACAACTCCCGTGGGGCAAGCCTGTCTGGCGGCGTGGGGGTGGCAGCGCTGCGCGGGATTCCCACGAGGGGCGAGGGTGAGGAGCGGGGCCGTTTGCCTTCTCGGGGACGGGGACGTGCGCTGGGAAGACAGCGCCTTTCCCCGGTGAACCTGTAGGCGCTGGCTGCTTCTGGTCACTTCTGTGGGACGGCTGCCCAGCACAGGCCGTTGTCAGTGGCCGTTGAGCTGAATGAAGGCACTGAGGCCCCCTCGGGCTTCTTGGCAAGGTTGCCTTGGACGCCTCAGACCTGAGCTGACTGACCCCCTCCGCTGTTTGGCCCACACGGCCTGTCAAAGCCTTGAATTTATAGCCCCCAGCTGAGGGCACATGTGAATTTATTCACCACCCTGGCCCTCAGACACTGTTTATCACCTGTAAGGACCCGCTTTTTAGCTTCTGGACTTTGTTTCAGTCGCCCTCACACACGAGCCTGGCCCGGTTAGTCTCTCTGAAGTTAGAGAATCCTTCAGAAGGTTCTAGGAAGGGCTGAGGTGTCTGTTAGCTCGGGAGCTGGGAAATCTGAAAAACAAATGCCCATTCGGGGAAGGAAAAGCTTATTTGGGGACCATGATATCTCACTTGAGTGGCTTATAAGTTGATTCCCTCCGATTACCCCTCTTTAGGCGAATTCTGAGTAAATAACTGGGTTGCTGGACTCTGAGTAATGCTGTTGGTAACAACTCGCATCCTACTTCGAGTGAAGGGTGTGCCTAGGAGCGTTCAAGATTGGGGGGGAGAGGAGGGAAAGTAAGAGTCAGGGAATTGGCAGGTGGGTATTTTACTTCCATTAGAAGTTGCCGGATTGCCGGCTACCTTGGCCCTCGGGAGGGGGCACGGTTTGTTTGAAACGCAGAGGCTGGTGGACATCTGGCCTCTGTTTCCCTGACACGCGCTAGGCAGCATTTCAGGGAATCTTGTTTTGAGAGTGAAGAGAAGGGCATTTGAACTTGAGACGGAAGGAGCCCAAAAGTCTGGGGTGCTCTTGGGGGGTTTCTGCTGAAATCTCTCAGCAGAATCTCTTGGCTCTTTTGATTTGTGTTGGATCACACGACAGAGCGACACGGCTGTGGCCTTCACTTTGTAGGCGGGTTGGCCTGCAGCTGTGAATCCAGGGGAAGCATGATTAATGTAGAGAGCCGAGGTTTTTGTTTGCTGTGAAACAAGTTCGTCCTCTTAAGAACCGTATGGCGTTCTTCAGCGCTGTTACTGTGGCCTCCTCCTCTGGCCTACCTCGTGGGTGTCTCTGTGTGACGGGGAGGTCTCTCCCTCTCTCTCTGACGACGTGGAGCTGGTCTGGCAGGCTGAGAGGTTCCCCAGCCAGGAGGGTCCAAAGTGAATGACGGGCTTTTTGCTTAATCCTTTCATTTATCTTCAAAATACTACGAAGGTTAGTTTGATTTAAAATTCTTTTGCTCGAGTGTATTTTTGAGTTTGTGGTATCTTTAAACATTTGTAAAATTGTACTATAATTTGGCAATCATGTGTCTATTAAAGGAAGGGGAATGTTTCCTGAGAAACTGTTTTAAGGTGAATCGTGACTATTAAATTATGAAGCGATACACTGAGCATACCGCTTCGCACATGGCCCATTGTGCCCTGGTTTAAAAAATTTGTTTAAGGGGCGCCCGGTGGCTCAGTCGGTTAAGCGTCCGACTTTGGTTCAGGTCATGATCTCATAGTTCGTAGGTTCGAGCCCCAACGTCAGGGTCTGTGCTGACAGCTAGCTCAGAGCCTGGAGTCTGTCTTCAGATTCTGTGTCTCCCTCTCTCTCTGACCCTCCCCTACTCACACTGTCTCTCTCTCTCTCTCTCAAAAAAATAAAGGAAAACATTAAAAAATTGTTTAAAATGTTTATTTTTGAGAGAGAGAGAGGGTGTGCACATGCAAGTGAGCAGGGGAGGGGCAGAGAGAGAGGGAGAAAGAGGATCCATGTAAAGCAGGCTTTTTGAGAGAGCCCAGTGTGGGGCTCAAACTCACAAACTATGAGATCATGACCTGAGTCAAGGTCCGACACTTAACCGACTAAGTCACCCAGGTACCCTGTGCCTTGGTTTCACATCCCAGTAATTCAGAGTTTATGGCAGTTAGAACTCTAAAGGCTAAAGCGTGGTTGTTGTTTTTTTTTTTTTTAAGATTTTACTTTTAAGTAATATCTATCTGTACCCAATGTGGGCCTCGAACTCACAACCCCTAAATCAAGCATTGCAGGCTCTACCGACTAAGCCAGCTGGGTGCCTCTAGGCTGCCGTTTATTTTAAAATGATTCTCTGGGGAAGGTTTGTTAAGCAAATAGGGAAAATAAAGTTACATGGGGAAAGTTTATTCCCTTTAAGAGAAGAGACTTTCCCAACACTTGGGAACAAATCATTCATGATTCTTACCCATGAAGACAGACCTCGTAGGACCTTTTTTTGTGACAATCCCCCATCATTTAAAAGCAAAACATTCAAAAATATTGTATGCATAGACATTTAATATAATTGGTTGCATATACTGTGCTGTGTCATATCTTGTTCTTTTCATTCCATACATTCTGAAGACCGTTCCATATTTATACATACAGATCTGTCTCATTATTTTATTGGCACCTACTAGCCATTTTACAGGGGAACCTTCAGTTCCCTGTGAAGTTTCCCTGTTGATAGAAATTTAGGTTGTTTTAGGTATTTTGTTCTTAGAAACAGTGCTGCAGTAAGAATCCTTGGTGTCTCTTTGTGAGTGTGTCTGAAATATAAAATCCTAGAAGTGGGATGTGTGTCGAAGTTCTGTTTGTTTTCAAAATAGAGAGAGATGGTCACATTGCTCTCCAAGAGTTTACCCCATTTGTTCATTTTATGAACAGCTCTTACACAGCGCTTACCGCTGCTGAAAACTATCGTCGTTGTTATTAATAATAACAAATATTAACTGGTTTCATCCTCAGAGCAACCTTTAGAGGTATAACTGTCATGATTGCAGTTTTATAGATGAGGAAACTGAGGCCATAGAAATGCTGTAATCTGCCCTCGGGCCGCGTCCAGGAAGTGGTGAGCGAGGATTTGAACCCAGGCGGTCTGGATCCAGAGGCCCCCCTTCACCGTGGTGCGTAACTGCCTGTTACAGTGGGGAACCACAGTGATGTCAGGGTTTATATTTTTCCTAATCTGACCAGTGAGATGTCAGGCTTTCTTTAATTGTTGTTCTGCATTTTTCTTCTTAATGGTGGAGATTGGACATATTTTCAAATGTAGACAAGCCATCTGGATTTTCTTTGCTTTCTGTCTGTGACTTACACCTGCCTTTGCCCATTTTTCTATTAGGTTGCAAGTATTTTTCTTGTTGATTAGCAGGAGTTTTTTTTTTTTTGTCATACGGAGAAATTAGTCCTTAGCCAAATGTACTTTAAATGTACGTTATCAGTCATTCCCTCCATGGTGTCTGGGATCGAGGTTATGTTTAGAGAGACCTTCCTCACTCTGAGAGCAGTTTTACAAATCTCCTATTAGAACTTTATGGTTTTTTCCAAAAAATTTATGTTGGTTTAAAGAGTAACATGGGATCCAACTTTATTTTTTTCTAGAGACAGTCAGTGGTAGTGACATGCAGCTATCCAAGAATAAAAAACAAACTCCCAGTAGATTAGTAATTGGGGTCATTTTGTTGTTACAGTTCCTGCCGTGACGAGTGACAACCGAGCCATGCTGTTCGCCATACGGCTCCTGTTTATGCCATGTTTGTTTGTTTGTTTTTCCTTTGTGCCCAATTTTGCCTTCCCTGGAGTTAATAATTAGCTAGCGTTTCCTTTGCTTCATTTTCCATATACTTGGCAAATTTATTCCAAAACCCTTACCTCTTACCTAAATCCCCTTATTATATATTCAAATTCATCAGATGCTCGGATAGTCTGTGTTTTATCTTCAAGGAGATTTGTGTGGCAGCCTCCTGAGCTGCTCTGGTCTGGGCTAGGTTGCTCTCTGGCCTGGTCCGCACCCTTCTGTGTCCCCCAGGGCCGCCCTGGGCCCTCCTCTGCCTCTGGCACCTGCTGTTGGATCTCCGACCTGGTCAGCATCAGGGATCTCTCCTGGGAGTACCCCACTTCTCCTTCTGAAATCTGTTTTCCGGAGCCTCTATCATTCTGTTTCCATGTTTTCTCCGTCATTTTGGTGAAACCCCTCCCTTAGTATCTGGGGAGAACTTGTGGGCTCAGAGAAGATCTGAAAACAGGATGATGAGGTGGAAGTCTGTTTAGAAGGAGCTAAAACTTCCAGGGGCTCCTGGGTGGCTCAGTCATTTGAACGTCCGACTCTTGATCTTGGCCCAGGGCATGATCTTGAGGTTTTGTGAGTTCGAGCCCCAAATCGGGTTATATGCACTGTGAGTGTAGAGCTCTCTTGGGATTCTCTCTCCCCTTCTCTCTCTCCTTCCCTCTCCCCCCATCAGAATAAATAAATAAAGTAGTTAAAGCCTCTGGATCCTCTTCTTACTTCCTACTGGGACAGAGGCTTAGCTCTCGGAACCCCAACCTCAGCCACGTTTCCCCTCCCCTGCCCCTCCCAATGTGGTTAAGTACATTAACTTCGTGTGTACATTATTATCACTGTGGGGAGTATTCACTACCCAGCCAGATTCTTTCTTTTGACTGCTTCCTTTTGTTTTTCCTAGAGATAATTTACTTTTTAAAAACTTGCTTGCTTTTCGATGTACCTATGGTTAGTTTCTCCCAGATAACTTCAACAGCCCCGCCAATGTTCTTTCAACTAACTTTTACCAAATTCTGAATGCATCATATAATCATTCAGTTTCCCATCTTTTTGCCTCCGATGTGTACCATTGTCTGCAAGACCCCCGTCTTCTGATGCCTGTCCGAATGCGTTGTATTCTGGACCTAGACCAGAACCATCATTCAGAAACGTTCCTGCACTGTTTTCCTGTCCTGGGCTCACTCCTCTGGATTCTGTATCCTCTCCTTTCATAGTTTATTCTCCATTCCTGTGATAGAATACATACTACAGTAGCTTTCTCAGAAAGGTACCAGGAAACTAAGTTTCTTTAGAATCTTTGCATGGAAAACATGCCTTCAATGAGTCCTTAGATTTGCTTGATAATTTTGCTACATGTGCACTTAAACATTGAAAATACGATCCTTGGAAGTTCGAAGACTTTGCTCTCTTGTCTTCTAGCATCCTTTATATGTGATTTATTTTCTTTCTCTTTTTCTCTGCAATATTTTAGAATCTTCACCTAATTTCTCAAATTATGAAGTTTCACAACATTTGGCATATAGCTCAGAGGGCCCTTTTAAAATATTTATTATTTTTTAAAATTTTATTTTGGAGAGAGAGAGGGAAAGGGTGAGCACGAGCAGGGGAGAGGGTCAGAGGGAGAGAGAGAGAGAGAGAGAGAATCCAAGCAGGCTCCATGTGGAGCCTGACACAGGGCTCGAACCCCCGGCGACTCTGGGATCATGACGTGAGCCAAAATCAAGAGTTGGATGCTCACCCGGCTGAGCCACCCAGGTGCCCCTTAAATTGCTTTGCTGGACATTTGCTTTTCTTCTTAATCTGAAAACCCTGTCTATCAGTTTAGAACATTTCTTGAAATAAAAAAAATTTTTCTTTTAATTCTCTTTTTCTGTAACTCCTATTATTTGAGAATTAGACCTTATGGAAGATTCCCTATGTATCTTCTTAAATTTCCATCTGTTTATTTTTTTGCTCTATTTTCTATGGAATTTCTGTAAATTAACCTTTCAGCTAACTATAGAAACAAAAATTTCAATTATCCATATTATTAATTCCAAGAGCTGTGGGCCTGTTTTTATAGCATCTCTTCCTATATTTTGAGACATGATGTTCTCTCTGGGGATCTTCATTCTAGATTTAAAAACATTTTCCTCTGCTCCTTCTAATGTCTGCGTGTTTTCAGAAGGCTCTTTTCCTTCTCTGCATTTTGGTCCGGACTTAAATGTTTGCTGATCCTTGGCTGTTTTTTAAGAGCAGACAGTAAGACGAAAATCAGATCCGAATCTCTGTGTATGTGGACAGGGCTTGTCAATTGTTGATTTTTCCTTTAAAGCGATGAAGCAGAAATTGGTCTTTTTTGTTGGGCGAAACCCTCAGAAGTCAGTATGTATGTTCGTTCAGATTCTCGAGTGAATAATTCCTCCAGCTTTGCCTGGAATAAGCCTGGGATAGGCTAAGAGTATTCTGGAAGCAGGATGGAGGAAGGGGACTGTGTGTCCCGTGGGAGTAGTAAGGAGACTTGTCCTTAATTCCCACCATGTCTTGCTGCGTTTTCAGCCCAGAATCACATCTCTCTTCTTCATCGTGCCCTGGTGCTACGTTGAGTTTCTGAAATCCCCCATGAGATTTCATTGGATCATAAGCCTCCTGATTGGCGGTGGGGCAGATTGGGGTGGGGATCCTTCCGGGGCCCCGAGGTCCATCCTTTTGTGTTTGGCCCTGCACCCTCTGTTCCGGCCTGCCCCTCAACCTCCCCTCCAGTGGGGCCTCCCAGGGGTTTGGGGAGGGACTTGACCTGTTTGTCAGAACCCCCGTGGCCTCACTTAGGTGGGGCCGTCATCGGTGACCTCTCTCTGCTTTCCGTTGTCCAGGAGTCAGCGGAGTGTCTTGTCTGCTCTTGTCTTTGCTGCGTGTTGATCGTTTTGTCGTTTTAAACAGATCCGCTTGCTTTGATTTTGGTGGATCTTTGCTTGAGAATTTTACTACAGTAATACGCGGTTTATCAGCCATGTTCCACCTAAAGTTGATTTTGCCAAGGGGCAAAAATTTACCATAGAAGCCCTAAGAAGCCCAGCCCGAAATTGTTAAGAAAATTATGTCACATTTTCATTTCCCACCAGTGCAGATTTAGTCCAGTGCGTGTGGGTCCGTCTAAGAATTGATATCATTTCTTATATGATAGGTTCGTCCTGCAAACACGGCAGCGCCTCTGCCCGAGTCCACGCACTCAGGTTTTTCTCTCATTTCCTCCCCTTGGCACAGGAACTCAAGCGCAGCCTGTCTGAGAGGTTTGTTTTTTGTGTTTCTTTGTTTTGTGTTGTTTTAAATCTCTTGACCACAGATGTTTTCACTCACTCTGGGGGGGTTTGCTGGCCTCGGTGCATTGTGTTTAGCAGTTCTCTTCTGGAGGGAACCAGGAGAAGGTGCCCCTGGAAGCTCAGGGCCATGGCAGCCCTGCTGTGCTGTTCTGTTGGGGGGTGGGGTGGGAAAAAGTATGAGAATCCCAGTTCTGATGAGACATTTCTGAGCAGGAATCCAGCAGATAGATGCCAGGCTATTGATTTGATTTTGGCTCCCGAGGGAGGTCTCAGCAGCCATGGGGATGAAGCGACGGGAAGGAGAGGGAAAATGACAGAATCAACAGGACTCTGAAAACAGGGTATCATGGGGGTTGGCGCGGGGGTGGGACTCAGCTCAGACAGGCTACTTTACCAGCACCACCAAGCAGTTATGTGACCCCCTTGGAATTTCCCCATGACCTCACCTCCCCAGGGGTCGGAGCCAGAAGAGTGAGAATCATGGGCTGCCTCTAGCGGAGTTCCTTAAGGCACCCACCACTCTGACAGCCGGTCCCAGTCCTGCATAAAGGAGCAAAGAGAAATTACCTGTGAGCCCGTGACCTGCCCGTGTTCTGGGTTGGTTTTAGACCTTGGGCAAGTCTGATAATTTCCATGTTTGTTTTGTTTTTTTTGTTTTGTTTTTGGGGTTTTTTGGGACAAGGAGAAGCTGGAGCCTGAAGGAAGTGAGCTAATAACCAGCTTTTCAACACAGTGCTGACTTTTGCATTTCTTTGTACAGTATTTTGCCAGGCCCTTGACATGCGTTTAAAGAAAAAATTTCTTTCTCCTTGAACATCTGTGCAAAATCAGATCGGGCGGAGGGTTTAGAGCCCAGGGAGAGTATGGGATAGTTTAGCACATTTCTGAACGCTGGAGAGACTAGTGCCCTGGCACCGACCCAGTAGCCAAGGCAGGCCGGCTAATTGTGCCAAAAAGATGCATTCATACCGCTGCGTAATCACATTGGAAAAAAACGTGCGGTAGATAAGTGGGGAAATGCGGATTCTGGCCGTGGTTAGGGATAGCTGTCGCTCAGGTTTCTAGCTCTGGTGTCGGATGTGCACATCAAAAAAAAAGCGAACCTAATTCACTAAATCAGCTTGGCACACGGCCCCTTCCAAATTCAACATCGTTTCATAGCATCGCTGTGAGCCAGGACATCTCATGTTTAATTAGGTCATTTGTTCTTGAGAGTTCTGTCCTTGCAAAGAAGGAGAGGAATTTTCACGGGCAGTTGGCAGAAGTAAAAAAGTCAGCCTTACATTCGCTCCAATTGCAGGTGGTACTTGCGAAAATTCCTTCTTAATTTTGTAGATTTCAGGATATCAATTGACCTGGGTAAAATTTCTTCAGGTTTTGATTTTCATCGACTCTCGGTTTTTGCCTCTCAACCTGGAGTCTTTGGAATCCTAAGGGGTTTGCATCCGTGGATTGCAGGTTTGTGAGGGATTTTCAGGATTTCAGAAAGCCAACCAGCAGAGTTGCACAGTCACAGGAGCCGGGAGTGGGAGTGGGGGCGGGAGACGGACCGCCTCATTAAGTCCTTGTGAATTAACAAATTAACAGAAGCGTCTGTCGTTGGGCTTGGCCAGATCCTTCTCATCGGGGTATGGAAACACGCGGTCTCACGCTGATCACCAGGAGTTACCATTCATTCATCACATGTGCCTTCAGTGCATGACGAGGAAGTGTTGCCGTCTGGCACATGTGTTCTCTTGATCAGGGGATTGGTGTCCGGAGCGGTATGATGGGAGACGAGTGGCAGGGACTCTGATCTAGACAGAGTGACCCAAGTCCAAGGCTGAAGGCCAGCTGTCCCCATACTGCTCTGTTCACTCCCCAGGTGAGATGTTTGCCAGGTATGATGGTGCTGATGGGGGAGGGTTCTCACCCCTGTTTGCAGTTATTTAAGCAAAACCAGGCGCCTGCCGTGGCTCTGGTGTCAGAATGGGGACAGAAAACTTCTGCACTGCTGGGATATGAGTGGATTCTACTGGATTGCTGGCTGCTTCCTTTCTTTCCAACTCCAGAGTGTTTGTTAAATATATGTGAGGGGCGCCTGGGTGGCTCAGTCGGTTGAGGGTCCAACTTCAGCTCAGGTCATGATCTCACGGTTCATGGGTTTGAGCCCCGAGTCCGGCTGTCTGCTGTCAGCACAGAGCCTGCTTCGGACCCTCTCTCTCCCTTTCTCTCACTGTCCGTCCCTCACGGCTCTCTCTCTCTCTCTCAAAAAATAAAAATAAAACATTAAAAATATATACATTAGGGGCACCTGGGTGGCTCACTTGGTTGAGTGGTGGCCAGCTGTTGATTTTGGTTCAGGTTCATGATCTCACGGTTCGTGAGTTTGAGTCACACATGGGCTCTGCACTGACCGCGTGGAGCTTGCTTGGGATTCTCTCTCCCTCTCTCTCTGTTCCTCCTCTACTGTGCTTGATATCTCTCTTTCAAAATAAATAAACTTAAAAAACTTAAAAAATGTGTGTGTGTGTGTGTGTGTGTGTGTGTGTGTATTAGAAATACATAGACTGGAAGGAAATTGACCAAAACGTTAACAACTTTTGCTTCCCACCCACACCCCGGTAGGCCAGGTTACCAAATTTAGCAACACTTTGCAGTGAGTGCTTTTCTGCCTTAATTTTGAAAAATGATCAGTAATGAGATTTACTGTGTTGTTTTGACGCGGACGAAATATACGTAGTTTTGGTGTATATCGGCATGCTGGCAAAGGTTGATGACTCGGACGGAGCACCTGACGAAGGTCACGGGTGACTCTCCACACACAGGTGAGGTGCTGTGGCCCAAACCCCAGGGAGCGCTGCAAGGAAAACCCCGAGCAGAAGCCTAGGCTTTCTGCTTATCGCTGCCCAAAAGTTTCATATTTCTTCTTTTGTGCAGATTCCAAATGTTTTTGGAAAGCTTGAAAGTGAATAAAATAGCCCTTTGACAGAACTGGCAGAAACTGAGGGGTTTGGGGGGGAGGGCGGAGCCCAGTGAGTCATTTTACAGAAGTATTGTGTTGTTAGCTTTGGCAAAGACGGTTCTTAGAGAAAGCTCTGTGAGCTGACTCACCGTTATGGGCCCAGGGACCCTCTGCCTGGTCTCCTGTCTGAGTGCT
>PJEM01001386.1:0-13475 GCA_004023845.1 Helogale parvula | reverse complement strand
GAACCCCGTGCTCTCCATCACTCCCCTGCCTTGGACTGGGCCTGGGGGGATGGGTGGACGTAGTTCATGGTTACATTTAGGTTGAGGGTTTTGCGGAAGCTCTCTCTGTAGCAGGGGTTGGACAGCTTGGTTTCATTACGTTTTTTGCTAACCAACCAGTCTTTATGGAGGTGCCTCTAGGCCATTCAAAAACAGGACAGGTAACGCGGTTCCGTCTTCAAGGAATTCAAGGCCAAAGTTGAGATGTGAGATACGCTGCTGTGAATATTTACATAATATAAGACATAGTTCTTTATAAGGAGCTCTGTGTGTGGGCATTTGTGTCTGTCTTAAGAGAGAGATAAGTCGCCATCTTTTTTTTTTAACTTTTTTTAATGTTTTTTATTTATTTTTTGAGAGACAGAGAGAGACAGCGTGAGCAGGGGAGGGTCAGAGAGAGAGGGAGACCCAGAATCTAAAGCAGTCTCCAGGCTCTGAGCTAGCTGTCAGCAGAGAGCCCAACGCGGGGCTCGAACCCATGAACCATGAGATCATGACCTGAGCCGAAGCCGGATGCTTAACCGACTGAGCCCCCCAGGCACCCTAATAAGTCGCCATCTTAAGTGAGAGCTGAAAATGTGCCCAGAAGTGGGGTGGCCACAGTGCTAATCCCTCTTTACTGCCCTTGAGCTGGTTTCTCCTCGTCTGCGAACAAGACTTGTCTTTTCTAGCTTAAGGAGCTAAGAAGTCTCCTTCCCAAACCTTTCCTTCTACTGATGAGTTCCCACCCTCTCAGATGACTTAATTCTTGGAAGAATCCTCTTCGTTTGTGGCTTAACTTCCTCATTCCCAGCATGTTCTCAATGGAATCTTTCACCTGCAATAGTACTTTTGTTTTAATGTTCTAGTCTCTTTTTTAAAGTTTATTTGTTTTGAGAGAGAGAGAGAGAGAGAGAGAGCGCGAGCGAGCACCTATAGGCAAGTGAGGGAGGGTCACAGAAGGAGAGACAGAATCCCACACAGTCTCTGTGCCGTCAGCTCAGAGCACGATATGGGGCTCGAACTCCTGAACCGGGAGAACAAGACCTGAGGTGAGAGAAAGACCCAGATGCTTAACTCACTAAACCACCCAGGTGCCCCACTAGTGCTTATTCTACAACATATACTCTTTAAAGATTTAAAAGTAATACATGCTTATTGCAGAAATGAAAAACACGTCCACAAAAAGAACTACTGTGACTTGTAAGAAATTAGCATAACTTGTGAGAAATTAGCACTGACCGTATGCCACCTCTCCTCCCTTGGCTGCAAATGTTTACCAGTTATGAATTTTAATAATGCAAAGGATGGTGGCGTTTATATTCTGCTCTAATATCCCAGTTTCTCATAACTCTTTGACTTAGCGCTTATGACCAGTCTTCTCGCTGTGGCTTTGCTGTTCCTGAGGTTTTGTTTTTCGTTTTGGTTCATTCTTGGCTGGCAGGAACGCACGACCGGAGTGTGTTATTTAAAGAAGTCTGGGGGCGCCTGGGTGGCTCAGTTGGTTGAGCGTCCGGCTTCGGCTCAGGTCATGATCTCACAGTTCATGAGTTTGAGCCCCGCATCGGGCTGTATGCTGACAGCTCAGAGCCTGGAGCCTGCTTTGGATTTTGTGTCTCCCTCTCTCTCTGACCGTCTTCTGTTCACACTCTGTGCGTATCTCTCTCTCAAAACTAAATAAACATTAAAAAATAAATAAATAAATAAAATAAAGAAGTCCTCGTGGGGACCTCGTGTGTTCCTGGAGTTCTTCACTGCTGGGACAGTGGCTGTTTCTTGGCTTTATATTTGAAGGATGATTTGGCTGCGTACCAGATTTTTGGGTCACACTTTCTTGCACTCAGAATTTCACAGGTAGCTCTCCATTTTTTTCAGCCTTGGGTATTTGTGGAGGAGGAAGCTGAGGCCAGATTAATGTTTCTTCTCTCTTACACAGGACTGTTTTTTTCCCAACGAATATGCCTGTGGGATCTTTCATTCTTTTTAGAGCTTAGAGCTTCTTTTTTTTTTTTTAAGTTTTTTTAATGTTTTATTTATTTTTGAGACAGAGACCATGAGAGGAGGAAGGTCAGAGACACATGGAGACACAGAGCATTGGTCGTGTTAGGTCACTTTCCTGGGGTTTTCTGTACCACATTATCTGTAAGTCCCAGTCTGTTTTTGCATCACAAAGTTTTCTTCCATTAGATCTGTTCAGATTTCTACACATATTTCGAATAGTCTTCACTTTTCAAGAACTGTAGTTGGCTATGTTCTCTCTCTTTTGTTTTCCAACTCTGGCATCTTTTCTTGTCACCATTTATGTATCTTTGTCTTTTTCCATTTAATTTTGAGTAATTTCTTCAAGTTTGCTCCCTATGTCTCTTCACGTTTTCTGAAGCTTGCTTTGTTTTATTGTGGCAGTTGAGTGGCTCCTATTCTGTGATTGTTTCCTAATCTGCTTCTTCTGCTCTTATCGGTCCACTGAAAATCTCTTAGATAAGTGACAGTCTTTTCTTGGAAACTTCCTATCTAGTTTCTGAGCCCCCTTTTCAAAATGTTTATTATTTATTTTTGAGGGAGAGAGAGCGGAGTGGGGAGGGGCAGAGAGATGGAGACACAGAATCCGAAGCAGGCTCCAGGGTCTGAACTGTCAGCCCAGAGCTCAACATGGGGCTTGAACCCATGAATTGTGAGATCACAACTTGAGCTAAAGTCAGATGCTCAACCAACTGAGCCACCCAGGCACCTGAGCCGCCTTTTTTTTAGATTGACCATTTTATTGTTAATATTTTTCAGATAATGGAGAAATATTTCTTCCTGAACTCTGAGTCTGTTACCTTTGTTGATTTTCATGGCCACACCACGGACGTTCAACCTGTGCGTTCAGAAAGGGCCCCACACTTGGGTTAATGCTCTGCTGCTTCTGTCTTGAAATTCTTAATTTTTGAACAAGGGCCCTGTATTTTGATACTGTAGCCACCCTTGTCAATTATTTGTTTTTAAGTTTTGTTTTTATTTATTTTGAGAGAGCTAGGGAGAACCAGCGGGGGAGGGGCAGAGAGAGGGAGACAGAGGATCTGAAGCGGGCTCTGTGATGACCGCAGAGAGCCCGATGCAGGGCTTGAACTCCTGAACCAACCATGAGATCATGACCTGAGCTGAAGTCAGACACTCAACCGAGGGAGCCACCCAGGCGCTCCTCCTGTTGATTATTTTTGCCTGGGTTTGGCCTGGCTTCCTACTTGATGATGACTCATATTTGAATGAGGCTGAGGTGTTTGCTAAAAACACTAATGTGTGGGATATGTTGATTGAAGGTCAGAAGGTTGGGGTGGGGGCTATTGCAAAACATCCACTCCTATTTATTACATCCACTTTTTTTTTCCATTCCTTTTTACTTCTACCTTGAGAATAATCTTCCTTCAGTTTTACAAGTATTTTAATGTGTCATTTTAAAGTTATATGCTATCATAGGGGCGTGGGAGATTATATGATAATTGGGACACTGTTTATACTATTAGAATCTAAAAGCAGTTTGTAAAACTGTGTGATGTGATCCTGCCTTTTGCCTTTTAAAAACTGTACATTAAAGGGGCATCTGGGTGGCTCAGTCAGTTAAGCATCTGACTTTGGCTCAGGTGATGATCTTGTGGTTCATGAGTCCGAGTCCCACATCAGTCTCTGTGCTGACAGCTCAGAGCCTGGAGCCTGCTTTGGATTCTGCGTCTCTCTCTCTCTCTCTCTGCCCCTCCACTGCTCACGCTCTTTCTCTCTCTCAAAAATAAACATTAAAAATTTTTAAAAATCGTGTGTTAAAATGTGTTGAACAGAAAAATACCAGAACCTTGTTGCTCAGATTTCTAAAACCCATTCTACTCTTCCCTGTGGTGACTGCGGTGAGTGGTAGCAGGTTCTGTGTCCTTTCGAGAATCTCAGTAATCATCTCAAATAAGAATTTGTGAGAAATTCTCTTTTCTAAAGGATTATTTCAGTTACCCTACTTATTCTGCTTTTGTGCGTTGAAGTAAAATTCATTCTTATGTTTTTGGCTGATGCTAATACTTGGTCATCTTTAAGCTGATGGATGTTTTTTAAGATCTCTGATTTTAGCAATGAGCTACTTTGAATGAGGAGGAACTAGTTTAACAACCACTTCTCTTGAAAAACCAAAACAGCGCTCTCATTCATAGTGTTCGTGGATTCCCGTGGTGCACACATTCCCACCATGGCTGATTTCGGGCTCCCGACGTGACGTGACGGCCTTGAACACAGAATGAGACAGGGCTGTGCACTAGCAAAAATATTACTGGTCTATAATACCGTCACTACACGAATTCCATAGGCCAAAATAACCTTGAGTATAGAGAACTGTAAAAATGTCAGAAAATAATAGGAGGCGATGACCTTTGAATATTTATTACTTTTGTTTTCAATATGACTTAAGTGTAACTTTATGTAATTTTTTTTTTTAATAATGTCTTTGTAACAACTGGCTGGTAAAAATTCCCAAACACTTAATAATGGCTCTCATGGGCCGTTGCAAACTGGCTCCAGCGTTCTACTGGGAAGAACTCTTGACAGGACCAATAAAGAAAGTAAAGGGATGTCTGACTGTAACTTTTAATATGGGGGTTGTGAGTTCGAGCCCCATGTCGGGTGTAGAGATTACTTCAAAATAAAATCTTAATTTTTTAAAAATGTTTTGTTTATTTTTGATACAGAAAGAGACAGAGCATGAGAGGGGGAGGGGCAGAGAGAGAAGGAGACACAGAACCGGAAGCAGGTTCCAGTCTCTGAGCTAGCTGTCAGCACAGAGCCTGACGTGGGGCTCGAACCCACGAACGTGAGATCTGACCTGAGCCAAAGTCAGAGGCTTAACCAACTGAGCCACCCAGGCGCCCCCAAAATAAAATCTTAAAAAAGAGTAAAGCATTCAGGCGTTGGGGTTAATCTGGGTCCTTAAGGGGCTATTTTGATTGAGGATTTTATTCTGAGGTGGCTTGCTTTTCTGCTTGAGGTTGCATTCGGTCAGGATACCAGTAGAAGATAGGAAATAATCGGGTACTGTGCTCCATGGTGTGTAACTCTTTGGCAGTGGGAGTATGATGGTACCTTTCTTGGTGGGCACCATTCTCGGCATATCATCCTTTAGGAGACTTATCTTTCTCCTTAAATGGAATTTTTTTGTCAAGTTAGCTAACATACAGTGTCTACAGTGTGAGGTTTTGGGAGTAGTTTCGTCCCGGATGACTTTGATTCTCTGAAATTTACTCATTCATCTTTTACTCTTGTGTTGGTAAAATATACGTAACGTGAAAGTGACCATGTTGACCATTTTCGAGTGTACGGTTCAAGGACATTAAGTACACTGACATTGTACAGCCATCACTGCCAGACATTTCCAGAACCTTTTCATCTTCTTAACTGGAATTCTGCATCTGGAAGCAGTCACTCCCCCCCATCCCTGCCCCAGCCTCCGGCAACTTCCATTCTGCTTTCTGCCTCTGTGAATTTACCTCTTCTAGATAGCGTCGGCGATGAGGAATCATGCAGTATTTGTCCAGTTGTGTCTGGCTTACTTCACCGAGCATAATGTCTTCAAGGTTCGTGTGTGCTATAGTGTGTCAGAATCTCTCTTGGTTTAAGACTGAGTGACGTGGCATTGCATGTATGTGTCTCATTTCGTTTGTCCGCTGATCTGTCGGCAGACACTTGGGTCGCCTCTGCCTTTTGGCTCTTGTGAGTGACGCTGCAGTGAACCTGGGGGTACAGCTGTCTGGTGGAAGCCCCGCTTCCGCTCCTTTCAGAGATCCGCCCGGAAGTGGAGTTGCTGCATCAAACGGTAATTCTTTAATTTTTTGAGGTACTACCATTCTCTTTTATGCTGCTCATTCATCGGTTTTTGGACCCGGAAACCAGTATACCTTCCCAAACGATTGCAGTCTTGTCGATTGCATCCCTTCGCGAGCAGATAGCGTGTCTTTCCCTGAGTTTATCTTTTGGGTTGGTGTTCTGTTAACACATCATATATTTGAATGTCTGCAGTGTGATGTGATAGCCCAATTAAATGTAAAGATAGTATCATAACATGAAGCATAATATGCTGAGTGCCAGAAGAGAAATACAATATGTTCTGAGTGCTCACATGGAGAGGAACAGGAAAATTTTTGTGGAGGATGTGGCATTTTGGATAATCTTTGGTAAAGGAGTAAGATATGGCCTGGTGGGGATTTGGAGAAGGAGGTCAGGGAAGGGGGCTCTGTGTCTTGAGGAGAGAGATTGGGATGGAAAGGTAAGTGTGAGTCACCCTAAGGGACCTTTGATGTGACGCTAAATAGTTTATTCGGTTTTATAGGTAATAAAGAGCCATGAAAAGCTTTTCATTCGGAATTCGGGAACAGAATTGTAGTTGAGTTGGAAACATTTTAATCTGGACAGTCAGATGGATTACCACGTGGAGCTGGAGATTGTATTAACGAAAGCCATTTGGCTGTTGGAATTACCGAGCCGAGAGGTCTTACGGGGAAATGGAAAGTTCTCTTATTTCCATTTTCCATTTGTGCATGTCATGTCCACGAGCAGAGTTTTGTTCAATTTTGTCTGTTGCCTTTTTACTTTCTTTACATTATCCTGCTAAATATGACATTTAGTCTATACACTGAACATTCTTTAGGGAGTCCATCAAATCATTGAGACGATTAGTTGTGACTTGAGGAGAGTCAAATAAAAATCCTGAGGGGAGAAGTGTGCAAATGCGGTATTTCAAGCTGTGAGGGCGAGTCGTCTCCAAGCCCCGACGTTCCTCCCAGTGGGTTCAATGTTTGTTCTGCTGAACACAAGCTGGCAGGATTACCAGCCTGCACATGGCCATTGGTCATCCTTGAGGGTGTGAGCTCTTTAGGCGAGGCTGACCTTTCATGTTTCGGCAGCAGGAGGGCTCCTGTAAGAAGGAAGTGTCATGAATGTTTGTTGAGTGAGTGGAGTTTCGAGATGGAAAGGCAAGGACAATATCTTGAAGGTCTATAGTGATGGCCTGGTGCCTTGAGTACTCCGCAGACTGTCCAGGTTTACCGGGGGCCCGATGTGGGCCTCACCGTGGCCATGACGAAAGAGAGGGCTCAGCTGGTCACGGTTAGTGACTTGGAAGGTCCTCCTTTCCTAGAGATGAGTTTCCTTCTCGTCCGCCTTCAAACTGGTGTGTGGTGGCAAGCAGGAGCTCTTGTCCTGGGCGTCCAGAATGCACAAGTGGGCTGGGACTGATTTCTTTCATTGACGTTGACTTTACACGTGGTAAGGAAAAGTGTTGGCCTCTCACACCAGGATGTTTCTGAGGCCGAAACTCCGGGTCGGCTGTAAAATGATATGGCCCGTCGACAGTTGCCAGCATCGTGGGGGTCAGACTACCACCTGCTCCCCAGCATTGCCCCCCTGCCCCGCCCCAGGGCGGTAGAGAGCACTTCTCCTCATTGTGTGAGGCAAGGCCACTTACTGTGTGTTCCCAGGGAGTGCCCATGGGGGGTGGCCTGCTGGGTGCTGGCTGCCAGAGGCATGCTCGTTAGCTGGGGGGAGATTTACGCGATGGGGTGGCCAAGTGCATGAACTCATGCCGTCTGAGGGCCTGAAGCATACTGGCCGCTGAGGCAGGCTCCTGAAGGTCATGATTGTCAGGAAAATGAGTATTTTATCTTTTTTAATCACAAAATGGTACAAGAAAATCATTTCAATTCTATTAAAGGCCATTCCTGTTTTTAAGGGTTTGAAAAAATATTTTTATTTATATTTGAAAGAGAGAGTACTCTAGCAGGGGAGGGGCAGAGAGAGAGGGAGACACAGAATCTGAAACAGGCTCCTGGCTCTATGCTATCAGCACAGAGCCGGACGCTGGGCTTGAACTCACAAGCCCTGAGATCATGACCTGAGCTGAAGTCAGACGCTTCACTGACTGAGTCACCCAGGCGCCCTATGATCTTTTTTTTTTTTTTAATTTGTAAGTAATCTCTTCACCCAGTGTGGGACTCAAACTCATGACCTGGTGAACAAGAGTCATATGCTTCTCTGCCTGAGCCAGTCAGTCACCCCTAATTGTTTTTTTTCATTATTATATTTTTCAGTAATCTCTACAGCCAGCATGGGGCTTGAACTCACAACCCCAAGATTAAGAGTCACATGTGCCACTGAGCTGGTCAGGCGCCACTAAGGCCTTTAATTTTTTAATACACTCGTAAGTAAATGTTCAGTGTCCACCTAGATTATTACTGGCTGCTTTAGGCCTAGTTCACAGAGGATGCCTGTTCTTTTGTTTTTGTCACACTTTGGTCATTGTCATAAGAAGACTGTAACTGGTTTTGATCATGTGAGAATAAAAGAGTTTATTAATAAACCTGATACTATAATCAGCAGTACAGAATAGGATTTGAATAAATGATAAATCGATTCACCAGATTATGCAAATTGTAGGAATAGAAATTCCCTAACCAACCAAATAAAATACATATTTGATACAGACAATATTTACTTCTTATTGCCATGCATATTACAAAGGCTTTTCTCAAGTGAGGCAAGCTGGGTTTTTAATTTAAAAACTAGTTTGGGGCCTAATATAATAAATATACATCAGATTTTTATTTTCAGTTACCCAGAAAAGAGTTTCGATGTTGTATATTATCACAATTTTTATGAACAACAGCCAAGGTTGGTGATCTCTGTTAACAGAGACCTTCTGGGTGATTCTTGTTTAAAAGCTTATTTTTTGCTTTCTCCTTGAAGTTCTCTGTCTTCATATTCTTATATACAATATTTTCTTCTTTAAAAAAATTTTTTTTAACATTTATTTATTATTGAGAAACAGAGAGAGACAGAGTATGAGGAGGGGAGGGGCAGAGAGAAGGGAAGACACAGAATCCGAAGCAGGCTCCAGGCTCTGACGTGTCAGCACAGAGCCCGACGTGGGTCTCGAACCCAACAAACTGCTAGATCATGACCTGAGCTGAAGCCAGACGCTTAACCAGCTGAGCCACCCAGGTGCCCCTACTGGAGTGTCTATATTTAATGACCGAGATTTGCCCCTGTCTTCTTTTGCCTGTTGGCACTGTGTCATTCCTTCTTGCCCACGTCCCTTTGGTTTTCTTGACATTGTCTATAATAGCCTTTGTGTTAACTTTTCTCTTTGAACTGATCTACTGAAGAATTGTTTCCTAGCAATGCCCAGTGTCTGCAGTGGGACGACTGAAGCTCTCCCCGCTCTATTGTTATTTTCGTTTAAAAATAGTATACAGCCGTCTCCTTCCTGTGAGGATATTTTGCATTGGTATATGGACAGTTACTGTGCAAAACTTTTAAAACGGATGCTCTTTCTTTGTTGTATCTCTGCATCATCTTAATGAATGGTGAAACTCTGAAAAATTTCCTTTCTCTTAGCTGTTCTTTCGAGGAACACATTCATTATAAATCAGTGTTCGAAAAAGATCCAGCCCTGTGGTCTTTAACTCTGTGTATGTTTATTGTGTACCTTTTTCTCCTTCCCAAACTGATTACAAGCAAAAGTAAGATTGACCGATAGAAAATTTGCAGAGTCTAGTTCCTTCCCAACCGGGTAATTGATATGCAATATGGCATTTCTCAGGAGCTCTGTAAACCTCAGTGTCGTGGCTCACGCAGCCAGAATAGCCTGTTGTAGACCTGAGTGACTTAAACAACACAAATGTGTTTTTCACTGTCTGGAAGCTGGGAAGTCCAGGATCAAGGCACTGACTACTTTGACTCCTGGTTAGGGCTCTCTTCCTGGCTTGCAGATGACTTCCTTCTCTCTGTGTCCCTATATGCTCTTTCCTCAAAGGATGTGTGTGTGGAGAGAGATCTTTCTTCCTGTGCTTACAAAGGCCACTAATCCCATCAGATTCAGGCCCCACCATTGTGACCTCATTTAACCAGAAGGATTTCCTACAAGTCCTGTCTCTAAATACAATCACATTGGGGGTTAGGGCTTCAACATACGAGTTTTGGAGGGTGGGGTGCGGGGGTGCACACTTCAGTTCATAGCATACGGTTTCTACTTTTTCCCTATTAAAAGTAAACTTTGACATAGGTAGTACTGGACTCCAGACTCTCCATTCGAATGCTCTAGATGTGCGAACACTGGCCTCCTGCCACCTCACCTAGGCAAGCTCCTGAGTCCGTGGCTGTCCTGTATCCCCCGCCTCTTCGAAGAGCGGAAATGTGACATACACAGTATGGCCAGGACAGTGTGCTCCCTACCCAGCACTGCTGGCAGCATCTTAGGAAGTCTAAGTCCTGCCCCAGCTGTCCTGGTGACCTCTGATGCCACGTGGCCTGGTTCCCACAGTGGAGCTGGTCTCCCTGCTCCTAGGAGCTTTGACCTGCAGAACCCATGACCCCACTAACCCGGAGAATCTGCCAGGATTCTCAACATAGGTACTTCCTTGGCTAGTCTTCCCCCTGCATCCTCCCCCCCCTCCCCCCCGCCATTTATCCCTAGGGGAGGAACCTTAGGAGTCTCTGAAACAGGCGAAGTGAGCATTGGGGACACTGGGCTACAGAATAGGCTTTCCAAAAAAAAAAGAAAGAAAGAAAGAAAGAAAAAAAGAAGATACTTTTCAATAGAATGGAGCTATAAGTAGTAATTAGCTCTTGTTAATATTACTGGTAAGCATTGTGCTAACATGGCTTCCCAGGGCTGTCTTGAGAATCTTTCCACCATATAGCAGTGGACAATGCTTTTTGAGTCCCAAATATTCATCAAAATGGGAATAAATATTAGGAATATAACTTGTTCATAAGCTGGAGATACCAAGATGAATTTCATCCCAATTATGAAGGCATTGTAGGATGCTGTACTAGTTTCTTGTTTTTTTTTTCCCTCCTGCAATGTACCAGTAAACCAACTTCTGGGTTAAAAGGAGAAAAAGGATACGTAATCCTGAAATCCCGAAAAATCACAGTCGTTGCCTGTGACATTGAGACCCTGTCTATGGCATTCATAATCATTGTGCAAGTGTGATTTTGCATTTATTTACTTATTCATTCATTCATGTGTGCATAACAGGAAGGCAAGCCCTATGCCCAACTTGGGGCTTGAACTCACGACCCCAGGATCAGGAGTCAGCTGCTCTACCTACTGAACCAGCCAGGCCCCCTCCCCCACTACTTTTGGGTTTTGAAACTTTAACATTGTAACAGGTTACCTTTCCAGTGTTGCATAGTCTTCATGTTTATAATTTTTGAGTGTCCACTCTTCCAGGCAGCGGACGTACCATAATTTGGTTAACTATCCTTTGGATATTTTGAGTTGACATTAATATCAAAGAACACCTTTGTGCTTATGACCTCTTTATTCCTTGGGATGATTTCTCAAAGATGAATTCTCCAAAATGGCAAATTATGGGGAGTCTCCAGTGTTTATGGTATTGGTGCATATTGGTTTTGAGAAATGTCGTATCACATTTCCCTCAACACCAAGCATAGAACGTTGAGCTTTACTTCCTAGGCTACTTTCAAAAAAAATCTCCTGGGGGCACCTGGGTGGCTCAGTCAGTTGAGCGTCCGACTTCAGCTCAGGTCATGATCTCACGGTTTGTGGGTTTGAGCCCCGTGTCGGGCTCTGTGCTGACAGCTCAGAGCCTGGAGACTGTCTTCAGATTCTGTGTCTCCCTCTCTCTCTTACCCTCCCCTGCTCACGCTGTCTCTCTCTGTCTCTCAGAAATAAACAAAAAACATAAAAAAGATCTCCTAAAAATTTATTTTGGCATTTTAAGAAAAACCATTGATTATAGGCAGATATTTATTTTTTATTTTTTATTTTTATTATTTTTTTCCATAATATTTTATTGTCAAATTGTTTTCCATACAACACCCAGTGCTCTTCCCCACAAGTGCCCTTCACCATCACCACCACCTCTTTTCCCCCCACCCCTTCCCCTTCAACTCTCAGTTCATTTTCAGCATTTAATAGTCTCTCAAGTTTTGCGTCCCTCTCTCTCCCCAACTCTCTTTCCCTCTTCCCCTCCCCCTGGTCCTCCATTAGGTTTCTCCTGTTTTCCTGTTAGACCTATGAGTGCAAACATATGGTTTCTGTCCTTCTCTGCCTGGCTTATTTCACTTAGCATGACACCCTTGAGGTCCATCCACTTTGCTACAAATGGCCATATGTCATTCTTTCTCATTGCCATGTAGTACTCCATCGTGTATATATATCACATCTTCTTGATCCACTCATCAGGTGATGGACCTTTAGGTTCTTTCCATGATTTGGCTATTGTTGACAGTGCTGCTATGAACATTGGGGTACATGTGCTCCTATGCATCAGCATTTCTGTATCTCTTGGGTAAATCCCCAGCAATGCTATTGCTGGGTCATAAGGGAGTTCTTTGGATACTTTTTTGAGGAACCTCCACACCATTTTCCAGAGTGGCTGCACCAGTTTACATTGCCACCAACAGTGTAGGAGGGTGCCCGTCTCTCCTCATTCTCGCCAGCATCTATAGTCTCTTGATTTGTTCATTTTAGCCACTCTGACTGGCGTGAGGTGGTATCTCAGTGTGGTTTTGATTTGTGTTTACCTGATGATGAGTGATGTTGAGCATCGTTTCCTGTGCCTGTAGGCCATCTGGATGTCCTCTTTGGAGAAGTGTCTATTCATGTCTTCTGCCCATTTCTTCACTGGATTATTTGTTTTGGGGTGTGAAGTTTGGTGAGTTCCTTGTAGATTTTAGATATTAGCCCTTTATCTGATATGTCATTTGCAACTATCTTTTCCCATTCTGTTGGTTGCCTATTAGTTTTCTTGATTGTTTCCTTTGCCTTGTAGAAGCTTTTTATCTTGATGAAGTCTCAAGAGTTCAGTTTTGCTTTCACTTCCCTTGCCTTTGGGGATGTGTCGAATAGGAAATTGCTGTGGTGGAGGTCTAGGAGGTTTTTTTCCTACTTTCTCTTCGAGGGTTTTGATGGTTTCCTGTCTCACATTCAGGTCCTTCAGCCATTTTGAGTTTATTTTTGTGTATGGTGTAAGAAAGTGGTCTAGTTTCATTCTTCTGCATGTTGCTGTCCAGTTCTCCCAGCACCACCTGCTAAAGAGGCAGTCTTTTTTCCATCGGATATTCTTTCCTGCTTTGTCAAAAATTAATTGACCGTACATTTGTGGGCCCAGTTCTGGGTTCTCTATTCTATTCCATTGGTCTATGTGTCTGTTTTTGTGCCAATACCATACTGTCTTGATCATGATCAAGTGGGATTCATTCCTGGGTTACAGGGCTGGTTCAGTATCTGCAAATCCATCAATGTGATCCATCACATTAACAAAAGAAAGGATAAAAACCATATGATCCTGTCGATAGATGCAGAAAAAGCATTTGACAAAATACAGCACCCTTTCTTAATAAAAACCCTTGAGAAAGTCGGAATAGAAGGAACTTACCTAAACATTATAAAAGCAGTTTATGAAAAACCCACAGCCAATATT